>JAKSZT010053884.1:194931-224689 GCA_026826555.1 Tolypeutes matacus
GGGCCCCTGGTCTGCGCCTTTCTTTGGCTTGGAGCTAGTTCATCACCTGGTATAGCTCTGTAAAGGATTCTTGTCCACAGAGAGGCAAACCGCCGTTGTTTGGCTGGGAGGCGATTGATGATTTCCCTGTAAGCTGCAACTGGTTTTGACTCTATAGCAACTTCCTTTTAGCCTTCCTGGGTGCTGAGAAAGATGGCTCTGTACTCTGGGCTCTCCTTTGAACTAGTTTTTACATCCTACTGGTTCCCCTCTAAATTGATGAATAAATAAGACCTTTGACACATGACTATTTTATATTTGTATCCGAATCATGATTTTACTCTTTTTTAAAAAATCGTGCTTTAGCGCCCCTCAAAGAGAACAACCAGAGAAGGCTTCCCTAAGGCAGTGACAATGGAACTGAGAGCTGACAGAAAAGTGGGAGGTAAGGAGGTGAGAGGGGCTGGGAGAAGCATGTGCAAAGGTCCTGGGGCTGGAGGGAATGTGGGAGTAGCTGAGGGGCCCTGCCTAACCCCCTCCGTGCCCAGCAGCCTGGCCCACAGTCCAACCATTGCCCCTCTGCCTCAGTCTACCTATCGGTGACACGTGCCTCCCACCATCCAGCAGCTCGTGCTCGCATGACCCTGCTGTGACCCCTGCATCCCCTTCCTTTCCACACTGACCCTTTTCTTCCCCTGCCCCCAGCAGCCTAGGGTCGTGATGAAGAACAAGGACTAGAGCCCGCCAGCCGCAGTCCAGGGCCCCAGCACTCGCCAGCTGTGTGACCTTGGGCAAATCGTCTGGTCACTCTGTGAGGCAGTTTCCTCATCTATCAAATAGACAGCTTGGAGACAGACTGTGGGCTCAGGCAGATGAAGATAAAAGGATGAGTTTATTGCTGAAAAGGGGGTGGTTTAGCAGTGCTTCCGGGCTGGGGCCCCCATTTCGCCACCCACTCACCCAAGCTTGCTGTTATTCGACTTTCAGATTTTGTAAGTTGGTTGGCTGTGAAGTGGAAAGTCACTTTTTGAATTTGCATTTCTCTGATTACTATACAGAGGCTGAGAATCTGTGTGTATTAGCCAATAAGATGTCCTCATTTGTGATTTCCATTTTCGTTGTAGGATTTCTTTTCACATTCTGATTAATCGCTTGTTAATTTTAGATGTTGCAAATATCTTGTCGAATCTAGTGCCCTCTTGCTTCCTCTATGGTGCCTCCACTAAACAGGCACCCTTAACTCTGATGCGATGAAGTCCATTAAAGACTCAACTTACTGGTGAAGACGTCACGTCTTATCCAAGAGCCTCTTTACCGCTTGAAGGGTCCAGGCACTTCCCCACGTTTTCTTGTATTACTAGGCTAGAGCTGGTGCCGTTGTAGCTTCCACACCCGGGTCTTTACCATCTGAATTTTGTAAGCAAGTTTTTGTTCCATGGTCAGTTTCCTAAGCACTTCTAAACGCCCATCCTTCTTCAAAGCTGTCACTGTTGAGGGCGTTTCCTGGGCTCGGTTCTGTTTGGTGTCCTCAGCCTGTCCCCATGACAGGCCCACACGGCCGTGGGGCTGGCTCTGCTTCCTTTCCACGTCTTTGTGGGGCCCAGTGATTGGGAGACTGAGCCCCCGTCCCCTTCTTCTTTCTCAAAACTCTCTCAGCCTCTGTTGGACCACACAGATGGGAGACAAGTGAACTGGGCCCTCCTGACGAAGCTGCAGCCGGAACTGAATCGAGAACTGCTGTCTTGAAGAGGGTAATTGCTCCAGCCACGGGGAAGCCCCTCCTCCTTTATTCACCTTGTTTTGTGTTCTTTAACAGAGACAGCATTTTCCTTAAAGACTTGGGGAATTCTTTGTCAGGTAAAGTCATAGGTACTTGAGAAATTTTGCTGCTGACGTGAATAACATCTTAAGTTTTTAATTAATGTTTCTAATTGATTGCTGCCAACGTGGAAGAATGCGAACTCTCTTTCACTTGCTTTTGGTCTATTTTTTCTTCAGGGTTATGCCGAAGGTGAGCATTTCACCTGATTTCTGCTCTGTATCTGCTTGGGTTGACAGGACTGCTTTTTGCTCTGTTGGACAGTCGTGGGGGCAGCAGATACCCTTGTCTTGTGCCTGATCTCAAAGAGGAGGCTTCGAAACTCCATGGGGATGTCCACTGCAGGTTTTTTGAAGATCATATATATCAAGCTAGCTTCTTATTCCTATTTTTCTGAACGCCTAGAAAAAGATAATAAGAGGCAACCTTGATTAAGTACTTTTCATGCATCTATAATGCGGATTATGTATTCTCCCCCTTCTTCCATTAACGTGGACTGGTCAGTTTTCTGACTTTAAACCATCTGTGTGCTCCTGGGACACATCCACTTGAGCAGCATTTTTGTGTTGCCTTTTTTTTTTCACGGATGTACGTGGAGCGCACCCCAGACTCGGAGGCTGACGAGAGAGCCCTGCATCAGCAGGCGTGCAGGGAAGTCAGCTTAAGAAGGCTTCCTTCAGCCAATACACGATTGGGGTTCAGTGGCACCCAGAAAGCTGAGCTGTTATATGCCATTTACTGACTTGGTTTCTTAAACACAATTTGCTGACTTTTATTCTAGTGGCTTTGGGCTCTCAGTAGGAAACTAAGAGGGCTGGCTGGCATGCTTGTCTTGTGGGGTCCCAGAAGGTTTGACGTTACTGGGGTGGGGGAGGCAGGTTTGCGGCATGGAGCCCCTTCCTAACCCCAGGTCCCCAGAGAACACAGCGGCTTCCCACCAGAAGTTAGCTTTGCCTGCTCTCGAACTTCACAACACTGCATCCTGTGACGGGCACTTTGCGTCTGACTTTTTTCACTGAATGCAAAGTTTCTGAGATTCATCCTTGTTTTTAACGGAATCAGAGGTTCGTTCCTTTTTATTGCTGAGTCGGATTCCTGGTGCGGACGTGCCACGGTTTGATAGCCCATTCCCCACTGGCGGACATTTCGCCTGCTCTCCTTTCTTTTCTTTGGCTATTTTGAATGAAGTTGTTCTGAGCATACTTGTACAACTAATTTGTGGACTGTGTTTTTCTTTGTCCCGAGTAAACACTTGCAGTGGGATTAGTTATGGGCTGAGATTTCCACGAAACCACCAGACCTTCTTCCGACACGCTCTCTACCCACATTTCCTGAGAGTTCTGCCTGCTCCTGGGCTCTGTCAGCATCTGGAGTTGGCCGTCTCTTTTAATTGTAGCCACTCTAGCGAGTGTGTTTTTTTTAGAAAACACCCCGTTGGGTCCAAATAGCTAATATTTTGTCTGAGATTCTTCTGTCTTGGTTTATAAGGGAAAGAAGCCTCTACTTTTCCTTTCTTTTGTTACTCTTATCCAGATCTGGACTCAAACTGACTCTAATCTATTAAAATGAAGTGGGCTGCTTTGCTTCTTTTATTTTTGTCTAGAAAATTTATATGACAGGAATTCTCTGCTCCTTGAAAGAACTCACTTGTAAACACACTTTTTCAGGAAGGGTGAGGTCTTTGATTCTCATTTCTGGGCTATTTAAGTTTTCTATTTCTTCTTGGGCCAGGTTTGGCATTTTGAATTTTTCCAGAAATGTGTCCATTTTATCCGAGACCTCCTTAACTAGCAATGCTAGCCGTCTCAGCTGGGGACTAGAGAGAGACCTGTGATTCCACCTCGGGGCCAGAGGAGCAGGACAGCAGCCAGCAGGGGGGCAGCCTGGGACCCCGCCACGCCTCTGGGCTGGCCCCTCTCTCCCCCGCTGTGGAGGAGCTGACGGGCTTGTAAGAAGGGGGAGAGCAGATTTGCCTGAGGTCTGTGCACTCCTTGGAGGCTCCTCGGAATCCTTACCTGGGAGATGATGGCGGCACCTGCCTCAGGTGTGTACAGGGGGCACGGCGGGTGGCGGCACCTGCCTCGGGTGTGTACAGGGGGCACGGCGGGTGGCGGCACCTGCCTCGGGTGTGTGCAGGGGACACGGCGGGTGGCGGCACCTGCCTCGGGTGTGTACAGGGGACACGGCGGGTGGCGGCACCTGCCTCGGGTGTGTACAGGGGGCACGGCGGTTTCGGTGAGGTGAGGTAGGTGAAAAGAATGGCTTACAGTGGTTGGCCAATGAATGTTTGTTTCCCACCTTCCCCGGGAACAGGGCATCGGCGAGGTCCTGAGGGCTTCTCTAAAGTGCACACGTGCAAGTTCTGAGACTCCGGGTGGGGGTGGCCAGTGCCTCTGGGAGCCCCTCGAGATCACACCTGCGCGGTGCGAGGCACCTGGCCTCTCAACACCTGTCAGGGGTGCGTAGCTGGGCGCTGCCTGGAGAGCGTTTCCAGGTGCGGCTCAGGGAAGGAGGCCTAAACTGAGCGCCACCTCTGAGCCAAGGAGCCCCGAGTTCAGAGTTCAGGGAGACCGAGGCAGCCAGAATCTGCAGGGAAGATGCAGGCGCCCAGGAGCTGCCAGAGAGGCAAGCCGCTCCCGGGGTCACTGGCTCCGAGGTGAAACGACACCAGGCCAGGGAAAGAGCCACTTTCCAGAACAATTCCCAGAGCTCAGGCAGGGCTGGGGGTAGTTTCCGGACTCCCTAGCCAGGGTGGAAAGAACAAGCCACCAGGCAGAGTCCACAGGCTCAGGGACAGTGGGGCCAACCTAGCCACGGACTAGAGGCTGCTCTGGGCTCGCACAAAATAAAGGCTAGAAAGGATCAGGCGATGCCGCGTCACTTTACTGCACCCCACACAAAGCACGGCAACACTTAAATTTTTTTAAAAAAAATACGGCATCTGTGGTGTTTTCAAGCTGTGTGTACCCCAGAAAGCCTTGTTCCTAGCCCTGACCCACTCCTGTGAGTGGGCCCCCTCAGTCAGGGTGGGCCTTAATCCTGTTGGTGAAGAATGAACACAGATGGAGAGAAAGCCACAGAAGCAAGAAGCTGAAAGCAACACAGCGTGGAAGAGGAGGGCAAGAGCAGCCGACGTCCCCCTGTGCCTTGCCGAGTGGCACCGGGGGCAGCGGCCTTGGGGAGAAGGCGGCCCCCGATGAAGCCTCGATATGGACATTTCCCGACCTCAACTGTGAGCGAATAAGTTCCCAGTTTTTTAACCTGACCCATTTCCTGGTATTTGCTTTAAGCAGTCAAAAACAAAAACAAAAATGTCTAGCATCCCCCCAAAATTACCCAGCATGCAACTTGATGGAGCTCTAAATGGCCAAATCTCGGATAATGATAGCAATAAACTACAAGCCAGCCAAGGAACAAAATAAGTACCCACAAATCAGTAATGACATAAATAAATAATGTAACAAATAAATAAATGAGGGAGGAAGAAGAGCTCTTCATTACTGTAGAATTCTAGTTAATAAATTTGGAATTAATAATGGACATAAACAATCACCATTTGGCAAACAGCACAGTAATAATCATTGCAAGCCAGAATCAGCAATGGCTGCTAAATTACGGGGCAAAAATGTGATGGGAAGCAGGATATTTGGAAAGCCTCAAAGTCTCTCCCCACAAGATGCTTATTAATTACAAAGGAAATGTAGTAACTTTACAGAGTGGAAACCTGGCAGGCGCCAACTTAAACAAGTGATCAAATTAATATCATAAGAAATAAAGTGTATCAAGTTCAGGTACCTCCTGATCTCATGTTCTGAGAACAACACTTCTCTGGTATTCTTGCCAAAAATGCATCACCTCAATCTAACTATAAGAAAACACCAGGCAAACTCGAGTGAGAGACAGTCTATGTAAGGAATAACCAGCACTCTTCAAAAATGCCAAGTTAATGAGACAGAGAAACCGTCCCAGATTAGAGAAGATTCCAGAGAGATGATAACTAAATGCAGCGTGGGATTTTGGATCGGATCCTAGACTAAAAGAAGAAAATAGTGATATGATTTGGTGAAATTCAAGTAAGGTCTGTAGGTAAGTCAATGATATTGTATTAGTGTTAATTTCCAGTGTGACTAATTGTGCCAGGGTTATATAATATGCGAGCACTAGGAGAAAGGTGGGTGATGAGTATATCACAATTATGTGTACTCTATTTGCAACTTTTTAAAACATAAAATTATTTCAAAATATATTGTTTTTTTAAAAATGACCAGGCATGAAAAAGCAGTAATGTATGTCCTGTGACTAAGAGAAAATCAACAGTAGAGCTAGACTCAGAAATCACAGAGGATCAAATTATAAAACAAGGACATTAAAACAACTGTTATAAACAGAATCCATGTTACTAAAAAGGCACAGGGAAACATAAATACAATCAGGAGGGAAAATAGAAGATATAAAAAAGGCCCAAATAGAACATCTAGAGATGAAATTTACACTGAGTGAAATTACAGCAAATTAGACACTATAGGAAAAAAAAAAAGATCAGTGGACTTTAAGACAATAATAGAAATTATTTAAAATTATACAAAAAGAGGAAAAGAACTAAAAGAATGAACAGATTATCACTGAGTGGTGGGGTAACCTAAAACAGTCAAACATAAAGTAATTGGGATCTCTGAACAGGAAGAAGACAATAAAGGACAGGCAAGCGGCTGAGGAATAATGGCTGAAAATTTTCAACTTTGATGAAAACCATAAACTCACAGATCCAAGAATCCCAGTGAACCCCTAGCAGAAATATACATGAAGGAAGCCATACCAAAGCAGGCCATACTCACGTTGCTAAAGTGATAAAGGGAAACCCTGATAGGTAGCCAGATAATAAAAGACATATTGTGTACAAAGGACAAAGCTAAGCATGTAAGCAGATTTCTCATCAGAAAACTATGCAAACCAGAAGAAAATGGAGAATTTGTTAAATAACTGAAAGAAGAAAATGGCCAGCCTAGAATTCTACACCCAAAAAAATATCTTTCAAAAATGAAAAAAAAAAAAAAAAAAAACGAAGGCAGGGGAGCAGACGTGGCTCAGTGGTTGGGCGCCTGCTTCCCACGTACAAGATCCTGGGTTCAATCCCTGGTACCTCCTAAAAAAGAAAAATAAAAAGGCAAAATAAAGACTTTTTCAGTCAAGTCTAAGTTGAGAGAGTTTGTGGTCAGCAGAAAACAAGCACTAAAATAACAGATAAATAACATTCTTCACACAGGAAGGAAATTATACCACCTGGAGACATGGACCTGCAGAAAGAAAAGAATACTAGAAATTATAAATATGTGGGGAATACTTTAACTCATTAAAAAAATATTTAAAAGACAATTGGTCAAAAGAAAAGCAGTATGTTAGTTTATAATATGAAGAAGTAAATTTTATTATGACAATGGCACAAAGCATAGAAGGGGGAAATGGAAGCATGCTATTGTAAGGTTTTCACATGAAACGTGAAACTGTACACCGTTATTTGAAAGCATGCTGCGACAAGCTAAAGATGCATATTTTAAATTCTAGAGCAAACCCTAAAGGAAAAAGACATAGTCAATGTCTTAGTTCACTGGCTTCCATGACAAATGCCTCACAATGGGGTGGCTTAAAAGCAGGAATTTACTGGCTCACGGCTTTGGAGTCTGGAAAGCTTTTGTCTTCCCAGGTCAGAGGGTCTGGCTGGCCTGCAGCCCTTGGGTTCCTTGGCTTTCCTGCCACAAGGCCACGCCCTCTCCTTTCTCTTCCGGGTTCCTTGGGTCCTGGCTTCTGCCCCCTCCCCCCGCGGCTTTCTCTTTCTATGTCTGAATTTCACTCTAATTATAAAAGACTGCAATAATCCAGATTAAGACCCAACCTCGTTCAGTTGGCCACACCTTAACTAAAAATAACATTTTTCAGAGATCCTATTTACAGGGGGTTCACGCCCATAGGAATGCGGATCAAGACCAAGAACACGTCTAAATTTTGGGATACTTAAGTCCAAGCACCAAATCTAATAAGCCCACATTAGGGATATGATGGATGTTTAAAAATACTCATTTAATTCAAGAGGGAAGGAAAAGGAGAAGAAAGAAAAAAGAGATGAGACAATAACCAAAAACAAATCATAAACTAGTATATTTAAACAAAACCATATCTATAATCACATTAAATGTACATAGTGTAAACATCCCAATTAAAAGGTAGACATCATCAGACTGGATAAAAAATCTCAAGACCCATAATGCTATACTGTCTATAAGAAATCCACTGTAAATACAAAGACAGGTTAAAAGTCAAAGTGTGGAAAAAGATGGATCGTGCAAACACCAGTGAAAAGAGAGCCACAGGTGCCATATAAGTAGAGCTTAGAATAAGAGCTATTACCATGGACAAAGAAGGATGTTCCTTGAAGAGGGGCCAGTTCTTCAAGAGGACACAGCAGTCTTAGATGTGCGTGCCCTAAATGACAGAGCTGCAAGTTGAAGCAAGACTTACAGAGTCACAAGGAGAAACAGACAAATACACATTTGCAGTGGAGACTTCAACTACCCTCAACTGTTGATGAAACAAGTAGACAGAGATTCAGTGAGGATACAGAAAACTTGAGCGACACTTTCAACCGACAGGACTTAATTGACAGTTGTAGACCACGGCACTAGCCAACGGCAAAACACACCATCTTTCCACTTATACATGGGACAGTCATCAGGAGAGCCCATATCATGGGCCATAAAACAAATCCAAATACATTGAAAAGGGCTGAAATCACACAGTGTGGCTTTCCACCCACAGCAGAAGTAAACTAGAGACCAATAAAAGATGGGTGTACGGGAAAAAATCCCCAAGTATTTGGAAACCAACCAACACACTTCTAAATAACTCATGGATCAAAAAATTCATCACAAAGGAAGTTCGAAAATATTTTGTGCTAAATAAATATTTTGGAAATTTGGATAATGCATTTAAGCAGCATTAGAGGATATTTTGTAATATTAAATTCTTATAGCAGAAAAGAACAATTTCAAATTAATTAAGTTCTCTTCTTAAGACACTATAAAATGAAGAAAAAAACAAACCCAAAGTAAATGGAGGTAAATAATAAATTCAAGAGCAGCAGTAAACACACACACAAAAAAACAGAAAAATAATAGAAAGAATCGGTAAAACCAAGGCTATTTCGTGAAAGGGTTATCAATATTGACAAACCTCCACCAGACTGATCAAGAAAAGGAAAGAGGAGACACAAGTGATCAATACTAAAAATTAAAGAGAGGGTATGACCATAGACCCTGCAGACAATAAAAGGGGAAGAGGATATTGTGAACAACTTTATGCCAATAAATTGGAAAACTAAGACGAAATTGATAGATTCCTTGAAAGACACAAACTACCAATGGTCACTCAAGAAGAAATAGAAGCAGATGACATATTTGTCTGTGTAGAAAATCCAAAGGAAATAAAAAAAAAAAAAAAAAAAAAAACTGTAAGAACCAATAAGTGATTTTAGGAAGATCACAAGATAGGTCAATATACAAAAATTAATTATATTTCTACATACTAACAACTAGAGATTGAAAATTGGAAAAAACCATTTACAGTAGCATTAAAAATATTATATACTTAGAGAGTAATTAACAAAAAATGTGTAAGACTCAAACATAAAAAAAAGACCTGATATTGCTATGAGAAATTAAAGAACTAAATCAACAGAAAGCTATGCCATGTTTATTGACTGGAAGGGTCAATATTTTTGGGATGTCTTCTGAAATTGATCTGTGGATTCAATGCAATCCCAATAAAAATGCTTTCTTATAGAAACTGATAAGCTACTTAAAAAAAAAAGATTTATTTATTTTTTTAGTCCCCCCCTTTTTGTTTACACTCACTGCCTACTCCCTGTGTCTGTTCATTATGTGCTCTCTGTGTCTGCTCGTCTTCTTTTAGGAGGCATCAGGAACTGAACCCAGGACCTCCCATTGGAGAGGGAGGAGCCCAATCGCTTGAGCCATATCCACTCCCTGCTTGTTATGTCCCTCGTGTCTCCTCATTGCATCATCTTGTTGCAACATTTCGTTGCATCATCTCATTGCATCATCTCTCTGCACCAGACCTTTGTGTCAGTTCACTATCTTGCTTATCTTCTTTAGGAGGTACCAGGAACCAAACCTGGGACCTCCCAGGTGGGAGGCAGGCACCCAACTGCTCGAGCCACATCCACTCCCCTGATAAGATACTTTTAACATTTATGTGGAAATGCAAAAGGACCTAACATAGCCTAAACAATTTCGAAGAAGAACAGTATGGAAGGACTTACACTATATTTCAAAACTTATTACAAAGCAACTGCCGTCAAGTCTGTGTGTATTGGCCTAAGGACAGACATATGGATGAATGCAAGAGAATCAGAGAATCAACACAACAGTCAACAAAAACACCCACACATATATGGCCAATTAATTTTTGACAACGTTGCCAAGGCAATTCAATGGGAAAATCATAGCATTTTCAACAAATGATGCTAGAACAATTGGAGATTCATATGCATAAAATGAACTGCCACCTTTAACTTACACCATATAAAAAATTAACTCAAAATGGATCCTAGACCTAATGAGAAAACTAAAACTAGAAAACTTTTGGAGAATGCATTCGTGGCAGTTTGCTATTATTTATGAATTCCAAAAATAGATATTGGATTATATTTGTAAACTGGTCTGTTCCTCTGGGTGTATTAGATCATATTAGATTCAGAGGTTTCACCTTTACTTGATTAAATTAAGATCGAGGCTTTGATTTGGCCACGTCAGTAGGACGTTAAGTCCCTGCCCCCTTGGTGGACGGACACTCAGACAGAAAAAGGACATGGCAAAGGAGAGAACTGGGTTTTTGGACGCTGGAGCCCCAGGGAGAAGGCTGAGCCATTCACCTCATAGTTTGCAGCTGCAGAGACCAGAGCAGCTGAGCCGGGGAACCAGACGAGCCTCCAGCCTCCAGCTGAGATCAGAAGCAGCTGGGCCCACGGAGTCTCAGGAGGAAGAGGAAGGCTGAGCCTCGCAGACGCCGCCCGCCATCTTGCTTCAACACATGGCCAATGACTTTGGGTGAGACAGTACCTCTTATGGTACCTTGAGTTGGACTCTTTAGGGCCTGGTAACTGTGAGCTTCTACCCCAAATAAATACCCTTTATAAAAGCCACCAGATTCCTGGTACTTTGCATCAGCACCCCTTTGACTGACTAACATAGCATAGGTGAAAAATCTTAGTGATCTTGGGTTAGGCAGAGACTTTTTTAAAAAATAGGACAAAAACCAAAGCATAAACCATAAATGAAAAAAATTAATAGGATGTTATCAAATTTAAAACTTTCGTTCTTCAAAAGCCACTTTTAAGAAAATAAAAAGGCCAGCCACCTAGTCGGAAAACATATTTGCAGACCATGTATCTGGGAGGAGACCCTGGATGACAAAATGCCTATGGAAGGAAGGGTCCCGGGCAAAGTTCCAGGGCAACCGGCAAGGTCTCCTCACGGCGTGGTCCAGTGTTCTGAGTCATGCTAAGCACAGTTTAATCTTCTGTTGAATGCCCACTTTCCCAAGCCTCCGGGCCTCTCACTGGTACACCCATTGGCCACAAGGCCCTGGCTGGGCTCGGCCACCCTCTCTCTGGGCTACAACCCACTCCTGCGAGCAGAGTTCTCGATGGGACAAAGGAGCAGGGAACTCAGTGCCTGGGGTGGGGGGGCAGCTCTTCTGCCAGCTCGTGGACACCAGCACAGACCCTCGCCCTCCCGGGGCTGGTCATCCCACCCACGTCGGGCCCCTCTGAGAGGGGCGCTGCTGTCCAGGGCTGTGGTGAGTGACTGCTGGACCAAGGCATGGACGCCAGATGGAAGAAACCCCCTTGGTGGGAAGAAGGTCAACGATCACAAGGTGGTTATTCTAGCAGAAATGGGAGAGAAAATAACGCAGCCCTCATGAGGAAGTCGGCTGTACGCTTTACAATTCTTCCCCAAATCAACTAAGCCATTTTCACAACATAAAATGAGCAAAAAGTGTAATTATTTCAAGGTGTCCTTCACCTCCAACCCTCTTGAGGCCCATGGCTTAGGGGTTTTTAAAAATACATATATTTAAAGCAAATATTATTGCAAATGACTACTCTGTAATTTGGATTAATTGCTTTTGGTTTTTTTCTGGAAATAAAATCTTTAAGGCAAAGTCATAAAAAGCTTGGAGTTCAGGGCAGCTGTTCTGGCAGCGCCTGCTCTTCGGAGTCCAGTGCCACCCCCCAGGGTAGGTCAGTAGGTCACCAAGTCATCTCTTGGTCCAAAGACCCAGAAGGACCTGTGCTTTGCCCCCACAGAGCCCTCTGCCAAGTGCAGCCCCTGCCCACGTCACAGCACCCCGTGGCATGAGACCCTGTGGGCCCAGTGTGGCCAAAAACCCAAGCTCCTGGCCCTGGCCAAGCCATGGCCACTTCCTCTGCAGGGCAAGGTCCGTGGCTCAGCACGGGGGACCCAGCCAAGGAGAAACGGGTGGCAGGTGGCTGGGAAGGGCTCGTTTCTGGCCACGCCCAGGTCATGTGAAGCATGTGGTTGGGTGTGTCCTGGCCCAGGGGAGGACGGGGCCCAAACGGCCATGGAGGGAAGGAGCCGCATGCCACGCCACCTCCCTGGGCTTCCTGCCCCTCTTCGGGACAGCCCTGACATGGGAGCCTGGGAAAGCCAGACTTAGAAGCAGAGAGGACCAGAGGAAGCCATCTCAGGGTGGCCCTGGAGGCCCCCTGTCAGGCATGGGGGGACGAGCGTGTGCAGCTCTGCAGAGGGCTCAGAGGACGAGGCCCGGGCAGTGGGCGTCCAGATGTACCTGGGGGCCCTTGAGAGCAGTTTCAGCAGAATGACGGGTGAAGGGCAGAGGGCAGAGCCCCATGTCACATGCTGGCCATTTGCTTAGCTCCATATTTATTCCTTGTGGCAGCTCTGAGTGGAATGTCAGACCAGGAGTTGTGCTGCCCACAGGGTGTAGGTAAACTGGCGAGGAGGGGCCACCCCAGGCACCAGGGAGCTCCACCCCAGGGCCAATGGCAGACAAGGATTCCACAAGGCTGTTAACATGGAATTTACCACGGGAGGTAGCAGGAGAAAGAGTACAGAGACTTGGGGTCCTAGGCTAGCTCTGTCACTGAGGTACACTGTGAAAGCAAACCCCTTCCCCTGCTAGGACTCAGTTTTCCCATCCACCACCCATCTGCCCACCAATCCATCTACCCATCCAGCCACCCACCCATCCATCCATCCACCCACTCATCCATCCATCCATCCATCCATCCATCCATCCATCCATCCATCCATCCACTCATCCATCCATCCATCCATCCATCTACCTACCCATCCACCCATCCACCCACCCATCCAGCCACCATCCAGCCATCATCCACCACCCACTCATCAACCCACCCATCTGTCCACCATCTACTCACTCACCCACCCATCCACCTGTGACTGTCAGATGGGCCCCACAATTTCTACCTCTGGTGCCCCAGAACCAGAAGGGAACGAGGGAGAGCTCCTAGGAAGTCTGGCTTCCATGAACTCCGGGGATCGCGGAGCCCCCACATGATTTCCCTCTAATTGATACGGAAGAATCTGAGTGCTCAGAGCAGGAAGGAAAGGAAAGGCCCACACTCAGCGACCCCAGGGGGGCAGGATGCACCTCAGCCCCACCTCTGGGTGTCAGAGTGGCTGGGGTATCTGCCTCAGTTCCTTCTTCCTTAGGGTCTCCCCAGTCCCAGAGGATAGGGGACAGAGAGGCATCTGCTGTGCCCTCTCCCTGGGCTGGAGTCAGAGCTGTGGGCCCTCCCATGGGCACTGGCTGTGCCCTGGCCTGCACCTGCCATCCACTGGGGTCCTGGGGACGCAGGGCGAGGGGCAAATTCTACTGGGCTGGGGGGGGCAGGAGGGCTGCCTAGAGGAGGTGGCCTGGCAGCGTGCTCTCAGACTCGGCCTGGCCCCCTGGTAAACTCCTGAGAGGAAAGATGGGCCCTACGTGGGGGCCCCTCAGGGTTAAGACGCCCTTCAAGCATGCCACTGTCTCCTGCCTGTGTTTTCCCCACTAGGAGCACGCAGGCGCGTGGCTTCGTGTGCCACGCTGGCACCACGAGCCCCTGGTGGTCGCAGTCCCTGCTGGGTGCAGGGACTCCCCAGAAGCTCCTGTCACTTGTAAACATTGCAGCTCCTTGCCCAGGGAAAGCCACACCTCGCTGCTGTCCAAGGCAGTGGGAGTCCAGGGTGCCGCCTTCCCCGAGGCTTCTTGGAGACCTGAAGAGATGGGGGAGCAGGGAAGGTGCCAGCGCCTGCCGTCCAGGGGTCTCTCCAGGAGGAGAGCCAGGAAGCCTCGGACCCTGTTGCTTCCCCAGGCAGCCTGGGCCCCTTGGGGGACAGAGCCCACGGGAGGGTGTGGGGAGGCAGCCTGCCTCAAGCTCTCCGCAAAGAGCCCCCCCCAGCTCCCCCACCAGGCTGAGTTCTCATCCTGGAGTACCCTGTGAGGAAGACCCCAGAACTGTTGGGCCCGGGACCCCAGGCGGCCCGAGCCTCACTGGAAATGGATGAAACCTCACTTATCGGCCAGCTGTCCACTGGGAGGGAGAGATAGGAGGGACAGACAGGGGAATGGGTGGGAGGGCGTGCCCCAGCGGGGCCCCCAAAGAGGCCACAAGCCCCCACCCCACCCCAGGGGCGGCGTGGAAGAGCCCCTTGGCCCAGAGAGGGGCTGGCTGGAGCTCTATACCCGGAGCAAGTGCCCCCTCACAGCGGCTGCGGCTACAGGCTGGCCTGGGGCCTGTTTTACAGATGAGGAGGCCGAGGTCCCCAAAGGGGCAACTGTTATCAACATTGGGACCAGGAGAAACTTCCGGTAGGCGGTGACCCCTAAGCTGGCTAGTGAAGGATGGATAGAATTGTGTTCTTAATTTTAAACACTGTGACAATTGTAGGACAAATACAGAGTCACTGGAGAATAAGCATAATAGACAAAAAAAGGTATAAGGTCCTAAAATCCCATCTCTCTGAGAAACTGCTATTAACATTCCATTGTAGGTTCCTGAAGACTTTTTTCCTTGCATTTCAGGGACTTAACAGTACGGCAAGAAATACGAACGGATACCACCATGTTCACCAGCAGTCTACTGTCTGGAGCTAACAAGTTCATCTACAGGCTTTTTAGTTGTGCATTTAGGTCAGTCCTCCCTCCCTCCTCCCCTCCCTGTCTCCTCCCCTCCCTCCCTCCTTCTCCCTCCTCCCCTCCCTGCCTCCTCCCCTGCCTCCTCCCCTCCCTGCCTCCTCTCCTCCCTCCTACCATCCCTCTCTCTTCTTTTTTTTTTTGCCACTCTAAACACACCAGAGTGAACATCCTCAAGCAGCCCCTCCCCGTACCTGGGGCCGCACTTACTTTTTAGGGAATAGGCCACATGCTGCCTCTTTTACGTCAAGCCCCGTGGGGGATGCCTGTGAGCCATCAGGCCAGTCCTGGGATGAGAACCCGCTGGCCCCCCACCCCTCGAGGTGCCTGAGACTTCTGCTCTGAGCCCAAGGCTGGGCGAGCCCCTCCTCCCCAAGCCCCTGGGTGCTGCCCTTGCCTTGGGGGAGTTTGGGCTTCACTCTTGCGTTTTTATCATACTGAGGCCCAAAAGATGGAAATAGGGAGACCCCCCACCCCAGGGGCAGCCCAGGTCCAGGGCCTGAGGGTGCAGGGCAGGGTAAGGGGACACAGCAGGGCAGGGGAGCCCCAAAGGCTCTTCCCTGGTGAGAAGCCCCGCATTTCTGCTTCCAGGTGGAGAGCAGGCCCTTCTGGCTGTGTTTCCACGTCTGGGCTGGCAGCGCTTCAAGGCGAGCGCAGGTCAGAGCCAGAGCCTCAGCCAAGGGGGTGGAAACAGAGAGGCTGCTTGGTGCCAGAGACCAGGGAGCTGCCCACCCCACCCTCCCCTCCTGTGTGCAGGTGGGCCCTGAGGGTGACGGGCCGGCCCCGCCCTGCCCCAGCCCCCCACCTGCCGCCCACCCCAGGACCCCCCTTGGCAGTTCCTGTTTGTTCTGCTCACTCCCTGGGGGGGGGAGGGGGTGACTCGCGTGACCCTAATTCTTGGTGGGAACCAGTTTCTCTGAGTCTGTCCTCTCTTCCTGCAGGAAAGACCTGAGTTTCCAGGGACCGAGCTCTGGGGAAAGGTGGGGAGGAGGTACAGTCGCTCTCCCCACCTGTACTGGCCAGGTGTGCCTGCTGTCCCCCAGGGGGGTCAGGTTCAAGGCCAAGCTGGAGGACGGCGGCTTTCGAACTGCGACGGGCCAAGGTCCACCAGGACTGGATGGCCTGTAGGAGCTGGAAGTGTGAGTGTGGGCGCCAGTCACCCCCAAGGACTCAGAAGCCCTCAGGTTTATCCTTTTGGGAGCACACACCACACATCTGCCAGAAGGGGGCCATGGAGGCAGCAGCAGGGAGTTCCCAGTCCAAGACCCCCAGACCTCACTCAGATCCCTGAGCACTAAGCGGAAATCTGGTCCAGGCCTTCCACAAGAATGTCATGTGGCCTCTCTAAGACAGCCACAGGAGAGTGGCACGTGGCCCCTCGAAAACAGACACAGGAGAGGGACACGTGGCCCCTCGAAAACAGCCACAGGAGAGGGACACGTGGCCCCTCGAAAACAGCCACAGGAGAGGGACACGTGGCCTCTCGAAAACAGCCACAGGAGAGGAACACGTGGCCTCTCGAAAACAGCCACAGGCGAGTGGCACGTGGCCCCTCGAAAACAGCCACAGGAGAGTGGCACGTGGCCTCTCGAAAACAGCCACAGGAGAGGGACACGTGGCCTCTCGAAAACAGCCACAGGAGAGGGACACGTGGCTTCTCGAAAACAGCCACAGGAGAGGGACACGTGGCCCCTCGAAAACAGCCACAGGAGAGGGACACGTGGCCTCTCGAAAACAGCCAAGGAGCCTGCTGGGTTAAGACAGCAGATTAAACACACACAGAAAGCGCTCCTTCCCCCACTCCCACCACAATAAAGAGATTCTTCAAATACTTAGCCACAGGGGTGGGATGACAGGTGAAAAGTGGTTTGAAAGCTGAGTGCAGATGGCCCCCTGGGAACGAGTCTCAGACAAGGGAAGGGCAGACCTAAATAGAGTGGAGAAAGGTAGGATTTTACCAGATTTACCAGGTATGGTCATACAAGTGCCCGTAGAACTAGGGGTTCTGGGGGTGACTACCATGTAGAAGGTGAGAGCAAAAGGGATTTGGGAACAATTTGGATTCCTAGATCCCTCCCCACCTCATGGAGCAACTGCCCCTCCCCCATGCCCACAAGTCCCAGCTCTGTTCCCTGGAGCACATGCTGACTCAATGCTGACAGCAGGGACCCCCTCCTTCTCCCCCAGTTTGGCTCCCAGAAGACTGGCTACCTGGTGCCCACTCTCCTGGGTCTGGAATGCCCCTAAGGAATCAGATCAATCCCTAAAGATAATGACTTCATAGTTCTCAGGGTCACTGATCAGTGACTTTCAAGGCAAGAAGCCCCTTCCTCACTTCAGATCTTCCCATCAGCTCTGGAGAGCCCCACTTCCTATGCCAGAGCACAGAGTTGAGGAGAGCAGGGGACAACAAATAGAACAAAGCCATTTGGAGGGCACAAAGATGTCATGTGCCAAGGAAAACATCATACCATAAAGTTCCAAAAATAAAGAAAACTGAGGGTAGAAAATCACTAAAAAAGTAGTTCAAGAAAATTTCCCAGAGCTGAAAGAAACCACAGTGGTTGAAAACAAACACACACCAGGGTGCATCATTGTGAAATATTGGAATGCTTAGAGCAAAGAGAAGATTCTGTAAGATTCCAAGAAAGGGAAAAAGCAGGACATAGCAAAGTATCAGGAAACAGAATCTACTCAGACTTCTTGATAGCTTTCTTGGAAGCAAGAAGACATTGAGATGATGCTTTTAAAATTCTGAATGAAAATCATCTCCAACCTAGAATTCTATATGCAAACTAGCATCCTGGCATAGTGGTAGAATAAAGACATTTTCAGATGCAAGGTCCTAAAAAAACATGCATCCTTTCTCAGAAGTTACTACAGGATGTGCTCCACCAAAACAAGAATATGAACCAAGAAAATATGGGCTCTGTTGATGGGAAAGCCAAGAAGACAGACGCAAGGTCTGGCAGCACCAAGACCTCTGTAGTTATTGTTCCCTCATTTTAACCTGGGCAAACCTGGCTCAGATTCTTATCTTGATCATGTGCTAAAGTTCTTGCTTCCTGCCTGGATTCGTTTCCTGCTGCTGCTTTACAAAATTACCAAAAATTTAGTGGCTTCATTATTTTATAGTTCTGTAGGTCAGAAGTCCAAAATAGGTCTCACTGTGCTTTAAAAAAAAAAAAAAAAAAAAAAATCAAGGTGTCAGCAGAGCTATGTTCCTTTCTGGAAGTTCTAGGGGAGGATCCATTTTCTTGCCATTTCCATTTTGTAGAGGTTGCCCACATTCTTTGGCTCACAGCCTCCTTCCATTTCATAACCAGCAACGGCCAGTGCATCACGCTGACACTGACTCTTCCGCTCCCCCACCCCCCAATAGCTAAGGACCCCTCTGACTACATTGGACCCACCCAGGTAATCCAGGCTAATCTCCCTATTTTAAAGTCAGCTGATCAGCAATCTTCATTCCACCCACAGTTGTAACTCCCCCGGCCACGTGGCATAACATATCCACAGGTTCTGAGGATTGGGGCACGGGCATCTTTGGGGCACCCACTACTCTGCCTGCCCCTCCCAGGCCACCCCAGCCACGTCCTGCTGCCTGGTTCAGCCAAAGAACGTCTTTCACCCCGAGAAGGGTTCTTCTTTGACCTGCAATTGAAGCTGGAAGAGGAATATGGTGGGCTGAGAACAACACAGGACTCCCACCCCTCAAGCATGTTTCTGGCAGGTGTCCTTGAGACGCCTGCTGCCTCTCTGCCTCCATCTGTCCCTCTCCAGCTCTGCTCCAGCCACGCTGGACACGTCCCTCGCTGTTCCCCCTTCCCCTGGCCGCCCACAAGTCTCCATGCACACACCCTCACGTCTCTGCTCAAATGTTCCCTCCTCCAGGGAGGTCTGTTTTGACCATGTTGTTGAAAATCACAACTTCCTCACCCCTAACTGCTCCCCTCTTCCATTTCTGTTTTTCTCCTGAGCACTGACCACCTTCTACCCAGTGCTGCAAGGCTCTCATGTGAGTTTTTTTTTTAAAGATTTATTTATTTCTCCCCACCCCCACCCCATTGTTTGCACTCACTGTCTGTTTCGTGCTTGTCTTCTTTTTAGGAGGCACTGGAACTGAACCAGGGATCTCCCATGTGGGAGGGAGGCAGCTAATCACTTGAGCCACCTCCTCTCCCTGCTTTGTTGTGTCTCTCATTGTGTTTTCCTCCTTGTGGCTCTTTGTTGCATCATCTTGTTGTGTCAGCTCACCGCGTCAGCCTGTTGTGTCAGCTCACTGTCTTGCTCGTCTTCTTTAGGAGGCACCGGGAACCGAACCTGGGACCTCCCATGTGGTAGGCGGGAGCTCAACTGCTTGAGCCACATCTGCTTCCCTAGTTCTTGCGTAATTTGTTTGTTGCTGCCTTCCCCATGAGAGAGGGAGCCCCGTGGCTGGGGACTGGGGGCGCTTGTCTGTCTGGGTCATCTACTGTCACATCCTCGGGGCCCTCGGCAGTGACTGGTGCAGCAATGAGCATGTCCCCCAAGTGGACAGCTGCCTCACACACCCAGCCTGCTGCACGCCTGGCCTCGCTGGCTCCTGACCAAGGGCCTCAGGCTGGCTGATGTCCAGGAGCTGGGGCTGGACCCATCTACCTGCCCTGCCCCAGCTGGGCTTCTGCTTGTGACTCTGTTCAAAAAAACAAAGCCTACATTTCCCCATTTCCCGGGATCCACATGAGGCGATAAAACCTAAGTCCAATCCAGGGAAGGTTGACAACGTCTGGAGAGTGGCTAGCCCCAGGCTAGGGGAAGGGAAGGGGGGCCTGGAGGGCTCTAAAGAGACGGTTTCTGCCTTTTCCCGAGTCGGGTACCCAGGCTCCTTCCAGGCTCGTTAAACTGCGTGTGTGTGTTTTAATACTAAGAATCTTTAATCTACATTGTGCATGTGTGTTTAATACACTCTTTTATTATTATCCTCATTTCAAAATGTAAAAAAATAATGTTTTAAAGTTGAACATAACTTTTCTGCGTAACCTACAGGCTTAACAGCGTTTTGTTTTTCTAATGGCTTTATTGACACATAATTCCCTTAGCATAAAATTCATCCTTTTAAGGTATACATTTCGGCTGTTTTTAGTATGCAACTGTTACCACTGTCTGATTTTAGAACATTTTCATCACCCCACAGAGAAGCCCCGTATCTATCAGTGGCCATGCCCCATGGCCCCAGCCCCCACAAGCACCAATGAATTTGCTCCTCTGTGGACCTGCCAGTTCTGGGCCTTTCTTAGGAAACAACACACCACCATGCGGCCTCTGGGGACAGGCTTCTCGCACCCAGCATCGTGCCTTCCAGGTTCATGTGTGTTGCGGCGTGGATCGGCGCTTCGTTTTTTTATGGCTGAGTAATATTTCCTTGTTACGGCTGGACCCCGTTTCCTTTTCCCATGATCAGCAATTTCAGGGTCCCTCCTCCGCTTCCGTCTGATTAGGTGGCTGGGGCCTTGCTCTCAGCAAGACTCTGGTTTCTGGAAGACACGGAAGGGCTCAAGCTTCTCTGGAGCTTTGCACAAATTCTCAGAGAAGGTGTAACGGCCCCTCGGTCTCAGTTAGGGTTCAGAAGCAAAGGCTTTCAAAGCAGTCGGTGGCCCTAAAAGCATTTTCACGTTGTAGACCCAGCTCTGCTCTGCTGACCCAGGCAGAGGATGCTTCTAAAGTCCTGGTCTCAACAGAGAAAACAAGTGTAGCAAGGATGCCCAAGCAGGTTTTTCTTATTTAGCAAAAGCACTCACACACGCTCACGGAAGCGTGCACACGCGCACACACACGGGAAAATCACTAAAGGCTGATTGGATTGGGAAGGCAGCCTTCAATGAATGACATCATTCCAAGAACATAAATCTTGGTTTGCATGATTTATTTATGTTAAGAAATCCACATATGATGCTGAGTTTTGACTGGCTTTGTTTAAGTGATAGTTTCTCCTTTTTCATGAGAGTTGGAGCTATGATAAACAGCTCCAGCTGTAAAAATTAAAGGCAGAGGTGAAGCCGAGGTGATTATTACACAAAAACGCTGAGCGGGGAGGGGCATTTGGCCCTTCCATCCTCAAAAATGAAAATTACCCTCTGCCACGATGTGCCACGAACAATTACCTGCTGTTTATTAATTAACCTCTTTTAAAAGCTCCGCATTTCTGCTAGAAACGGTGATTTTTCTAATGTGAAAACTGGCTGATTCGTGTTTATTAGAACAATTGTGTCCCATGAGGTCGGGGCTCGGCCCACACTTAACCGACACTTTTTAAAAAATGACACATTTGATGACCTGAAATACCTTACTGGAAGCCTAAATGCTGAACGGGACTTGCTCGGTGCGTTAGCCCCAAACTGAGCCCCCAAAGTCAACAGGCTGGAACAGTCCTGGGGTGGGCACCCGGGGCGGGGAGGGGGTTGGGAAGGGAGGGGGCCCCTGACTCCCTTGCGAGAGGTGGGTGCTGCCGAAACCCCAACTCCAAACGGAGAGTTGTTCCGGACCCAGGCAAACAAGCATCTCGATCACCGCCGGGGACAGGGGCTGACCGTGCGGCCAGAGCATCCTCCAGGGCAGGGTCCCCAGCGTGGCATCTGCCCTGCAGCACCCCCGTCCCTGTGCAAACCTTGGAGGTGGAGTGGATCCCTTGCAGCACGGCTTTGAGACAAACAGATCTGCTCTCGATTCTGACTTCTACCTCCGAGGATGTGTCTTTGGGTAAGGCTCTCCTGTCTCAGAGCATCAGTTTCCCCTTCTGTAAAATGGGAGCCATTCGCGGTGCCAACTGCAGGGGATTATTCTGAGGGTCCCACGGCACCCATTGTGATGCAGCCTGATCAGGGAAGTGGGGGAGCTGGGGTCCACATACAGCACCCTGCCTGGCACAGGAGCCCCCAGACCACTCGGCTCTGACAGTTCAGGGCAGGAAACCCCTTGGGGGGATGTCCTTCCTGCCACCCTGTCCCCGCTGCTGTCCCCATCGGCCCCCGTCAGCCTCCCCCAGTAAGCCTGCTGGCTTTTCCAAATACATGTGCTGGGGGAAGGGGCTTGTTCACGTGTGTCCCTGTCCCCGTCCCCTAGAGCCGTGCCAGCCCATGCTACTGGCTCAACGCACAGGCATTAGCCTGCTGACTGTCAGGCAGCCCTCGAAGAGTTGGGATGGAGTAACAGGGGTCACACGGCCTCGGGGACTCGACACGGACACCCAGGAGGTCGCCCCTCGGCGCCTTCCGTCTTCCTCCGGCTGCAATCAGGCTGCGCCCATCTGAGTGTCACCTTCCCTCATCCGTTCATTCACTGGGCACCAAGCCTGTTCCAGGCTGAGGCCAAGCACGGACACTTAGGAGGTGGGTGACCATGGGGGGTTGGCTCTGAGGTGGACCCACACCAGCCGACTGTAGGTTCTGGGGCTCAGCTGGCCAGGGCTTCTCCTGTACATGGATGGACGGACAGTGGATGGATGGCTGGACTCTGGATCTGAGTCATGAGCCAAGAGCTGTTGCCCTGTGAGTGCTGGCAGGGTTGACACCCCCCACTCTGACCAGCCGAGTCCAGAGTAGCCTGAGGGTGGGCAGCAGGCTGACTCCCTAGGGCTCAGGGGCTGGAGGAAACCCATGTGGGGCCTGTGCAACCAGCAGCTCCCAGGGCAGGGCCCAGTCCTCCATGACTCCAACTCAGAGCTTCTGGGAGTGGTGGTACTGTGGGGAGGGGCAGAGGGTCCCGGCAGCCTGAAGGGGCCCCAGCACCACAGCCTGTGACACACCCATGAAGCCCCCGTTTAACTGCAGGCCAGGAAATACTCCCAGGACTCTGCACCCCCACTTGACAGGTAAGGAAATTGAGGTGGGAAGCTGGAGGGGCTGACTCAGGGGGGAACCCATGGGGAGCTTGTAGAAGAACCTGGGCTGACCAGGTCAACCCCTCTCCCCCATCCAGCCCTCTGCTTTCCGTGGGGCCACGACGCAGGCAGATTAGGGGATCAGGGACAGGGTGACTGTGCAGGGGAGGGGGCAGCTGATCAGCTCCTCCTTAGGTGTTCTCCTCTCGGCAGCCCCACTGCCAGCCCCCACCCCGGTGTTCCCATTGCAATGACAGTGCTCAGGGCGGGGACCACACCTCCTTCACCCTAGTCCAGGGGTCCGGCACGCAGAGAGTGCTCCCTGAGCTGCAGGGGCTGGGTCACACCGGGCCACAGTCCTTCATGGGGTTTGGATCCCAGGCACGGTGCCAGCGCAGGGATTCTGAGATGCTGGGGGGAGGCAGACCCGGGAGGAGGCTCTGCAACCCCTGCCCAGACTCCAAGCTGGGGGAGCAGGGTCAGACGGCGAGCCACTGCCCCCAGAGGATGCGCTGACGGATTCCATCACCTCTGGGTGACAACACCGAAGCCCGGGTGGGGTGGGGGTGGGGGTGGGGTGTCCTGGTCCCTGCCGGTTTCTTGCCAGCTCAGGGAGCCATAGCTCCACCCCAGACAGGAATGAGTGGTTTAGTAAGGAGCAAGGGTGCTTGGGCACCCACCAGGCCACCCCAGCTCCCTCCCTTCCATTCCCCAGGCAAAGGGCGGTGGGAGGTTTGCTCCAGCTGGTCCCCCTCCCCCTGCTCTCCACTTCTCTGCTAGTTGTGGCTGGATCGGTCCCAGCTCTCAAGGTCAAGCCTGGAGGGTCCTGCTGGGGACACGCCGAATCCCAGCCCCCAGCGCAGGGAAAACCTCCACCACGCAGCCAGCCGGGGTGGGGGTGGGGGCCTGGGCCGTCTTTTCTCCTGAGAGCTCAGCAGAGACCTGGGCCTCGGTCTCCCGTCCTCCCTCCCTACAGCCTCGGCGCCCGCCCCCTGGGCTGCCTCCCCCTTCCCCACCCGGCCTCCGAGGGCGTTTGGGGGTACAGGGTGGTGTCACCCGGCGAGTGAAACCTCCAGAGGAAACCGGGAGCCCTGCCCTGGGCTGGTGAAGCCCTGATCGGAGGGAAGAGTTCCCGGATTATGGGGGGCGGGGGGGCAGGGATGGGCAGAGATGGCCCAGGAGTCCCCAGCCTGGCCCTGGCTGGCACCGCCTCTGACCCCTCGGTGCTCGAGGAGGGTCCGCGGCGCTGGCGTTTTCCACCCGCGGTTCCCTCCCGCCAACTGCACCGCAAACCCATAGCAGCAGGGCTAGGGTGGCCCGTCCCACAGATGGGGAAGTCGAGGACGGAGAAGCAGCTCCTCCCCCGGGTGACGTCCGCGGGACCTAAGGCGCAATTTGGTTTCCAAACTAAGGGAGGAGGTGGGGCGAGGGGCCGCGCCGGGGGCGCTTCGCAAGAGACATGTGGATTCGGCCTGGCGGAGGCCGCCGCGGGCGCCTGCTCGGTTCCCCGGCGGCCCGGGCGGGTCCCTCGGCCCAGGGGCGTTTGGGGGCGCGAAGGGCAGGCCCCCACGCGGGGGCTCCCGGGGCTCGGCCTCCGGGCCGGGGCAGCGCCGCGGCTCGCCGTTTTCGTTGCCGCCAGGGCTCTGTCTGCGCGCGGCCCGGAGCCGGAGCCGGGGGAGGCGGACGGGTCTACACGGGCCGCGTTCCGGGGCGGGCCCGGTGCTGCCTCGGCCACGCGCGGCTCCGCGGATGCCTCAGGGCCAGGGCGCCACGGCGAGCGCGGCTGCTCCCGATGTGCGGTGCTGCGGGCCCCGGCTCCGCGGCTCAGCTCAGGAGCACACGCAGCGTAACGCGGGCGCCGGGTAACGCGGGCGCCGGGTAACGCGGGCGCCGGGGTTCGCGGGCGGATCTCGAAAGACTCTGTGGCCCGGAGGGAAAGCGTGGGAAACCGACTCCGCTCCTTGCCCTCGCGGCCCGAGCCCCCGCGGTCCCGGCCCCCTGGGCGCGCCTCGGGATGGACTCTTGGGGGCGTCTCCGAACAATCTCGCGGCGCGGGTGTGAGGCGGGGGCGGAGCCGGGTGGTCCCGGGCTCGGTCCGGGAGAGGTCGGGGCGTTCAGGCGCGGCTCAGGTCCTTAGTAATAATAATAATAATTAGTAATAAAGCCCGCCTGCGGGCCCTGGCGCGCACGGCCCGGCGTGGCTCCCTCAGCGCTCTCTGCAAAGCCTCCCCGGGCTGCCCCGCTGCGGAGGCCGGCGGGGCCCTCCCGCCCGCAGGAGGCGAGGACGGCGCTGGCGCACAGCTGGGGTTTGTTCGAAACGGGCTGGATGGTGTCACATTCCTCCGGAGCCCTGCCTGGGACGCGTCCCTGCCCCTCCCAGCACCCCACGCTGGGATGCCAAAGGAGCCGGTGCTGGTTCTAGAAGGCTCCGGCTCTGAGCGCCGTGGGGAGGAGAACCTCCTGGTCACTCGGCTTTGAGACCTGGGTCCTCCTGTCCTTGCAGAGTCATCCGGGTCACAGCCAGCCCCCCTCCCCCCGGGGCCGGAGGTACTGGCCCCAGAGACCCGGGAGCTCCTGTGGCCCCAGCCAGCCCCCCTGCTGTGCACCAGGGAAGCCCCGGGGAGGGAGGAAATGGCCCCCCAGGTGGCTCTCCCCCCACTCTCAACTGAACCAGCAGCCTAGCCCCAGGTCCCAGGCCCGAAGGCCACCTTGCCACCCTGCCCCTGCTGAGCCCAGACAGACCACCTCCGCTTCCCCCTCCTCTAGTGGGAGCCCAGGGCTCCTGTGGCTTCTGGCTTCTGTCGCTCAATTCTCAGGGTCTGGGAGACACTTCCACCAATTGTGGTGCAGGGGACTGTGCCCAGAGAGCGAGACTCCCCTTTGAGTGGGACTCAGGTGCCGGTGGTGGGGGCACAAGGACCGGGGGTCTGGACTGCTCTCGGCCTTGGGTCTCCTTTATTTTCGCAGTTTCTCTGAGCGGTTTCTGGAATCCCATGGAGCCCAGACACCAGGTGCACGAAAGGCATGACCAAGTCTAAGGAGCACAAAGAATTGGGGAGGGAGAGAGTGCGGACAGCCAGGTCAGCGCATTCCGCTGGGCCACGGTGCCCACCTCCCCGCACCCACAGAGCCCCCTCAGATCTGAGGACCTGGGGGGGCGACAGCTGGGCGGGCCCTGACTCCCCACTTCCCCACTTGCAAAGCACGTGGTGGAGGTGGCCTGGGTCGCGGGGCATGGCTGAGCACAGGGAGCTTCCAGCTGGGGCGTGTGGGTCTGGAGGCCCCAGGTGGGCCCAGGTGTGTTGTCACTAGCCCTGGGATCCTCGGCGGACCACTAGTACTCGGACCTCCTCAGTCTCTGCCCTCCACGATGCTTCCTCCAGTGCTGGCTCTCCCAAACCCTTTTTCACATGGTTAATCTGGTCCTGGGTCTCCAGCCGGAGGGAGTCAGGCAGCGCTTCCCGCCTGAAGCAGGGTCCTGGGGTTCCTCCTCAGCCCACACAGAGGGAGTCCTTGGTAGAGGTCGCCTCTCCCACCTCCACCCTGCCCCCCAGGCCCCAACAATGGAGTCTGTCCCAAAACTTGCTAGCAGTGCACCGTTGTCTGGGACGGGACACACCTAGGCGGCCAGCGTGCCCTCACTGCTGGCAGCCCCCGACAGACAACCCCGAGGGACCTAGTGTTGAACCTAGGTGGGGAGGACCCCCCACCCCCATCCCGTGGGGCTTCAAGACTCCCCAGAGCTTTCCATTTGAAAACTGCCATTAAACCTTTCAGTGTGAAGGACGAGGAAATGCCCTTTTCTCTCTGTTTGGTCCCCCCACTTTCCCATACTTCATCCACCGAGTCCTCATGTGTCCTTGAAATAAAGTTTGAAAAACAAAAACTGTCCTTGCTGGGTGGGGACGCCGAGCTGGGCCCCCTGTGGCACCCCTTCTCTCTGCGCCACTCCTCGCCTGGCCTCTGCTTCTTAGTCTGGCCACGTGGGGGCAGGGCTTGGCAAGGCCAGGACCATGGCCTTGGGGCCGGCCTGCCTCAGCTACTCCAGCGGCTGGGGAGAGGAGGTCCCGCTGGAGCTGCTGCAGCCTGACCAACTCCCTGGCCAGCCTGGATCCCTGGGTACCCCTCCCCAGGCAGGGACAGGGCTCAGTGCACCCCACCCCGCCCCCATCACGGCCACAGTCTGCTCCCCATACCTCCTTGCCCTCCTCCCCTAGCCCCAGAGAGGGGAGAAGTGCCTCCCGAGCTGAGGGAGGGAACAGGGAGGGGGCCTGCCTGAGCTGGGACACCTCCTGTGAGCTGGGGGCCTGGTGCCCCCTAGGCAGGGAAAGGGAGGCTGGTGCTGGGCTGCAGCAGGAGGGGGAGGAGGGACCCTCTGCAGGGGGGGGGCACTCCCCCCTGCCCCTCAGCCCACAAACTGAACCTTGCTAGGAGGCTCCAAGATGATCGTGGGGGACAGAGGTCCAGAGGTGACCTTTACCCCTGGCCAGCAGCCCCAGCCAGGTGAGGCCTCCATCGGGGAGCCTGCCCTTGGCCCAGGTTAGGCGGTGCAGCCCTTGTGCTCCTGGGCTGGCGGGCGCCCCCTCTCCCAGAGCCGGCCCTCCCTCCTCAGCTGCCAAGCACTGCAGCAGTGTACTCTCCCCTCAGGGGACTCCCCCTGATGCCTCTGAGAGCTCCACCGCGATGTCCAGGTCCCCTCTGAGCCCTGCAGCTCCCGGGCCCAGCCTGTGGCGAAAGCTAGAGGGGAGGGAGGGACGGCGGGAATGGGGCCCCGAGCCGGCGTGCATGGCCCTGTCGCAGGCAACACTCACCTGGCACCCGAAATAGCAGAGGCCGCAGTCTGGGAGCGCCAGAGCGTAGGAAGGGAGCCCTCCTCGCTCCAGATTAGCGAACGCGGCGCGGGGCCGGCACCCTGAGTCTGGGATTCGTATCCGGGTTCGAATCCCGGCAGGGAAGCAGGTTGAGGACCACCGAGCTGCGAAGGCGGAAGACGCAGCGCGGGCCGCCGCCTCTGGCTCCTGCCAAACCCGGCAATGTCGGGCTTTCCCTCTCGGGCAATTTCGGCCCTGCACCCCCTCCCCTTCCAGGCCGCCTCTGCTGGGACCCCAGGGTCTCGGGGTGAGCTCTTGGGCGGCTTCCGTTTCAGCCCTTTTAACGGAAAGTCTCAGCGTTCCCTGCGCAGCTACTAGGCTCATAGCACAACAAAGAGAAGGTGGGGGCACGGCCAGGAGCCCCGCGGGGGCGGCAGGCAGACGCCGCACCACGACGACCCCTACCTGGTCAGGGGCTCAGGCTGAGCAGGTGGCAGCGCCAAGTCTCCCTGCTGGTTCGAACCCTGGAGCCTGGGAGGGGCGCCGGTTCAACGACCGGCCAGGGCAGCCACCGGTGGACCCCACATTCTCTGGAAATCCCGCTGCCCCTCGAATGGGGCCTCCGTAGCCGGCCCTGCCCAGGCCCCTCTGGCCCGGGAGCCCCGACTCGCGCGCCCACCCGGCCCCTCGGCCGCCGCCCGCGCCTCGGACTCCGAGGGCAGCAGGGACAGAGCAGCGCCTGGCCCGCCCCCGCGCTCTCCACCTGTTCTGCAGTCCCTCCCGCCGCGAGGCACCTGGGCCCCGAGAAGCCGAGGGAGTGTCCCCAGAGGCCCCGGGTCCCTGCCAGGAGCCCAGCGTGGACGCCGGCGCAGCCCCGTACTCACCTGGGGGCCGCGGGCACGGCCGGGCGGGGAGGCGGAGGCAGGAGCGCGCCGGGGCCGCTCCCGGGGCGGCGTGGTGCGGGGGCATCCCGGGGCGCCGGCCGGAGACTCCCGGGTGATCGGGCGTCACCTCGTCCTGGGCGCGCAGCCCCGGAGGCTCGGAGCGACCGAGGGCGGCGGGTCCGGGTCCTGCCCGCCGGCCCGGGGCAGCGGCGGAGCGCGGAGCTGGCGGCGGCGCCGCTGTTGTTTTGGAGCCGCGACGCCCGGAGGAGCAGCCGTTGGGTGGGGGCGAAGGGGAGGGGGCGGGAGCCTGGAGGCCCGCGGGGGGGCGGCGGGGCCCGGAGGGGGCTTCGGAGGAGCCGGGTTCCGGCGCGCGGGCCGCGGACACCCCCTCCGGCGGCCGCCGAGCGGGGCGGGGACGAGGCGACGAGGGAAGCGGAGCGGGTCGAGGCGACAGGGAACGCAAAGCTTTTTAATTAGTCCCCAAACGCCCCCCAAACGCCATCAAAGCAGCCCAGCCCCGCGCCCCAACTCTCGGCGCGTTTGCCCCCAGTCCAGGGGAGTTGCGTGCCAGCGCAGCCGCCATCCCATCTTCGACCCGGGCTGGGGCGGGAGCGGCCGCGCGACCCGACGTAGGGGCAGGGTGGGGGGATAGTCACCTCGCCTCCGGGGCCACCTGGGTCCTTTTAAAGTGTCCGGGGTGCGGGCCCGGGCGGGCGCGCCGAGGACGGAATGTTTTCTTAAAGGGCCAGTTCCGAGCTGCGCCGCGGAGGAGGAGGGGTGGGGGAGGGCGGGGTGGGGGGTTGGAGCTAAGTGAGGTGAGGCCCGGGAAGGCCGGGAAGAGCCCCCCAATCCCGCGCCGAGGCGGCGGCGGCGCGGCGACGGCGACGACGAGGATGATGATGAATACATTGCAAAGTTTTTTTGGCCCCGGCGAGGGGTGTCAGATTGAGTGCTCTGTGCGCATGTGCGAAGGTGTCCAAACTGACAATGCTGGGGCGATGAAGATAGTGTGTAGCTGCTTCTGGACTCGAGGAGGAGGAGAGAGATTCCGCGCGCCGACACCATGCGATCCAAGGCGAGGGCGAGGAAGCTGGCCAAAAGTAAGGCTCCCGCGCTCGGCCGCGCCGCGCCGCCCGGCCCGGGCCGCCGCCCG
>JAKSZT010053884.1:225089-240642 GCA_026826555.1 Tolypeutes matacus
AGCCCGGGCTCCGCGCTCCCCGCCCGCCGCCGTCCCGGCCCCCGCCGCCGGTCGGGTGCCCGCTGTCCGCCCAGCCGCCGCCGCTGCTGCCACGCTCCGAGGCAGCCTTCGCGCCCTCCGTGCCTGGCCGGGGGCGCCTTCAGCTGCGACACCCACGCACCGGGGGCTGCGGCTCTCGCGGCCGGCGGGGCGGGCAGGTGGGGCCGGCGGCGCCGCGGCCCGGCGAGCGCCGCTCCTTCAGTCCCCGGCCGCGGCCCAGCTGCAGCGAAGCGGCGAGCGCCGCGCGGAGCGGGACTGGAGCCGCCTGGGCCGCCGCCCCCGCCTCCGCCGGCCGCCCGCGGAAGGGCCACCCCGGCCCCCTGCCCTGGGATCCCCGCCGAGCACCGGGCCGCTCCGTCCGCGCCTGCCGGGCCCGATGCGGCCTTCGAGCAACCAGGGCCGAGCCCCAGCCGTGAGTCCAGGTGGGCGCGGGGCTCGCGGCAGTTTTCCGAAGTTCAGCGCTGTGTCCACGGGGCCCGGCTCTGCCCAGACCGCGGCCCCCGGCACCGGAGGCCGCGTGCCCAGGCCGCGGGGGAAAAGCAGCTCCCAGCTTCTGCCGGGAGCCCCTGGGCTCCCCAGCGGCCGTGCGGGCCCTCACGGTCGAAGCGCCCTTTTCCAGCCGGGCACCTCTGCCCCGCGCCGGTGGCCCCGGCCTCCCCGGCCCTCCCGTGACCTCGGGCCCCTCTTGGTGCGAACAAGGCCCGGCGTCTCGCGGCCAGCGCGGAGGGGCTGTGCCGCGCAGCGCGTGCCTGTCCGTGGGCGCGCGGGGACGTGTGTATTCGTGTGCGGGTCGTGTCCGAGCGCGCGCCGAGGCCTTCTCGGAGTCTGGGCTCCCGCGCTCAGGCCGCCCGGCCGTGCCCGGCTCCGGCCGCCCGGAGGAAAGGCCCGAAGCTGGGGTACGAAAGCGGAAAGCGGCCGCGATCCTTCCCGGCCTTCGCTGCAAGCGAGAGGCCGACACCGCCCCGGCGCGGCCCGGAGACTTCGGAGCGGCCCCTGCTCGGCCCTCAGCTCCCGCCTGCTCCTCCCCCGCCAGGTGGGGGAAGGCGACCCGGGGCGGGCTCGGCTCAGGAGCGGGCCGGGTGCCTGGCGGCTGTCCCGCGGCCTGGCCGGGGGCCGCAGCGCCAGACCCAACGGTGGCGGAGCGCAGGTCTCCCTTGCCGCCCGGGAGTCCTCAGTGAGAAAAAGCCGCAGCGGAGGAGCGGGCGCGTCGGCCAGGCCCAGACCCGGCTGGAGCCCACACTGGGGCGAGCACCGGGGCCCCCTCCGGCCAGAGCGGGGCTACAGAGAAGGCTGCCCCGGAGCTCCGCAGCATTCCCTCCCCTCCCCAAGAAGGTGGCGGAAGTAGGCGCAGGGCGGCTGCTGCCTGTCGGCACAGCACAGACCCACCGAAGAGTTTCATTTCATTGGACAATATTTTAAGCAGATGTGAACGTCCCTGGGGACCTGACTCCATTACCTGGATGGAGGCAGCAGGGCCGTCGCTGTGGCCGCCAACGGAGCGGCCTCCTTCCCCTCTCCTCCCCTCTATACCCTGGCCGGGGTCCGGACTAGGGGAAGGGAGCCGGGTCACCAGGTACAAGACTAGGGTGCCAGCTCAGTGTTTGCCCTGCACGTGGGCCTGGAGTGTGCCTGTGGCCATGCACTGGGCCTGGAAGGACACCCAGGCCAGTGGCTGTGACACCCTGACCTAGAGCTTGAGGGGCTACCCCGAGACTGGATCTGGAGCTGTAATTTCGTTTGTGTTTCGCTGGGGACCCCAAGCCCAGGCCCCAGTTCAGCTGGTGGCTGAGTCGGTAGCACCTCGGAGGCCCACTCCAGGGGCTCTGGGTTGAGCCTGGCAAGCGCAGAGGCCGTGGGGGGAGGGGGCCTGCAGGGTGGGGCAGTGGTCCAGCTGATGGAAACCCCACCGCCCCCTCTAACCTGCGCCTGGTGGCTGGGCCAGAGCAAGGGGTGTTCGGGGACAGGGCCCCCTCGCTGCCCCTGGCTGGGGCAGTGCTGGTCCATGGGAAGCCAGGCCGCCTGGGCCCCACATTTAAAAACTCAACACCTCACAAAAGCTTTGTTTCTGCCACTGTTGTGAGCCAGATGGGCAGATTCGGGGCAGTGAAAAGGAGAAGGAGCGATCCTGGCCACTGCCCCAGGCCCACCACGAGGTGGGGGCCCTGGACGTGTGTCCAGCCAGGGTCCCCATCGAAGCCGCCCTGTGCAGACCTGACCCCTTGGAGGTGACAGACCTGAGGCCCTGTCACGGTCCCCACACAGCCTGGCCTGGGACAGCCTCCCTCATCCTGCCCTGGGCTGGGGGCTGTGGATGAGGCCCTGTGCGTGTCTCTTGTGTGTTGGGGGGCGATGTGAAGGTGGAAGGTGTGCGACAGGGTGGGGGCGGCATGGCTCCCCGCACAAACAAGCCAGGGCGCAGTGCCACGGGACCTCCTCTTCTGTCCACCATCCCCGCGCCTCTGCCCGCGCGCCACCAGGACCGCTGCCTTCCTGCGGCCGCCGGGTGGGGCAGCGGCGCCGGGAAATGTCCGGAGGGAGCCGATAGTCTCTCCCCGCTTGGGGCGAAAACGCCGAGGCAGCAGCGGCGGGCGGGTGGCGGGCGGGTGCGGGGCGGGCGTCCAGGGCCCGGCGGCGGCGCACGGTCACCGCCACTGCCGGCGGGTGTGCGGCGGCGGCGCTGAGGAGGCGCGAGGGTGGGGGGAGGCTGGGGTCGCCGCGGGGCGAAGCCGGTCGGAGGAGCGGCCGTCGGGCCGGGTCCTCAGGGACGGCCACCGCACGGAGCAGGTGCGGACGGGCCTCCCGGGTCCTCCCCGCCCGCGGCGCCGGCGGCCCCGAGCCTTCTTCCTGGCAGCGCGGGCCAGGGCCCTAGGCCCCCGCTTCGTGGAGAGGCGGGGTGCGGGAGGCAGGCCTGCCCGGGGCTCCCCCCACCGCCCTCGGAGGAGGCCGGGCCGCGGCCGTGCGCTGTGCCGCCGTGGGCGCGATTAGCCCCCTGTTTTATTCAATTAGGAGGCAATTAGGGAGCCTTGGGGGGCTGGGGCTGGTAATTAAGGTGACGTATAATTAGAGTTTCAACAAAAATTATCCGGGATTAAAAATCTTTTGAATAATTTCGTTTAAAAATTTTAAATAGCGTTAAGTACAATTTATCAGGTCTTGAATCAAACCCGTGTACCGCGCCTTGGCGGCCGCCCCTCACGTCGCGGGCGCGGGGGTCAGGGGCCAGGCGGGCGCCTTCTCGGCGCGGGAAAGAAACTTCGCGACGCCCGGGACCGGCCGGGGCCTCGCCGCCGCAGCGTGTAGCGGGGGCCGCGGAGCTCGACGCCGAGGGCCGGGGCCGCGGACCCGGGAGGGGCCGGTCATCGCGGCGGCCCCCTCTCCCCGCGGCCCGCGCACAAGGTCGCGGCCACAACAGGCAGCGGATTCCTGGCGGCGGCTGCGCCCCGCGCCCCTGACCCCGCAGCAGCCGGGCCCCGAGGGTCCCGCCTCCTGCCTCCCCAGGCGAAGAAAGGCGGGCGCCGCGTTCCCAACATCCCCAAACCCGACCTGGGTCCAGGCTTCGCGGGCGTCCCGGCCCCGCCCGGGCCCGGTTCGCTGTGGCTTCGCGGACCTGCGCGCGGAGAGGCGCGGGAGCGCGCCCGGGCCGGGGTCCAAGTTGGGGTAGAGGGCGTGGGGGAAGGGGAGACGATGCAGGGAAACCGAGGCTGAGGTTGGGGTTCGGGGCTGGTGAGGATCGACCGCCGCCCTTGGGGCAGCATCCGCGACCCCGCCTTGCCTGACACTGCACTGCTACTCCCCTGCCCTCTGCTTCTGGCAGCCTCCAGGAGAGCCTATCCCCCAACAGAGGCCTCCGGTCCGCCTGGCAACGCGAGGGGTCACCAGAAATCCCCCCTCGCCCCCTTCACTGACCCTGGGAAGGGTGGGATGTGGAGAGTAGCTGTCACCCTCCTGAGGGATAAGAAGCCCCCCGGCACAGAGAGGTCAAGTCACTTATGCAGGGCCACACAGCAAGGTAAGGGTGAAACCGAATGTCAGTTAATAGAGGCCTCCAACCCCCTCCCAACCTCCAGGGCACTTGGACTGCAGTTAATTCCGGTGGATTGAAAGAAATAAGTGTCAAGGTTTAAGCATTTTCTCAAGGCTCAACTTCTAACAGGTCTGTTTTCACAAAGCCAGTAAGCCGTCAGTGAGCTTCCAGCTCGTGAGTGCGACGGACCAAGCTGGCACGGAGCCCCCGGATTCTTTACTCGTGCAGGTCTGGACTTCCCGCTTACCCCCTCCCCGAGGCTCTGGCAGGAGTCACCCAGTCCCTGCCTCTGGGTGCCCTCTCCCCAGGGCAGGCGCCACAGGGCGAGTGCCTCCGCCGAGGACTCGGCCTGGTCTGCACACCCCGGCTGCAGCCTTGCCGTCCCCGAGAAATCCGGGAGGTGCGGCCTGACTTCCCTGCAGCTCTGGCGGGAAAGGATGCGACCCCACGGGCAGGTGGGGTGGGCCGCAGCCCCGGGGCGGGGGAGCTGGTGGCTGCTGTTCCCCGCACAGCCTCAAGTCCCCTGGCGGCCCTGGTCCCTCCCAGGCCGGCTGTTCAGGGTGACGAGCGCTTGCGAGGTCTTGGGGACCCCGGGCAGGCCTCCTGCCGCTCTGTCCACTCTGAGGGTGGCCCTGCCGGCCGGCCGCTAGCCCGAGACACAGGAACAATGCCTGGCACCCCAGATAGCAGTGCCGGCTGCTCTGAGATGCGTGTTTGTTCAATACTTAACATTCTGTCCAAAAGTGGGGGGAACGTCGGATTCTGGTGAAGGCTTTGCTTATTTTATATCCACTATAACTATTTCTGTCCATGAAAATTGGCTTAATTATATCAATGGAATGTTTCTTTTTCAATTCTGTATGCAATTAGTCCATCTTGCCGGCTGCAATTTATTTTAATAAAAAAATAAACCAGTGGTGTGTTCAGTCCCTCGTCCCCTGGGGACAAATGCGATTGGTGTGTTTAATTTCATTAACTACAATGCGGCCTACTGGAAAAATGTATAAAATCAGCTTCATACAGCTTAAACACTGGCATTTGAAACAAATCATTATTGCATTAGCTGTCACACTGGTAATTCTAGAATCTCAGAAAAAAAATATATTATGGCTGTTTTTATAACCCTTTGCAAATGCACTGTTAAAATAATTTATAATCATTTTAAAACATGGCTCAGCCTGGTGAATATTTTATCTCCTCTAAATAAGGCTCTGCGTTATCCCGTGCACATTTTACACGCTGAAGTGTGTGCTGTTCCCAGCGCTGAACACGCGTGCTCTCCGAGGACGAGACGGTGCAGTCTGTCTTTAAACAAGCCTGGGGACGGGGGGTGGCTTTCCCGGCTGCACTGCACTCTCGAGGGGGCACTCTTTGGTGCAGCCGGCAGACTCATCTGGAATCTGCCTCGGGCCAGAGGGGACCCCTAAGAGCCCCCAGCGCACCCTCCCGCCCGAGGAGGAAGAATCGTGGCAGGCGACGGGGCTCTTCAGGCGTGGGGGTCCCGATGTCCCAAGTGGGGCGTCCCCGCTCTCGAGCTCGGGGAAAGAGCGAGGCGCCCTCGGGTTTCACCTCCGCTCACCTCCACACCCTGCTCAGCAAAGCAGCGGGTGAGCCCAGACGCCTGCTGCCTGCACTCCGCTCCGCTGGGAACGGCCGATGCCCTGCTTCTCCGCGATGCCCTTCTCCGCCTGCGGCCGGGCCGGCCGTGCCCCTCGCGGGGTGGGGGTGCGGAGTGCGCCCGGGCCTGTGCCGAGGGGCCGCCGTTGGCGGGGGCTGTCGTTGAGTCTGAGCCGCCCCTGCCCTCGGCGAACAGGGCGGTGAGCGGAGGATGCTGCTCCATCGAGTTCCCGGGTAGCTGGAGGTCTCTAGAAGGTTCTCCGGGGAGGAGGCCGTGGGTGAGGGTTGTTTGCACTGGTTCTGGGATGAGTCTCCAGGAGCTCCAGCGGGGCAGCTGCTGGCGGTGCCCCGGCGTGGACGAGGCTCAGGAGACGGGGCAGGGACGGTCCCGGGCAGGAGCGCATGGGATGTAGGGCTCTTGTAGGGGCGCTGTCTGCTTGCCCGTCCCCAGGGAGCCCCGGGCAGCGTTGGCGGGGGGGCGAGCTCGAGGAGCCTGGCTCCAGGCTGCCGCAGCCTCTCCTGCCATGGCGGGAGGAAAGGCTTTCCCACGTCTTATCGGGGATTTCTTTGGTAATTCTCAGAAATGCCTCTCTTAAGCTTTCTGACTTGCCCTGGTGAATTTAGGTAGATTTAATTTTCTTCTCTTGACACAAAATTTAGATTCTAGAATGAATTTAAGTGCTTGCCGAGGGTGGGCCGTTTGGGGGTCCTAAGCCCCTCCTGCCACCAGGAGTGGGCTCCCTCTTGGGGCTGGCTGGTGGGTGTGGGACGTGTGGGGGCCGGCGTGAAGGGGCTCCGGTGGGCGTGGAGAAGTGGCTTTGTGTCTGGGCGGTCTCGGGGGACCAGTCCCCATCGGAGTGACCCCCACACGCCCAGGGCAGGGTCAGCAGACCCGTGGTTTGCTTTCGGCCGGGCGCTCTGGGCGGGGGAGAACTAAAATTAAGTGACTGTCTAGTTCCCCAGTTTAGAAACAATAACAAAGCTGCGTGCTTAGCCCAGATGTGAGGTCCCGGCCAGTGGGAGTCTCACGTGGGGATGTGGGCTGGGCTTGGGGAGACAAAGTGGGGACTTCCCTTGCCCTGAGTCCCCAAGACCCCTGGGGGCACAGTGCCCCTGGCCTCATCACTCCCGACCTTGCTCCTGTGTCGGATCCAGTTTTGGAGAATAAAAGTGAGTCTGTGCTTGGTGGAAGTGTCACGGCTTGTACACGTGTCCTTCCCTAGCCTTAAGCCCTCAGTTGGGGGGATGACTGCATGGAAGGTTCTAGAAGGGTCCAGCATGCTGTGTGTTGGCAGGGCCTGGGCCAGGCTGGGTGTGTCAGAGTGCCCCACTCCCATCAGATGGGTAGGCGGGCCAAGTGCTGCCTGTGGCTTGCTGCTCTGTCTGTCCTCAGTCTGCTGGCCTTTGGGGACTGTTTGGGCCCAGGCAGAGGCCTGCAGGTGCACCTGGGTCAGGTGGAGGGGAGGCAGTACTGCCGCAGGTTAGGCCGTGCCTCCCCTCAGCTCCAGAGATGTGCCAGTCCCGATCCCGGCCCTGTAGCCCGGGCACAGAGTGAAACACACACGATCACTAGTTCGTCCTGTTATTTTCAACCTGGGGTCTCTTCTGGCCCCTCTGATGTGCTCCAGGGGAGACGACTCCTTTTGCTTCTCCGTCCTGAAGCCCATGGGTCTGTTTTCCATCCTTTCGTCTGAGCTCTTGGCATCTGCCAGCCCTTTTCTTACCGGAGACCCCTGATTGCTGCAGGGGGCTGGGGGTCTGCAATGTTTGGGCCACATCCATTTCCGTCCAGATAAGCCCTGGATACTGCGTGCTCTGTGGGCCTACTGCGTGCTGGCCTCGGGATGCCCAGCGGTCGCAGGGTGCTCACTGTGGGGTGGCCCACCCAGAGGGATATGTGGCCACTGCGCTGGGTAGGGCTGCTGCCCCCTGGCTGGCCGGTGCGTCACCTGGAGGGCGTGGCCTGCCTGGGGGCTAGTAGCTGGGAGCTGGTCCTTGCCCGGGGTGTGGGCCTCTGTGTGCTGACCGGTGAGACAGGGAGAGAGGCCACTGCGCCAGTGGACTGCCCCCTCCCCCATCTCCTCCCCACGGCTGCCTCTGTGCTGGCCGAGGGCTGCTCCCGGCTGGCGGCTCCATTTCCCGTTAAAAAGCCGTGAGGAGAGGGAAGGAGCAGTGCCAGGGAGGGGGCGTGCATACTTTCCCCCTCTTCTCCTTTCTTTAATGAAACGTGCGCGGCTTCTCCCTGGTGCTGGTGGCAGAAGATGTGGCACAGCAGCGTCTCAGCAGACGGATGGCATGGCTGGGTTGGCGCTTGTCGGACAGGCTCTGAATAGGATCCGAACCCTTTGCGGGACACACTTTAACTCCCGTGTCGACATCCAGAAGTTGGCTGTCCGTAGTGCACCGAAAATACGGCTTTACGTGGCAGACTCAGATGGCTCCCTCCGCTCGGGCGCTGAGGGAAAGGAGCAGGCGTTTAAAAGTGCTGACATTTGTATCTGCCCAGTGGACTGCAACGGCCTTGTCAGAGTGGCCAGGGCACATCAGTCCATAAAACACTTAAACAAAGACCGAAAATTACGTTCGCCGGAGGGATGCGAGCGGAGACCACAGGGAAGCCGGCGTGGCCGCCGGCGAGCGGGCAGCTGATGGGCTCTCTCACAGAGCGTGGGATCCAATCCTCATTTCCCTCCCTCGCCCCCCGGGGAGGTCGGGTCAGGCCTCTGCTGCTGCCCTTGGCCGACGCGCCCGCGTGGACGGCCCAGGAAGAAGCAATTTCCCCAGAGCTCGTGCTTTCGCCAGGCAGGGCATTTTTCCTCTGTCCCCGGGAAAGCGATATGATTAGGTCTCCACTATATGGAAAATAGGCAGCCGGGGCTGGGGCCGGCCTGACAACTGCGTGTGCCCCCAGAGGCCCTGGGGGCTGGCGGCGGCCCCTTCTCGCCTGCCGGCCACCCTGCTGGCCTGAGCACGCGCTCGGCTGGGCCTGCCCGGTTCCCGCTCCCTCGGGGCGAACTCGCAGCCCTGTCCTGGGTCACATTTTTTGGGTGTCAGCATGGAGAAGCAAGCCATGCTGCATGAAGCTTCTTGGGGTCCCCTTTGGAGAGGAGCCTGGGGTACAGGGAGCATCTGTGGAATCTGTAAAAACATGGCTGCTGGGGTCTGCAGCAGCCAGAGTGGCGCACGGCATGCCCACCTGGGCCCCGCGCGCCCCCTTCCTCTCTGCTGCCACCTGCTTGTCCCCAGGGAGACGTCTCCCCGGGGAAGGCTGCGGACTTCCTTGCAAATGCCTGCCGGCCTCTTATTCCTGGAAAAGTGCGTGCATTCTTGAGCTACTTGAAAACCGGGGAGTGTTTTGTTGGCCAGAGCCGACGCGGCTCGAGAGGGAAACAGCCGCGGGTGTGGGCTCTTCATCTGACCAACGTGCTGAGGGCGCCCCCACGGAGGCCACGCACGCCTGTGTGCACGCATGTCCACTCGCCCGTCTGCCTGCAGGGCCCTGGCCTTCGAATGAGGCTCGTCTCCGCACCCTTCTTTTTAGTTTTAATCAGCAAGGGTGCGTAGTTCCCGGCCCCTTGCCCTTTTGGAACAGCCGCTCACCTCTGCTGCCCCCCAGACCCCAGAGCTCCCCATGGTGCTGGAAACAGTGGCCGTCAGGCGCCGGCACCCGGCCTGGCCCACGGCCCTTTTTGCAGCTGGTTGTTCTGGAGGAAGAGCCTGGAAAGGTTCAGAGGTGGACAGAGAGCGATGGGTGAGCCCCAAAGAAGAAACAAAGGGGAAAGTGGGCTGTTTAGATAATCCTGGGCCTTGACACTCACATTGACAAAAATTAGGCGCTCTTGAAAAATTACGGAATTATCCCGGGCAGTGTTAGGTTCCAAGATAATGATGTGTCTGTGTGTGAAAATATTAAATTGCAATAACATAGCGTGAGTAGGTATTCAGTTCCCAGCTTGGGCCGAGCACAAAGCCAGGGTCTGACAGAATCCAAATGGTGTCATAAAACATCGGGCGGATCTGCAGCCCAGCTCCCTCTTTTTGATCGGTTACTCCATCTCGGCCCATCTCGCCATCGTTTTCTTTAATCAAACAGCTTGACAATGTGGCTAATTACTTATTTATCATGTTAGAAGGAGGAAAAGCTATCAGAGATCAGAGACAGGCTGACTTTGTCCTGGACGTGATTGGACATTATTTTAAAAATTAGACCTGCTGAGGTTTGGGGGGGCGACGACTTTGGACCTTCTGGGGCTCATCCGCCCCTTAGGCTGACGGTATATATTTTTTTTAAAAAATGAAAGACCTGCTTCTAAGCCTGTGCCTGCTCCCCACAGCCTGGGGGGAGCAGACGTCAGTGAGGCAGGCCGCTTTCTGACCACGGGGACTTATTGAGGATTTTTGTCCAGGAGAACATGTTTGACAGCTTCTTCCGGGCCAGTGAAATCTGAACGGCAGCAAGGAAACGTGGGGCAGTGGTAGATTTTTAATATTTCCACAAAGGCCACAGGGACTTGGCGCCTCTGACAACGAGCCTGTGTGAACCAGGGGATCCCCCGACGCTTGGAAGGCTTACCCGTGTTGCATGTGAGTGTGTGAGTGTGCGTGTATGAGAGATGGGGGAGGGAGAGCTTCGGTGGCTCGGCCCAGGGTCCTTATGAACAAAAGATAAAAAAAAAAAAAAAAAAAAAAGTGGAGAGTGAGAGAGCTCAGAGATTCTGGGGGTAGATAGCAGGCCCAAGAGGGGGGCTCTCCTTTCATGGCTGGGAATTGGAATTGCAAAGCAGGGGGGCCCCTGAGTTTTAACTTTCTCTGCATCGAGGTGTTAATCTTACCTTCCAAAGGTTAGATAAAGCTGCTAAAAGCTGCTGTTCGTTATTGAATCTCCTCTGCTAATTACGGCGGCGGCCGAGGCTGGGGCTCGGACCCCTCTTGGCGGGCAGACCACCTGACCCCTTGCTGGCAGCTTCTGTGAGGGATCACTCTCTGCTCTTCCCCAAGGTTCTCTTTACCCAGGGTTTTAAGTTGCCTCCTGCTCATGACAGACTAGCCTCGTTCAAAGGGAAACGGGGGCTTGGGAGAAGGCCATTCCCAGCAGCCCCCCAGAGAGCCCCCCTCCTCGGCCCACTAGAGTGTGGCACTGGGCGGGAGAGGGCCAGGGCGGGTGGGACGCAGCCTGCCGTCCTGGACAAAGAGTCCCCAGTTGGCTGCCGCCCGTCACCTGCAGGGGTGTGTGTGGTGTCAGGAGACCTGACTGGGGATGATAGGTGTGAGCCCCCGGGGAGCTCGGTGGGCCAGAGGGGACCACCATGGCTGGTGGGCATCGTGGGGGGCTCGTGGCCACCGGCAGATCTGGCCCTGGCCTGGGAACCCCAGAGGGCCTGTTGGGGCCAGGCCAGCACCTTCACCCCTCAGAGGCCCCGATGCACCGAGATTCCACAGGAGCACACCCAAACCCAGCCTTGGGCCCAGCAGGTGGGATTGGGGGTGGTGAGACTGGGCTGAGGGAACCCCGAGAATGGTGGTCAATCCCCTGAGTGAGCATCACGCCATGCGCCGCTGGTGCATTTCGCACGTGTCATCCTTGTCATTCCCACGACCTCCCGGGCCTCGAAGCCAGGCAGGAAGTGCTGCTCCACCCCCTCGGCCGACCTGCAAGAGGTGCTCACAGACCCCCTGCATGCTGGCTGGCGGGGCACCCGAGGCACTGGACCCCAACTTGTCCGACTCTGCAGACATGTTCTGGCGGGGACGTGAAAAAGCGTCCTCTGTCCCTTGCTGGTGGCTGGGGCCGGGGCATGCTTGCCGGCCACAGGCCCCACCCTGGGGGGACTTGGCTCCCAGGCCCCCCGAGTGGCGTCGCCTTCCATGTAGGGTCAGGCTGGAGCAGGTGTCCCCCGTAGGGCTGGTGGACCTTCATCCTGGTCAGGTGCAGATGTGGTTTGCATTCCGCCCCTGCCCCCTCCGGGCCACGAGAGCATGTGGGGACATGAGCTCCGTCCACACTGAAGGGCCTGGCTTGGGGGTGGCCGGGGCTGCGGACCGATGAAGCCGGCACTCAGGAGGTGTGGGTCGGGGGAGCACCCCCCTTCCGAGGGGCACCCGTGCCCCTTCAGCCGTGGTCCTCCACTGTCTCACGGACACAGGACGGGAGTGCGAATGTCGTGCGTGGGCAAGGGCTGCTGGGAGGGGCTTGCAGGGCCTCAGCTCAGGACCTGGCACCCAGAAACCAGCGAGGACAGAGCGTGGAGGCTGGCCCCGCGCGCCCGGAGGCCTTACTGCCGCCAGCTCCTTTGTGTTCTGCAGACGCACAGCTGGAAGCTGTTCGTGGGACCTGGGGGTGGACTCGCGTGTGAGTAGGGGCGGCGGCCTCCTGGGGGTGTGGCCTAAGGAGTGAAAGCGTCTCCCCGGTACTCCGATGGGCTGAGAGCAAACGCCCAGGAGCATGCAAAGCGCAGGGACACCAGCTCACCCGCAGGTGGGCCTGTCCCACAGGTGGGCGGGGGCTCACGTTACAGGGCCGCCGTCTCCGTTTGGAAGACGCTGCTGCAGAGGAGGCCGGGCGGAGGGGCAGCTGCGCGGCTCCCACGATGCAGGCGGCGTGGCTGTGCACCCAGGGCGTCGCCCGCAGTGTGGGCTCCCTCAGCACGTCTCAGCGGAGAGGAGCGCCACGGGGAGCGAGTGCTGCCCGCTTCCCGTGGGGGGCGCCGCGGAGTCGGGAAGCAGCGCCGGGCTGGGTGGAGGGCGGGCACCACCTCCGCCGGAGCGGGAGGGGGCCGGGGCGCCGGGCCGGGCCCTGTCTTCCGGGGTCTTTGCCTTGACTCTGCTCTGGAGGCCCTTGGGGTGTGCCAGAGCGGCAGGCCCCGGCGCTCACAGGGAAAGCCGCTCCCCTCGCTGAGCCGGCGCGTGCCGGCGCCCTGACTCCTGGCCCCGGCGGGGCCGTGCCTTCACTTGTTCAGGGACCAGGGGTGGCGGGTGTGACCTGAGCCCACGAGCGCACATGAAGCGCACGCACACGCGCACACACATGTGCACACACACGCACTCGTGCACAGCGCACGCACGCACATGCACACACACACGCACACATATGTACAGGCATGCTGTGCACACACTTGTGCATGGTACACAAACACATGCACACATGGCACCCCGTCGTGCATGCACACTCACAGGCACGAGCCCCGTGCACTCCCCTGCACACACGCACAGGCACACGGGTGGGGCCCTGCTTTCGCCCGCCATGTGGACGTACCGAGACTCTGGTCTCAGTGTGGGACCACGCAGGTGACCCCAGGCCTCGGGGCGGGGGTCGTCCCGACAGGAGCGGGGTCCTCTTGGGGAGGAGCCAGAGGAGGGCGGCCGCAGCCGGCTGCGCACGCACGTCCCTGGGCTCCTTGCAGGGGAGAGGGTGCCGGCGTCTGCTGGGCCAGGGGCAAGGCCGTCCCCTTGGCCCCTCGTTGGCAGTCCCTGGGGCTCAGGGCCCCCCTCGGTGGGGCCAGCAGGGGCCTCCCAGAGCCTGGATCCTGTGTCACGCAGACCCGGGAGGGGGCAGGGGTTCCGCCTCCGGCCTTTTCAAAGGGACATTCAATCTGAAGCCCGGGCCCCTGAGGAGATTCCCGGAGCAGAGCGGCCTGGCGAGTCAGCAGCTCTCAGCTCCCGGAGAAGGCTCTTTCCAGCGTCGGGGCCTCTGGCCTGAAGCCCTTTGTGGGATCGTCTGCCCCCTGGGAGGGGTGGAATGCTGGGGCTGCCGGGTGCACAGCAATCTAGAACTCCTGCAGGCTGCTGATAACACGGCTGCTGCCCGCGGCCGCCCCGTCTCCGAAATCTGAGGTGCAGCCCAGAGCGGAGGCCACCGGCCCAGATATTTGAGCCCGGGAGGCCGAATGTGCCGTGCACTTGGCCTTGGGAATTTCAGTCACGTCTACACGGGCTGGTGCCTGTACCGGGGCTGCTGCCCACGTGACATGGGAGGCGGGGATGGGAGAAGAGGTGTCGGAGTGGGAGAGGCCACGGCGCCTTCCTCCGCTGACCCGTCGCCTGTGTGCGGTCTCGGCAGGCGTCCACCGCAGGGGTCAGCGGGCTGCAGGCCTTGTGGGGGGCGCCTTTGGGCTGGCGTCCTTTCTTCACGTCCCACTGCCCCCTCCCTCCACCCTCCGTTCTGTCTGTGGGCTTGCTCTCTGCAGACGTCTCTTACGGGAGACGTCGGGCAGTATCTGTCCTTCCTGAGCAGAGCGCTGTCAAGGTCCTCCCGTGATGCAGCGGGTCTCAGAGCTTCCCTCTGCCTCACGATCGCATCCTCGCCATTGCGTGTCTAGGAGTCTTCAGCACTCAGGTCGTAGTGAATGATGCTGTTACTGACCCTGGAGGGCAGGCGCCTGGCTGAGTAAATGCCTAGAAGTGGCATTGCCGGGTCAGCTAAGTTTTAACTTTCTGAGAAAGCACCATTTTACGCCCCCACCAACGGTGCATGAGGTTTCCTATTTCCTTGCCAGCCCTCGTTACTTTCCTTTTTTTAAAAATTTTTGTTTAAATGACAGCCGTCCTTTAGGGTGTGAAGTGGTACGGCTTTGTGGCTTGGATTTGCATTTCCCTCACGGCTAATGATGTGGAGCATCTTTTCACGTGCGTATTGGCCATTCCTGGATCTCCTTTGGTGAGATGTCTGCTCCTGTTGCATTTGGAAGTTCTCTGCACATCCTGGATGCTAAGTCCTCACCTGATCCGTGGTTTGAAGCTGTTCCGCCCTTTCTGCTGGTTGTCTTTTCACTTTCTTGATAATGTCCTTTGGTGGACAGAGATTTTCATTTTGATGGAGTGGAGTTTACCCCTCGTTCCTTTTGCTGCCCGTGGTTTTGGTGTCCTAAGAAGCCATTGCCGAATCCCAGTTTGCGCCCACATTACCGTCTACAGGCTTGTTTGAAAGCTGGAGTCGGGAGTCCCCTGGGTGGAGTCTGTGCAGGTGGAGGGAGGCGTGGCTGGCCCCGCCCCTGGGTGGGGGTGGAGGCTGCACCGATGTTTGGGCTTTGTTTCCAGAGGCTGGGATGGTTCCCACTGAGCCACCCAAGGCCTTTTCTCCTGCTCCCTCGTGACCCCGAATTGTGCACCTCATCATTAGGGGGTGATCAAAGGCCATGGAAGTAGGACACGGCCAACTGCCCACAGACCTGGCTCCCAGCACCCCTCATATGTCCAGGTGAACGTGGGCACGGAGGACAGTCGGGATGATTGCAGCTCTGGTGGGACGGTGCGGCCCGAGGGCCTTCTGCAGCCACACGATGGGGGCCGCCCACTCGCCAGGCCAAACGACGGCCTCAGGCCCAGCTGCGTCTCGGGTCCCTACGAGGCGGCCGGGCTGAACCTGTGGGAAGCTGCACAGCACCCTGGACGGAGGGCGGGAGGCCCTGGTGAGGGCGGGAGGCGGCGACACCACCTTCGCCCAGTCTCAGCTGCAGCGCGGCGTTCGCACTCACTGTCTGGCCGCTGGTAGGCAGTGCAGGTCTCGGGCTCGGACAGGCCTGGATTGAATCCTGGCGCCACCTGCACACGGCGTGGCCCCAGCTGCTTTCTCCTCTCTCAGCACACAGCCTGCTCGAAGCCCCAATTCCTCTCCTTGAGGTACGATGGGCCGTCCACGGCAGGATGCTCACAGCAGAGACACACAGCAGGATTTCCAGGCAGGATGCCACGGCAGGGCTGCTCATGACAGGACCTTTAGGGCAGGTGTCCACGTGGGGTGTCCACGTGGGGTGTCCACATAGGGTGTCCACATGGGGCGTCCACATGGGGTGTCCATGGCAAGGTGTCCACATGGGGCATCCACATGGAGCATCCACATAGGGCGTCCACGTGGGGCATCCACGTGGGGCGTCCACA
>JAKSZT010053884.1:240652-290390 GCA_026826555.1 Tolypeutes matacus
TCCACACGGGGTGTCCATGGCAAGGTGTCCACATGGGGCGTCCACATGGGGCGTCCACATAGGGTGTCCACATGGGGTGTCCACGGTAGGACACCCTTGACAGGACCTTTAGGGCAGGTGTCCACGTGGGCTGTCCATGGCAAGGTGTCCATGTGGGGTGTCCACGCGGGGCGTCCACGCTGGGCAGCCACAGCAGAGTAGCCAGATGGGGAGGGCAGTGAGCTCCCGGCGCGCTGAGGCCGCCCCTGACCTCAGGCCTCCCTTTGCCTGATTGGATGGGCCTCAGAGCACATCGTGGGCATCTGGGGTCTCGGGCAAGGCAGGCTCGGCCGCCGGACCATTGTCTCTCGCATCCCAGGTCCACCCGTACCAGGGCAGAGGGGGCGCAGCCTGTCAGACCTATGGGAAGCTGAGGCTTGCTCGGGCGAGCCCGTGTGCGCGTAGGTCTATGTGAACTGCGCAGTGCATTGCCCGCGTGCCGTCCTGGCGCAGGCCCACGACTGCTGGCGTCCAGGCCCAGTGGCCTTTTGGCCCAGAGCTGCTGTTAGAGGCCAGGATCCCACTCGCCTTGGCTTTCCTATGGACAGGGGCAGGGGGCATTGACCTCTCCCTGGCCACGGCCTGCACCCATGAGTCAGCTCCCCACGCATTCCTGAGCCTGGCAACACCAGCGGAAACCTCCGGGAGCCCCGAGACGCTGGCTTGGCCTCCTCCCTACCGCCCCGTTCTCACCTGGGCTCTCCCGGGCCTGCTTGGAGCAGGGGCCCAGGGGAGACCTGGGAACTCGTCTCGCGGAGCCACGGCAGGGCTGGTTGGAAGCACCCAGGCCCGTGAGCTGCTGGGGCCCTGTCGTCTCGTGAGGGGGTGGGTGTTGATGGCGCAGAAGCTGCCTCTAGCCTGGGCTGAACCCCAGACCCAGCCAAGCTGCCCCCCAGCTGTGGCTTTTTGGGTGACAATTTTAAAAAAATTCTCCTTTGCGGCAGCTTCCCTTTGGAGCTGACGAATGATTCCTGGCTGAATCTGCCGGCACGTGCCAATTTATTTTTTTTATTTTTTTTCACAAAATGTACTGTTAATTAAGCAGAAGATCTGCAGAGATGTGCCCCGTCCTCGGGCTTTCTGCGAGAAATGAGACCCCTCCTGAAATGTCCAGGAGCGAAACAATTAAGCGATGGACTTCTGCAATCAAACACAGTGCGGTATAGCTCACCCGTGACAAAAGGAGGGGGGGAGAGAGGGGGAGAAAAGAAATCATGGCCATCAGGCCGAAGTAACCGTGTCTGAGTTCAAATGCAAAGAAAGCTCTTTACCGTAGGAGTCTGTGCGAATCTCCCACCCGCTTCTTGGAGCGGCAGAGGGAGAGCGACGAGGTTTCCTTCTGAAAAGGCCTGGCGGGGTGGACGCTCGGCGCACTGACCTCCTCCCTCAGGGGGGCGAGAGTCGGGGCTGAGGGCAGCAGGGGGAAGGGGCTTTCCAGCCTACAGGGGAAAGGGGCCCGCGGCCCCACCATGCTGGGAGCCGGAGAGGCCAGGGTGCTGGGAGCTGCCCGGGGAGGGGCAGAGACGTCTTCCCTGGACCTGCTCCTGACTCAGAGCCTGGGGACCTCCAGGTGGGGGCCGCTTCCCACAATAGGGTCAGGCTGTGCGGGCAACTCAACCCAAATGAGGAAATTCACATTTCTTGGGTTTGTGTGTGTGGAGGGAGATTTTTAGATCATAGGAGCAGATTCAAACCAACTTTGATTTTTTTTTTTTTTGGTTGCAAATGAGTTCTTAAACAAAAGTGCCCACCCCCCACCCCCCCACACCCCCCAGTTTCCTCGGACGTTATCGGTCTAACATTCGCAGATCATCAACCACGAGACGGCAAATAGCCATCGTCGTCATCACTTTTTTTTTAATCGTTTCTCGATTGCGGCGCCGTGGCCGATACCATTTTCATTTCTGATTTTTTTTAAAAGAACAACAACCTTGAGATGTCTTTGAAAAACAAGTCTCTGGTTATTGACAAATCAATTTCCCGGGGAGGGAGCCGCGTTTCTGCTCCCGGAGCCGGGATCGCAAAGATTGGACTGAATTTCTCGACCAGCCGCGCTTTCCCGGCCCCCCGCGACTTCCCTGCTCTTTGGCCTTCGTGCCACATTCTCTGTGCTTTCCTCATTTCACTCCGTAATGTTGTTCCTCTCACCTTCTAAAGCCAGCCAGCGGCGCGGCGGCGATTTATGAGGTTTAAACTTTTAACACGATCGTCTATTTTATACATTCTCTCTGCCGCTCCAGTCGGCTGACCTCATGCCACCCTGCCTGGTGCGATGTGCACACACAGGAGTTTTGCTTGGCGAGAAAATCTCCTCGTGGAAGTGATGGAAGGCCTGGCCTCGGAAGCTTTGTCGCCTTAAATTAGGGGGCCGGGGGCCCGAGGGCTGGGAACCATCTAGAAAACAACGAAAGAACCAAACAGCCTTTTCCCTCTTCGGGGACTCTGTGTGTGATTAAAGCTGGACCCGTGGGAAGGGGCGGTGAGGAGTGAAACGCATTCACCTGGCTTCCGTCCTGCGCCCCACCCCAGCCTCCCGCACCCCGCTTTTCTCGGTGGATGCCCCTTCCCCGGGGGAGCATGGACACAGCACGTCTCTGTCCAGAATGAGCTGCGGTATGGATGGAAAGCTGTCCCTCCACGCTGGCTTCAGGGCTTGTGCTCTTTTCTGTGGGTGGTCACCGGCCCCAGGGGATGCTCCTTAGCATCAGGTCGAGGGGCGGGGGCAGTCCTGCTCTGCCCTCTAGTTGCCCCCCAATTTTCCCAGCGGGTCTGCATTGGTGTGAGGTCAGTTTTGAGTTCAGAACCAGAGGCCCACTCTGGAAGGACACAGCGCCTCCCTCTCCCCGCTCGGCCTGGGGGACGCAGGTGTCTCTCAGAGCTGCCGGGACACTCGGGGCTTGTCACCCCCGCGTTTTGCTGGCATGTCCCCGCAGTGGGTGGACGGAGGTGGACCCTGCTGGCCGTTCCAGGGAGATGTGCGTGAGACCCCATGCCACTGTGCCGGCAACCCGGCTGAGAGCAGAGGCTGAGCCATGTTTTTTTAAAAAGTGGGGGGTCCCCTGGGTACCCCCCCCCGACCTTGGGTCTGTTCACAGCAAAGTCGCCTTCCAGTGGGGTCTGACCCTGAGGGAAGCCGCTCTGTGCTCTGGGAGCTGGAGGGGGCTCCGTGGGAGCTTGTTTTAAGGCAGCAGGAGGGGGCAGAAACTCACAGCAGCTTGTCCGCGTTCCTGTACAGGAAAAACAAAACCCCATCGAGACATCCCCAGGCCCCCAAAACGCATGTTGTTCCATCGGGCTTTTTATACAGGTTTCCTAATTTGACAGAACACACCTGGGCAGGAGCTGGGCCAGGCACCCCTTTCTCTGGGCAGCATTTGCGGGGCGACTGCCCCTTAGGGAGGGCGGGAAGGAGCCCCTAGCCGGGCACGGGCAGGTCCCCTTTCCCCTTCACCTGCTCCAGGCAGAGTGGAAAACCCCTTCTCCTTCCCCAGGTCCCAGGTGCCCTGTGGTGCCGAGCGAGAATGCGTCTCAGCCGGCTTGCTGACCGTGGGCCTGGCTGTGGGGAGGCGGCACGAGCTTCCCGAACACGCTGTGGCTGGGGACGCTCCCCTCTCAGGCCCTGCTCTGGACCAGGACTGTCCTGGGGGGCCCATGGGGAGTGCCCGCAGCCAACACTCTGAGCTGCTCCCCCTTCCCCCGAGCAGCCCCCCACCGGCGACCCCCAGCCCCAAGAGAGGGGGAGATTGCCGGCCAGGGCACGGCTGGGCCGGGGATCCGGGAGCCTCCTGGAAGCCCAGAGGAGGACAGAAAGGACCCTGTCCTCATGCCCCTGGGTGTGTGGTCTGACGTGACACTCACAGATTGACAAAACCGTCAAAAAAAACAGGGCGATGAAGAGGCTGGGGGTGGCGCTTTAGGTGGGTGGTCCAGGAAGATGCAGCCCCATCCAAAGGCACGAAGGGTAAGGCTGAGCCGGCCGCAGTCGGGCACCCGCCTCCCCCTGGGTCCTCTGGGCGAAGTGTGAGGTGCAGACTCTGCCCGAAGAGGGGGGACCCCAAGCCCAGAGAGCACCCGACACTGACCCAGCAGGGCCAGGAGGGCCTGGCTGGAGCGGGGCGGGCAGGGACGGCCCCGTGGGGAGAGGTGACAGCAGGAGGTCTCCCGCGGTGAACGCCAAACCCGGGTGGGCTGCAAGGGCTGGGGACGCGTGCACCCAGGTCTTGCCCGCCGCCCACCCGGGAAGCCCCTTCCTTCAGAGGGAAGGCTCGGCCCTCGCCTGCCAGGGCCGGGTCTGGGGGCGTGGCGGGCGGGCGCTGGGAAGCCTCCTTCAGGATCTGCCTGCACTCCCGTGGTCAGAGGTTGCGGCTGTTTGTTGACCTTAAGTCCATGCACTTAGGATTTGCCGTGAGTTGAGCCTGAAAACACACGCTCGGTCCTCACCGCTGGGCCCGGGCCTGGCGCCTCACGTGGAAACAGGGTCTTGAAGATGTGAAGCCCCCTGGAGCAGGTGGGCCCTAGATGACATCCTTATGAGGAGAGGACATTTGGACAGAGAGACAGACAGACGCCCAGGAGAAGACGGAGCGGGCTGGAGGGGCGCAGCTGGGAGCCACGGCCACCACGGGAAGCCGGGGGAGGCCAGGAGGGAGCCTGCCCCCCGGTGGCCCACACCTGGAAGGGGCTTCCGGCCCCTGAGCTGGGACACAACGAAAGTCTGTTGTTGAAGCCGCCTGGTTTGAGGGTCTTCGTTACTTAGGAAACTAAGAACCGTGCCATCGCCGACTGAGAAACGTGCCGTCAGAACCACCCAGGTCCTCGGCCCGAGTCCCTCACCTGCTCCCCGCTGCCTCCCACCCCAGTCCCTCGGCAGAGCCCAGGCTCACCTGGTGATTGAGGCTTTCCCAGGCACTGCCGAACACGTGTGTCTGAGAGCACCGGCGCGAGGTCCGCTGGACCCCTTGCTGGAGACACTGCTGGACGCAGAGCCCCTGGATCGATGGATTAAAGTGCCAGGCCTCGGGGACCCTCGCGTGAAGTGCGGTGTGGACGCGGGCTGGGGCCAGTGCAGGCGAGGCCTCCGTGGCCCCGGGCTTCTTTGGATGGCTTGCTGGCTTCCAAACATAGCACTTTCAGTAGATGCGGTAAAGGGAGAGAAGCCAGGCCGGGAAACGGGCAAGCCTGGCCTGGCAGGGGAGGTTGGCTCGCCTTCTGGAGACTTCCACAGCGCCAGGTTGGCCTGTCCCAGTGCACGGAAAACGCTGGCTCCCCTCTGGGCTGTGCTGAGCAAGGGCCAGCGTAATCTGGCCCCAAAGTGCAGGGAAGGATCTGGGATATGCAAGTGGGCTTTGGGGGGCCAGGCCTCCTGCACCTCAACATGCCTAAGTGAACAGAAGGCGAGGCAGGGAGGGAGGGAGTTTTGGGCAAATTTCCCAGGACTCTGAGAAGTTGTCAAAAGCCACCGGGGAGCACGGACTTCTGCGATTCTGTGGTCAGCCTGCAGGGTTTCAGGAAGTGTCAGGCAGAAGTGGTGGTGCCGGCCAGTGACCTGGCCCAGGAACGCGGTGGCTGGAGCTGGTGTGGTCTGTGGCCGCTGGTGACCCAGAAACACACCTGAAAGGGCGGGGACGGAGGGCCCGAGGCTGCAGGCACGGAGCCCGCTGGCTCCCAGCCTGCCCTGCAGCCTCCGTGGCTCCCAAGCCCCCGGGGGATGGTCCTCAGGCTGCAGTGGACGGAGAATTGTCTGCGTGCAGGGCAGCCGCGATCGGCAGGGAGGTGGGATGCCGCCGCCGGGTTGGGACCCCCGCCCCTGCGCAGGCGTGGGCCCCGGGTCCATCCCGGGGCGGCGCACGGAGGCTTCTCTGCAGAGCACAGCCGTCGCTTCCCCCGGCCCCTGCGAGCGGGCAGCCGAGAGGCATTTCATTGTTGTGAACGCACTCGTTGCGTGGAGAGCGGCGCCGTCCTCTGCGCTCGGCCTTGGGAGGGAGGCCCGAGCCGGGCCTTTCCCCCAGGACAGCCCGACACGCTCACTGGCAAGGAGGCTTCAAGTAGCCTCTGCAAACCGGGGCGGGGCCTGGTCCCCGTGGCTGCCCCCGTCATGTTCCCGGGCCCAGGTGGGAGGCGAGGGCTGCATGTGTGCCGGGGGGCAGCGGCTTTCCTTCTAGGCTCCCCTTTCCGCTATGACACCCCTCCCAGGACGGAGTGCAGGTGTCTAAGCACAGGCCGGAGCCCCCAGCTGGGGCTGGCAAGAGCACGTGGCACCCGTGGCCTGGCCTTTCGAGGCTCAGGCTCTTCTCCCCACAGCAGGGTGTTGCCGGCATTGGGGAAGGCTGGGTGCTGGGGTCGCCAGGAGTCCTCTGTGTCTCAGGCTCCCTCACGGCCCAGTCCCGCTATGGGGAGAGCCAGGGGTCTGCTGTGCAGGGGAGAGGGCATCCAGAATGGCTGGGTGGAGGAGGAGGGCGGTTGCCCGCGCCAGGCTGGCTTCCCAGGTGGCCACACTGCCCTCTGAGCCACCCCACACCTGGCGGGGTCCCCCTGCCTGCCCCTGCCCACCTCACCTGCCTGGAGCTCTGTGCCCCCATCTCCCCAACGGGCCCCAGGCTTTTCCTGGTGTTGCTGGGGCCATGGGAGGGGCACTGACGAGGAACCGGGGTTCCCCACCGGTCCCCGGGGGGACAGGGCCGAGCCCACACGTGCCCCTTCCTGTCCAGCTCGGTGGCAGCCTGGGCTCTCCACGTGGGGTTTGCGGAGATGACAGAGGAGTTGGCGACGAGGCTCACAGTCATGGAGGCGCTGTGTGTGTCGGTGCCTCATGTGCAGCTCAGGGGGCTGGCGAGGGGCCCCACACCCCCGAGGTAAAGAACCTGGAGCTCAGCAGGGCAGGTGCCCCCGGCCCAGCAGGGAGAAGCCAGGTTCTCCTTCCAGGAGAATGGCGACCTCCGAGGGATGAAGCGGGGCATGAGGAGCAGAGGGGGCCCCGGCGCGGGGCCGAGGCCTGGGTTCTGGTCCCGCCCTGGCCCTGGGCACAGCTTCCGTGTCCGTGGAAGCTCGGGGTTCAGCTGGTGAGTGCGCGGCTGGTCTGCTCCTAGGGCGTGGCTCCCGGGCAGCAGGCGGCTTCCGGACGTGGCCTGGGGCGCAGAGCCTGGGGGTACAGGGGTTGGGGGTGCAGGGTTTGGGGGTGCAGGGCTTGGAGTCACAAGGTTTGGGGGCTCAGGGCCTGGGGGCGCAGGGTTTGGGGGCACAGAGCTTGGGGGTGCAGGGTGTGGGGGTGCAGGTCGGCCTGTGTGTGCCACCGGGTAGTCTTGGACTGAGGCTGGGAGGGCAGGTTCAGGGGACCAGTGTTCGCCAGAGGGGATTTTGGGTGGAGTGGGGGTGCACTCTCCGCTCTGGGGGTGCCGCGAGGAGTCCACGTGTCTGCTTGGGGTACCCCAAGTTCCCTGTGGGTGGGGTCTGCCTCAGGTCCCTCTGTGCCTTCAGATACCAGGATGTGAAGATCTGTGGCCCTGGCAGTTGGGATTTGATGACAACAACTCAGGCCTCTGAGAAGGGACAGAGCCCAGGCCAGGGGCCCCCCACGGTCCCCCTCCCTCCCTCCCTCTCTCCTTCCCTTCCTCTCTCCCTCCTTCCCTCTTCCTCCCTCCTCCTCCCTCCCTCTCTCTCTCCCTCTCCTTCATTCTCCCCCCACTTTACAAAATGGCCCCAGTGGCCTCTGCCCTGGGGAGGGTCCCACCTCCTGGGAGGCCCTCTGCCGCCTCGCCCCCTGGGTCGGGCGGCCTGTCTGTCTTCACACGCCCTGGGCCCTGTCCACTGGGGCGTTTAGATGCCCTGGACCCAGGGGAGGCCACAGCACCTGGGGGGCCCAGGGGGAGGAACAGTGACCCCACCTCTCTTCCTTGGCCCCCCTGGCTCCCTTCCCTGCAGGGTCCTGCCTGGCAGAGGCGCCCTCACAGAAGCCCCTTCCCTGTCCCCCCAGCCTGGCTCCCGTGTCTCCTGTCTCCCCCATACCTCCTAGGAGCCTCTCGGCAGCTTCCCTTTTCCATGCCCTCCCTGGCCAGATTGGAACACACGTTGGGAAGAAATGAGGTCGCCGAGGGGGGTGGGTGGGGGCGAGTGTGCAGAGAGGAGAGGGGCTGTTTTTAGAACCCACACCTCAAGGCTGAGGCTGGAAACTGCCCCACAAAGCCCCGAGCTTCCCCTCTCGGCCTGCCCTCTTCCTCTTTTGGGGGCATGGTGCCCTCCCTGCCGGCGGCCACAGGGACTGGGCGGCCAGCCCAGGCCTCCTTAGTCCGACCTGGCTTGGCATTGAGGCAGGGGTGTGTGGGGGGCTTGGCATCGGAGCCCTATATCTGCTCCTGGAAAGAACTGGGAGGAGGCCTGGGTTCCCAGGGTGGGGTGAGCTCTCGGAAGCCTCCAGAACAGGCAGCTTTGTCTCTGAACCCGGCAGACGGTGAGTAGCTTTGTTTTCCCTCTACTGGAGGCGGTGGGCAGTTTGCTGCCTGGGGCTCGGTGGGTTCCTTGCTGCGTCTTGGTTTCTGTGTGTGGTGCTTTTGGCCACACGTGGCCAGCCCCCCTCGGAGGCACTGGCGTGGCCAGCCCGGTTTGCTTCTGCCCTGGGCCCCCTGCGCCGGGAATGCCCGTGGTGGTTCTGTGACTGGATGGCCCTGGGCCTTCTCGCCATCGGCCGCTCCCGCAGTTCTCAATTTGAGGAGCTCTGCCCTGGCCCCCTCCCTCCAAGGTCCTCTGCGGAGTCCCCAGTCCCCCGAGCTCTGGAAGATGGGCTCAAGGCTGCCGCCCGTTCCCAGGTACAGCAGGGGCAGCTCAGAGAAGCCTCAGGAGGGTCCAGGGCCAGAGGGCAGGTCCAGGGCAGCCGCTGGGCCTGGGAGGCCAGCCTGAGGTCCGGCGTGTTGGGAAGGCCGCGGCCCCGATGGACAGCTCGCTGGCCATGCGGCCCGGGCAAGCCCCTGAGCCCCCCGAGTCTGCTTCTTCGGCCTGATGGGCCCTGCCACTCAGGGTCTAGGGGTCACAGCCTCAGAGGCTGTCCCGAAGCGGGGCCTCCTGTGCTCAGGAGCCAGCCCTTTCACAGAAGCTAGCATTGCAGCTGGTACTACCGCAGAAAGTTCTGGAGCACTCACCTCCCCCTTCCCCCAGGAGCTCCCCACCACCTGCAGAGCTCAGCAAGGGGACCCCCGTGGGGGCTCACCTGACGTCCAGTGCTGCTCTCCTCTCTCCCCAGCCCCCAGGGCCCCCTCTGCACCCCAGGTGGCCTCGCCGTGGAGGCCTGAGAAGCCCCCTCCCACGCCATGTGGGTGCTGGGGGCCAGTGGTGGCCCCAGCTTGGTCCCTCATAGACGCCCCGAGGGAGGTCGGTGCTGCCTCAGGGCTGGAGCCGAGGCACCCCGGGGTCTAATAGCTGCTGCAGCCGGCGTGGGTGGGACAGGCCCCCCGGGACCCTCCGCCTGGTGCCACCTGCAGGCTGAGTCTGTCCACGGTGAGTTGCCCGCGGGGAGCATGTGTGTGGGCCCCTGGGCCCTGCGCCCCCTCATGGGCTGCCCACCCCTGGCTGGGCAGCTAGGGTCCTTCAGCCCTGAGCCTGGCTGGGGGAGGAGCCGCCCTGGGGGCCGGGGGTCTTGCCAAAGCTCCGCACCAGCATGGAGGATGTGGCCCCCACGCAGAGGCGTGTCCAGAACGTTCTTTCTCCAGCCCCCAGGCCCCCAGCCCTGGGCAGCGGGCCCCTGCTGGGCCGGCATTGCCGTGAGATGGAGAGGGCAGGGGCAGGGGTCCGAGAATCCCCCACACGGGGGCCTCACCTTCCTGGGCAGGAGCACCACCTCTGCTGTCCACCTTGGGGCGGGGGCCACGGCTGGGTGGGAGGAGCTCGCTGCTGGCTCCTGCCCCCCAAACGCCTCTTCTGTCTGCTGCCCCGCCCCCACCTCCTCCACTTCTGGTGGGGAGCCCGGGAGCCTCAGGAAGCCAGAAGAGCCAGGTGTGGGGCGCAGAGAGCCTGGGCACCTGCCTGCCCTGGGGCACAGCTTGCCCAGAGCCAAGATCACCAGAAGCATCTCCAGCAAGCGCCACTTCCTGTGGGGTGCAGGGGTCCCCGGGACTCAGGGGCAGGTGCCTGAGCAGAGGACACCGGCTCCGCCAAACTTGCTCTGAAAGGAGGCTTTTGTGAGGGGAAAAGCCACGGCTCCCGTGGTCTAGGAGAAGGTGGGCCACGGATCTGGAAGTGACCACAAACATGGTAGGAGAGCAGCCCAGAGCGAGGGTCTTGGCCACAGCTTCTGCTGGACAGGGCAGATCCCTTCGTCCAGTGCTGAGGGGCCTTGGCCTGCGGGAGGCGGGGGTCTCGGACCCCGGGGCTGGGGGCTTCCCACTGAAGCAGCAACCAGGCAGCGTGCTCTGGAGGGGGGGCGTGCTCCCCCATGCTAACACGCCAACACCCTACACGGGACCCTGCAAACTGTGCTCTGCAAAGGGCTGTTGAGTGGGGGGGGGGCTGAGGGAACGTGCTGGCCAGCCCCTCTGCCGGTCCCCAGCAGGTCAGCGGGGTCAGGGCCCTGCGCCCTCTTGAGCCCAGATGCGTGAGCCAGCCCAGGCTGGCAGGGAGCCCACCGGAGGTACAGCTTGCCTTGGGGTCAAGGGCGCCGTGACGGTGACCCCAGGGTGGGATTCCCGCCTGAGATGTGGTGGTCAGCAGGGGGCAGGGAGGCTGGGGGCCAAGTCACACGGCCTGTGGGCTCCCCCGGGACAGCGTGTGTCCAGCGCGGGGTTAAACCGGGTCAACCCCCGTATTGGCCGGGGCTGGTCCTCGGCCCGGTGGTGCCATCCCAGGACCCCACAGCCCAGGTGTGGCGCTGGTGCCGGCTGTGGGGCTGGAGGCCTGGTGGGGCCAAAGGCCACAGGGCCAGCTGGGCGGCAGCGGGCACCAGCGAGTGTCTGGCAGGCAGTCCCAGCCACGGCGACAGAGTCAGGCTCAGCATGGCCTCGCTCCCCGCGATTCATGTTGGGGTACCTGGAAACAGTCCCTGAGTGTCCCAGGGAGAGCCGCCCTGCACCCCAGAACTGGCAGGCCCCCCCACAGGTAGCTGGGGCTCAGAGTCAATCGGATGCATTCATTGGGAACACAGGCTGGGGGGTTTGCTCCCACACAGGTCCAGCTTGAAAATGGGGGCAGGAGAGCGTTTAAAATCCCCCTGCACCCCAGAGCGGTGGTGGGGGGGCAGCGTGCAGCTGCGGTGGGTGTGGCTGGGGCCAAAGCAGGTTACCATGTCCTCACCTACCTCCTCCAGAGGCAGGGAGGGAGCTGGCCACAGCTGTAGGACATGATGCCCAGCAGGCTGGGGCCAGGAGCCTCTCACCTTGGGAGCAGAACAGGTGGGCACACCTGTGAGCCGGGCAGCGTGGCTGGAGGCCTGTGAGGTGAGGAGGCCACGGCAGAGAGGGTTTCCTGAGCCCGGCAGGCTCGGAGGGCTTCCGAGGGGATGGATGGCGGCTGAGAAGGGGCCGCAGGACCGGCGCCGCTGGGGGGACCTCCAGCAGGTGGCCAGAGCCGCCGCCTTGGGTATCAGCAGGAAGCTGGGGCTTGGGGTTGGCTCTCCTCCAGTCTTCCCCCCCAAGAACCCTGGTCCTATAGGCGGCCACGCGGCCGCCTCTGGCTTCGATGGCGGCAGAATGGGGCCCTTCTCCATCGCCCCTGGGTGGGCTCAACTCCCCTCCACACCCCCTCCGACCTGTCCCCATTGGAGGTGCAGCCCCAGGCGCCCCTCTGCTCCCTCGGCTGCCCCCACCCGACTGTGTTGGGCTTATTTAAGGAACACGGACACAGGCTGGTGCAGGGGGTCTCGGGGTGCTGAGGGACCCCTGGCCCCACCCGCCCCGGGCTCTTCCCCTCACTCTGGCTGGAGGGCTGGGGGCCCGGCGGGTCTGGCCCCGCCCGCTCTGTGACTGGCACCTGCACCCGCTGGACTGTGCCGCCGCCTCTTTGCAGCCAGCCCCAGGAGGGCAGGCAGCGGGGCGCGGCCGTCCCCGGGAGTGCTGCACTGGCCCCTTCTGCTGACGCCCCGTTTCTCCCATCTTCTGGATGAACTGAACATCACCTCTGGCCCAGGGAGGGGCCAGGCAGTCCCATGGCGGTGGGGGAGGGCTGTGCTGGCTGGCAGGGAGACTGAGGCACCCTGACCCTCCACGCAGAGGGGCAGGCGGATTTCGGGAGCATGATGCTGAGTGGGTTTGCCGGGGCCGGAGTCAGTGGCGGTGGGGAGGGACTTGGTGAGCTCTGGGCCGCTGCCAACACCCCTTCCTCTATATGACAAAGGCGTTTCAGGCATAATCACGTAATAATCGGTAACAGGCCTTGTTGGATTGATCCATTTCTTTGGTTTGAAAACCACTAACACTTAGGAAAGAAGAAATTTCCATTTTAGCTGAGATTTACACTCAGCAAAGGAAAACACCGCACTCTGCAGCTTGCCCCTGTTTCGGGGATTGAGCTTTTGAACGCAAATAAAAGCTCCTCGTGGTCCCGTGGAACGGAGGAAGGGAGGGGCTCTGCCTTCCAAGGGGCGCGGGGACACGGAGCGCTCAGAGCAGGCGTGTGCTCCAAGCGTGCGCGAGCCATTCCGAGCCTGGGAACTTGCCCCCAGAGGGGACGTTCCTGCGAGGAGCGCCGGGAGTTGGCTGAGCTCACGCCCTGTGGGTGCTGATTTGAAGCTCATGTGTGCGTTATTAGCACTTGGCCGTCGCCATGGCGATTGGGGTGTAGACACACGCTGCCCCCCGGGGAGAGGCCTGACCCTGACCCTGGCCAGCAGACCGACGTCCAGGGGCTCGGACTGTTCCGGTCCTGCGCCATGGAGCTGGCCCGTGGGCGCTGGGCAGTGGCCGGGGGGAGGTGGGCTCCGGGGAGTGGACAGGCCTGCAGGATGTGGGGGCCAAGGGCAGGTGGCAGTGGGCGAGGGGAGGGGTCTGCTCCGAGTGCGTCCAGCTGGGAGGGGACGGCCCACGTCACCCTCTGGAGCTGGTCCTGAGCCGCCTTCCTGGGGCAGTGGCGGGCGAGGGGAGCAGGAGCCCCGGGTTTGGAGGTGGGTCCCGCCAGAAACGGAGACGCGAGGAGTGCACCGGCCCTCGTGCCGCCCAGTTATCACGGACGCCCCTGCAGGCCCGGCCCTCCTTCCACGGAGGGCGTGTGCGTGACCCCGGCAGACCCTTCTAGAAGGGGAGAGGGGCAGTTGCACCCAGGAACGATGCCGCTGCGCCCCAGAGCCCGGGGAGGGCTGGCCCCGGGTGACCTCCACGGCTGGGCCAGGACGAGGAGGAGGCGGCGGCGCGGGCCGAGCGGAGCAGGAGACGGGGTCCCTGAGCCTCCGCCCCGCAGGTGTGTCCCCACCGGCTGCCCTGGCCGGCTGGACAGTGGACGGGCGCGGTGCGAATGGCCCTGGCGTGGGGGCACGGTCGAGCGCGGCCTCCTGTCCCCGGCCTGGGCCGGCTGTGCTGCCGTCCGGGGCTCCTCGCTAATCACCCGGCATCGTGGGAAAAGCCCGAGCCGAGGGCCCAGAGGCAGCGCATTGTCTGGGGAGATTAAAGCCGCAGAGCCGTATTGTCTGGCGCGGGGATAAATCTTGCTGCTGTCACTCAGACGCTGAATTAAATTCCCCTTCGTTTCTAAAGGGCTTATCTGCGCTGAATGGGCGGCCACTCCGCCGCGCGAGGGGACGTGTTGCAGGATGGCCGTCCCGGCACCTTCGGAACCCCCCGGGGAGCGGGGGGCCTGTGGGCGGGGCGGCCGTGTGCTGGGGCGCCCGCCTCGGCGGCCGCGTGGAGCCTCCCGAGGTCCCCGGGGGCGGGATCCCCCCGAGGCCGGTGGGTCCGTCAGAAGCGCACCTCGTGAGTGTGTCGGTGGGGGGAGGCCCCCGGGAGCGCCCGGCAAAGGGGCGCACTGGTCCCAGCCCACCAGAGCCTGCAGCGTCTGTGGAGGTCTCTGCCCCGAGGCCTGGCAGAGCTGGAAGCAGCCGAGGGAGGGGCCCAGCCTGGGGGATGGAACCTAGCCAAGGTCAGGGGGCAGGCCAGTGGCTGGAGGCTGAGAAGGAGGCTTCTAAGGGTTCTGGAACTTTCCTACTGCACAGGGCATGGGTGGCAGAACAGGGCGGGGAAGCCACCCCTGCTCTGGGCCTCCAGGCCCCCCTCCCAAAGGACTCAGCGTGGGGCCCCGGCCAGGGCACAGGCAGTGAGGTCCAGCTCCCCCGGCACCCCCTCCGAAGGACAGACAACAGCTCGAGGGGTGATTTTCCAATGCTTTTGGCAAGAAGACTCCTTTTTACAAAATCCTAATTTACAACCAGATGGAGGCCTTCCCCGGGACCCCAGCACGTCTGGGGACTGCTGGCCGCAGCAGTGCCTCCTGTGGCTGCCTTCAAAGCTCATCAGAGAGGGTGAGCGATTTACCTTTGGCCACACAGCTGGGGCAGAGCGGGTAGTAGGGGTAGGCGCAAACGTCCAGGTTTCTGTGTGCCAGAGGGCAGGAGGGCGTCAGCGGACAGAGGGCTGGTGGGCACCCACCTGCCTCCAGGCCTCCGCCAGTTCCCTGGGGCAGTTTTGGCTCAGGTCACTGCACACCTAATGGCCGCCTGAGGCGTGCCCAGGGGTGGACAAACACACAGAGATGGGAGCACAGGCCATCGCCAGAAGGCGTGCCGGGCACGGGCGGGTTGGGGGCCCCAGGGAGGCTGGTGTGCACCCTCAAAGGCCTGTGTCCTGCCCTGGCCGGCAGGCAGGGCTCAGCCGCGCCTCTTTCGCCTCTGGGCCCCTGGCCCTTGGGGAGAGCTCATCGCGGGCTCCGGTTCTCTTTGGTAGAAACCCCTGGCTGTGCCGTGCCGTCACGCTCTCCACGGCGCCCAGGCCACTGCCCGCGCACACGGCCAGACTGCTCTAAAGAGCGGACGTCAGGGCAGAGAAGCGGGCTGAGCGGACCAGCTGCGAGCAAGCAGAGCCCCCCACCCCATCCCCACGCCACGCGGTGGCCCCACAGAACCGAGTCTGGACGTTCCCGTGTGCACGGGCCCAGAACGTGCCACTTCCTCCGCCGCTGGTGGCGGCGACTCCGCCTGCCCTGGCCTCCCCTCGTGGACGGCTTGGGTGGGGCCGCCCTGCCGGCTGGGACAGCCGTTTCGGACGTGAGCCTTTCTGAGTGTCACGGTCGCAGGTCGCATCCGAGTGTCTGCAGGACGCGGCGGTCCCTTCCGGCCTTCCTCCTGGGGTGTCCAGGGGTGGTGGCTGGAATTCAAGTTCACCCCACAGTTTCGGACCACCCAGTGCCCCCAACCCTCCGCTGAGTCGGGGCTGCGGTGGTGCTGGTGGAAGGCAAGGTGGCTTGTGTCTCCCCTCTGCCGCGGCGTGGCGTTGACGCGGCTGCCTTCGTTTTGGCTCCCGCCATGATGTCCTAATGCACATCCCTAAACCAGCTTGTGCGGGGGCCCCTAAGGACACCCAGCCCCCCGAGGGGCGAGATGGAGAGCCCAGGGATGGAGATGCAGCAACGCTCCGGGGCCCTGGGGGAGGGGGAGAGCCTGCAATTAGCGTGAGCACGCCTCTGGAGGCCGAGGGCTTTCAGCAGCCTGGAACCTGAGAGCGTCCATGGAAATCAGGGCTTGCCTGGAGTGTGCAATTTTTCTCATTTTTGTGGGGTTGAGCCTTTTCAATAAGATTTCAAGAGAATAAAATCAACAGGCCCCAGGAAATTTGCATACGGCTACTTAACATCAATTCTGTTGTTGTTATTATTTTTTTTTTTTTAAAGAAATAAACACAACCAAGGCCGCCCCCAGCCACGGGGCCAGCCTACCCTGGGAGTTAAAGTTCAAACCTTTACAATTTTTAAAAACCCAACAGCTTTCCATGACAAAGGGCAAAATGCATACATCGCCTTCCTCCTCCCCCGAAGTCACTGCTGCTCGGCCCCGTGCCGTCCTAGTGGCAACACGCAGCTCGTGGGGTCACCGCTGAATGGCACCTCCCACGGGGCCAGGGTCCCCGGAGGCCTAAGTGCTCAGCCCCCCCTGCCAGGCTCTTCAGAACACGGTGATGTGCGCGTGGCACTGGGGGACAGAGGGAGCCCCAGGGAGGACATCGGGGCCAGGCAGAGGTACCCCTGAGCGGCAGGCAGGGGCTTGCACGCTTCGAGGCACCTGTGTGTGCAGTGGAGGCCGTCTGGGGGCCCGAGGACAGCTCCAGAGGGGGCAGGTGCAGGCCCTGGTGGGCCACGGGCAGTAGGGGAAGCCCCTGTGCAGGGCCCTCGGACACGGCCCTCGAGTTGGGGGAGGAGACGCTTGGCCAGGTGAGTCCGGCCAGGTGGGCTTGCACAGACGTGGCCTTCGGGGCTCCCCAGGAGCTGGCCCCCACCCACCCCTCCTGCCTTCCCGGCCTGAGCCTGTGGCCTCTGCCTAAGACCCCCTTTCTCCCCTCTTCCACGGTACACTTGCAGCTTTCTCCACTGGACAAACCCAGAGGCTTTGGTGGGACCCCTGCCCCTGCTGCATGCAGGCCTCGCTGCCCCTGGCTGTGCTCACTGGGTTGTGGCAGGAGACCTTGGGCTCCTGAAGGTCAGGATAACCTTGGGCTGCTGAAGGTCAGGATGATCTTGGGCTCCTGAAGGCCAGGATGACCTTGGGCTGCTGAAGGTCAGGATGATCTTGGGCTCCTGAAGGCCAGGATGACCTTGGGCTCCTGAAGGTCTGGATACCTTGGGCTTCTGAAGGTCAGGATGACCTTGGGCTCCTGAAGGCCAGGAGACCTTGGGCTCCTGAAGGCCTGGATGACTTTGGGCTCTTGAAAGTCAGGGTGACCTTGGGCTCCTGGAGGTCAGGAAAACTGTCCCGGTCCTCCCAGCTCCTAGCTGCACCCGTGGAAATGCTCTGTGAAGGCACGGAGAGGGGATGGGTGTCCACTGTTGTGGAGGGGCCCTTAGAGGGCGTGTCCACCAGAAGGGCCATGGGAGACAGGGAGGCCGAGCAGGGCTCTGGGGGTGCGGGGCGGACTGTTCTGGAACAGCTGTCCCTGGACCAGTAGTGCCTGACTGGAGGACAGCCTCCTGGTCGCAAGTCCCCCAGCCACAGAGGTGGGCCACGGGGCAGAGCCGCCGGCCACCCCGGGACTGCCCCAGAGCCCTCACCGAGGAGCGGGGGTCTCCGGCGGGCCTGGAGAGGACACCCTCCTGCTCGCCCGCCTCCCACCCTGGAAACCCATGGCTGCTTGGGCTCTGCCTGTGACCCGGCTGTCCGGTTCCTCGGGCTGCCCCCTGGTCCTGCTCCTGCAGCCCTTACCCAGCCCACAGACCCGGCTGCTCTCCTCGGACCCCAGCTGTCAAAGACAGGATGCTTGCTCGGGGGACACGCCGCCAGGGCAGAGGCCAGTCGGAGCGCCTCAGCAGTGCCTGGCGAACGGGCTGCTCGGCCCTGCCTCAGAGGGTCACCCGCCTGGACCCCAAAGGGTTAAGGAGCGAGTGCTGCTGCTTTGTCCAGTCATCTAATCAGATGTTAACCTGCAGCTTCCCCAATCCGTGCCTTATGACGGCGATTAGGACCGCGGGGCCTGAATAGGCTGCGGATTCCTATGGTAACCTTCCAAACGCATTCCTCGCGCTCTGCCCCTGCGTAATTACATTCTCAGCTCGTCCCCAAGCAGCATGCTAATTAGCCGCCTGAGAGCTGGGCCTGAGAACGGGGCCAGGGGAGGCTGCCTTCTGTTGACCGCGAGTCCCCTCACCCCTTCCTCCCCTCCCCTTCCCCAGACCTGGACTGGAAAGCTGAGCCCAGGGCGGCCGGCCCAGCCAGGGCCCCCCGAAAGCCCTCGAGGGTCGTGCACAGGCAGGAGACCGGCGAGCTCCCCTCCGAAGCATCTCCTTTCCTGGGTCACCCACCTGACTCCCCAATTTTGTGGGCAAGGGGGCATGTTTGGCAGGGCTGTCCCCAGTTTCCAGCCCCTGGGGGCTGCTGCACCCCGTTTCCCAGGACGCGGGGCCGAGACGGGCTGGGGTAGGACTGTCCTCAGCCTGGCTCCCCCTTAGCACCCCTCTAAGGAGCAGGCCTGGGGGTGCTGTGGGAGCTTCTGCTCTGGGGGGAGAGGTAAGCGATGGCCAGTTATGCTGCAGATGCCAAATGTGGTGCACGAAACAGTGGGACGGGGGTCTTTGGATAAGTGGGCAGCCTGGAGCTTGGTGCAGTCGAGCGACGACACGGTGATGGGACAGTCGAGGTGCCGGGGGGAGGCATGCAGAGGGTGAGAGGGCCAGGGGCAGGGAGCACCGTGGTGACTGGGCTGTGTTCCCAGTGTCACGGAAGCCTCTGGAAGCATCTGTGCATTTGTCTTGTTCATGAAAGATTGCCCTGGTACAGAGGAGGGGCTCCCAGTCTCCAGAGCCCTGGACACCCCAGGTTTCTGGCCCACCCATCTGGACAGACAGGGCGGAAAGCTCCGGGCCAGGCTGCCTCTGGGTCCGTGTGGGCGCTGCCGGCCGCTGAGTGGTCCTGGGGCCCCTGCACAGGGCACCGCTGGGCAGGGGCAGCACGCCGTGCAGACCTTGCTCCTGGGACCAGCAGACGCTATGGGAAGGAGAGGCACACATTTTCCTGGCCTGGATGGGGGACAGGGGTTTCAGCTGCCTGGGGTCAAGCTGGGCAGGGTGGCCTGGGGTGGGCGGCTCCCGTTATCAGGGCAGGGCTGCGTCGGGGGCTTCTGTGGGCTTGCGGAAGCATCTGGAAGGGCCACAGGCCCCCCCGTATGCGGCACAGGCCTCGGGGGAGCCGGCCGGAGCACTGTGGGGACCACGTGCCCAAGAGCGAAGGTGAAGCCCTGGGGCATTGGGGCCCGTGAGGTGCTTGCCGTGGACTTCACATGGCCCGAGTCTCCGCTCTGCTGGTCTTGGGGACCCCTCTCCCCACCCCACCCCCAGCCAGGCCTGCCCCCCCAGTGCTGAGGCTCAGAGCAGGTGCCTCTCGGGGCTCGCCCTGCCGGAGAAGCTGTGTCCGCGTGACCGTGTGCCCAGGTGGTTTTGTGTCTGAGGCTTAGGGAAGGATTACCAAGCTTGGGTTTGGAAGCCAGTAGTTCCTGGGTGTCAGCCTGCAAAGCAAATTCTAAGCAAGTAGAGCAATCCCTGGAGCCAAGATCCTTTAATGCTTACCAGGGAGCCTGCGGAGCCCCCCGCAAGCACACGCAGCAGCTTGGAATTCCTGCTGGGTAACTTCCCCATCACAGCCCATTTCCCTGATGGCGCTTGAGGTGAGCTCTGTGCGAGCTTCTCGATGATTCTGGAAAGCAGCCAGCGCAGGTTTTCTTTCCCCATTGTCCTCCCTGCTGGACCAGCCCCTCGGAACCACCTTCTCTTGTTAGGGATACACTTGATCCCTGAGAATTCGGCCGGCCACACCCCGGCCACCTTCCCAGGGTGCTAACACCCAAGCCCAGGCTGCACTCACTTCCGCCCAAGCCTCGGTCTCGCTCAGTGGCCTGCGCTGCCCCGAGGAGGCTCCAGGGAGCGGGCAGCGCGGCTCCTCCGTCCGCGTTGTCCACAGCTCAGAGGGGAGAACAGATGATCAGGCGAAGCCAAGCGACCCTCCTCCGAATCACCAACATCGGGGTGCTCAGCTCAGTGCCGAGGCTGTGCCGAGCTCCGTCCTTCTTTGGGACAAACCTGTGGGCTGGGCGTTCTTCTTACCTCAGTCTTGCAGTGTGGGAAACCCTCCCCGAACATGTCGCGTTTCAATCTTGTCTCTGCAGGACGAGGGGGGAGCCTGGGGCCAGAGCACAGGCTCTTCCCTTGTGGCTAGTGCTGTTTGAGTCTTAGTTAATAAATCCTACCTCCCCAAGGTCCGAGTCCCCTCCGTTTCCTTCTTAGTTTTGGAGATTTGATTTCTATATTCTAAGGCCCTTCATCCTTCTACTATTAACTTTTGTGTCTGGTGTGAGGTAGGGAGCCATTTCATTTTATGCACCCCATGGGTTGCCACCATCCCAACCCAATTTATTGGGTGGAAGTGTTGGTCGTTGTGACCCCAGATGTCACCAGCTCATCTGCAGAGTCACCTCTGGCATGTGCCAAAATTCTGTGGGTGTGAGCATCTTTTTTGGGTTTTCTCATCCAGGGAGTAGCCAGCCTAGAGGAGAGCTGGTGGGGCGGGCGGCAGGCGCCAGCCCTCGGGGGCGGGTAGAGGGGACCTGGGCTCGGAGGAAAGATGGTCTGTGCTCCTGTGGGTGTGAGGGGCGAACAGGGCTGGACCGCTCGCTGAGCGGGAAGGTGGCGTTGGCGTCTCAAGGGCGGCGGCTCCAGGCCGAGACTGTGTGGCCGAGGGCTGAGCCAGGCCGAGGCTGGGGCTGCGTCCAGGAGGCCAGCTCACGTTGAGCCCAAGGGGAAGGACGGTGAGGCAGGAAGGGCTGGGGCCGGGCAACCCCTTGCTGCTCCACGATGGTTCTGGATTGTTCCAAAGGACATCAAAAAATTTCAAAATGCAATAAAACAAACTCACGAGAATTGGAAAGGAGGTAGGTGCTGTGTGGTAGCCTACAACGCCATCCTTCCGGGTGATGATGATGATTATTGTTGTTATTTCACACTTAGCCGGGGGGCGTGGCACCTTCCGGGGACAGGCACACGTGCTCCACCCAGAGTGCTCCAAGGAGCCACTGGCTGTCTAGTATCCATCTGGCACTTACGCTCTGGTAACTCCCTGGGAGAGTCCTGGCTCATGTCCCTGAGGGATCGAGGCGTGATTAGGGAATGGATTCACATTTGGGCACGAAACCTTGTGTTCATTGAACGGCATTATCGTGGGGGGGGGGTCTGGGTGTCTGAGCCAAGACAGTGGAAGCAGGGGCTGCGGCAGGCCCACACACCTGAGTGGTCCCCTCTGTGTCCTCTGGAGCGCCCATTTGTCCTGGACATTGGCTGTGTCTGTGGGACGGGGGCTGCATCCCCCACCCCTGCCAGACTGGAGGGACGAGCGATCTGTCTGGGGCGGGGGTTGCCATGCCTGAGGGTGGTGTGCGTCCTTGCCCTGCACGTGGGGAGACGGGCAGCAGTTTGCGTAGCCGCCCGCGCCCAGGAACTGCCGTGGGGTGTGTCGGTGGCTCTTCCCCGCCCCGCGAGGGCGATGCTGGTGTCACCCCCTTCTCCAGGCGAGGACATGGGAGCCGAGGGCAGGGTGGGAGCGGCTCGCGGACGTGCTGCTCCTCAGGCGGACTTGGGCAGGAACGCTGTCTGCCTGGCTCCGGAGCCCCTGATTTCTTGATGACCTCAAGGCGCTCACTCTCTCGGGGTTCTGGCACCTTCTCCCACGGTTCTTCTGCCAAGGAGGATCCCATGCGCTGCCACCAGGGAGCGAAAGAAAGGGCCTTAGTGGGGGCTCGGCTGGGCAGGGGGGCTATGCCCCTCAGTTCCCCAGAATTGCCCTTGGAATCCCCTCGGCACAGAACTCCTTCCTCCGTCACTGCCTGGGGCTCGGCCGTGCCCATCCTCTGGGTGCTGGCACCTGTGTCTGGCTTCCGCCCCGGGCGGCCTGACCTGGCGCTGTGCCAGGCTCCTTGGCTCGCGAGCGTGGGCCCAGCACGGCCTGCCTTCCCATGGGCCCCCTTTCGTGGCCCTGCTTCCCCAGAAGGCCTAGCTGGGTTCGGGTCCCCCAGGCACAGGCGGGTCCCTGGAAGGCCCAGGGGCTCAGGAAACCGAGGCCCCAGTGCTCTTTGCGTGCACCTGCCCTCACCGAGGGCCCGGTCCAGGCGGTGACATCCACAATTCCAGGGTCAGCCCACAGCCAGGCCGTAGCCACGGAGTCGGCGTCACCCCAGCAGGAGCCCTTCTGCCGTCCACTGAGGCACTTCTTCTTGTCTTCAACTTCAGATTGGCCCGTCTTACACAAGGAAGGCTGTGGAGCGTCTTGGGGTCAAAGCTGGTCTTAAAGGGAGCCTCTCTCACAAATCTGTGCAAACTAGCCTCGAAACGGTTTCCTTTCGCTGGAGGTCAGCATCAGCTCGGTGTGGATTTTCTCTCCCCTCACGTGGCATCCCTCATGGGGGTGATGCCTGTGGTCATTGGGAGACGATTCTGGATGTGGCAGGGGGCGTGGCCCTCTTGCCGTACCACATTGGCTGCCAGTGGCCGCCCAGTCCCGGCGGCCGGGGCCTGAGGGGTGAGCGTGGGTTAGGGGACGCGTGCCACGAGGTCAGGACTCGGGATGGACGTAGACAACAGGTTTCTCCTGACTGGTGCTGGGCTGCTTGGTGGGGCGTCTGGGGGTCCCCGCGCCAGCGGACCTGCTGTGGGTAGGGACAGACGGGGCACGTGGAGGGGAGGGGCCTGCTGGCCGGCTCTGCCTTGCAGGGACCTGGGGCCTTCCGAGGGGAACGTGCTTATCCCCCCCATGCCCATCTGACCCCAGGCCCCGAGAGGCCCCGCTGTGCCCTGTGCCCATGCGCAGGCCTGCTGAGGGGGGCAGAGAGAGGGAAAGGCTTGGTCCTTTGCACCCCCCTTGGTGGGGGGTCTGCACAGGCCTCCCTGTTCCCTGGGCTGGGGGGGCCACAATGGACAAGTCTACTGGGAGGCCGGTGGGAAGTAAGGGTCTGTGTGGGGAGGAGTGGGGAGCTAGGGAAAAGAGAGAGATGGGGAGCAGGGAGAAGGAGAGACGGGTGGGGATAGAGAAGGGGAGGAGGAGGTAAAAGGAGAGGAGGGAAAGAAAAAGCAGGAGGGGGGAGGGGAGGTGGAGGGAGGGGAGGAGGGAGAGGGAAAGAAGGGAGAGAGTAGAGGGGGGAATGGAAGAAGGGGAGGGAGAGGAGGAGGAGGAGGAAGGGGAGAAGGGAGGGGGAGAGAAAAAGGAGAAAGGGGGAGGAGGAGAGAGCAGAAGGGAGAGGGAGAGAAGGGGCAAGGAGAGGAGGAGGAGAGAAAGGGGGAGGGGGGGGAGGGAAAGCAGGAGTGGGATGGGGCGGGGGGCTAGGCGCAGGTCTGGGTGGCCCGTGAGCACCCCTCGGCCGGGCTCCCGCTTTCGGGCCTGGCCTTCACCTGCTGCCCTGACGCCCGCCGGCGGCCCCTGCAGAGCCTGGTCCTTTGCGGCCTGCAGGGCCCCGTGTCGCCTGGCCACACACTGCTGTGTCCTCCTTCCCCGCGGACCCCAATCACCGGACAGCGCAGCCATAATTCACCCCCAGCCTGCCTCGGGGCCGCGGCTCTGCTCGCCCAGTGAGATAAATCACGGCCTGGAAATTACGTCCCTTTGAAAGGCAGGGCTGGGAGAAAGCGGCCGCGGGAGCAGGGCCTGGGTGGAGAAATGTCAGTGTGGGTAATTTGGGGGCCGATTAAGACCTTATCCAGGTGGGAAGTCGATAGAAAAGGCTCGAATGAAACTCCTGCCCAAGGCCCCGGCTCACGACTCGAAGTTGAAGGCTTTCTCTTCTCTCACCCTCATTCTTTCTGGTTTCCGTTTTGGGTGATTTTAGCAGGGAATACCAAAAAGGTTGTGCGTCAAGGAAAAAGTTGGATTTAGGCATCACTTAAAAGGACTAAACAGACCCCGGAGCCCAGGCACTCCCCTGGCTGACAAAGGGCAGAGGGAGCAGAAGCGGGAGAGTGCCTCTTTGTCTCCAAATTCCCCTTTAAAAATGGTAAAAATTCCGCCACGAGGGGCCATCTCGCGTCCCGGCGACCAGCCTTCAAGCTGCCACTTTTGGCTCTTATTTGGTCACGGACACATTTTGCTGCTGTGAAAGTTGTCCTCAAATAAAATGTAACATAACCCCCCCGTGTGCAGGCAGGGGAGCCGGGGGCCTGCCCGCTCCTGGACGCAGGGGAGCGGGCTCCGAGGCACAGGCCACCCGTGCTCAGGGGCCCTGGACAGGGACCCAGGGCGGCTCGGGAGGTGGGGCCTGGGGAGCCCCCGGCGCAGCGGCCTTCAGCGGGGTGGGCTTTCTCAGGCCTGGCCCCGTCTGCGAGCTGCAGCCCCCGCGGTCCACAGCAGCTCTGGGTTTGAGTGCCCGGGGGACCTCGCTGGGTGGTCGCGAGCCTCCCTGATGGGAAGGGGCCCTGGGGTCTCACCGAGGCCATGCGGGCAGAGGGTGCAGCCCCGGGAGGCTCCCCAGCCTCGAGGACTGGACGGCGGGTCTGCCCAGCCCCAACTGCCCAGCACCTGGTCCCGCCCGGGACTGCCCTGCGGCGCTGGGGGAACGGCCGGCGCTACCCCCCACGGGCTCCAAACGTGCCTGCGTGGCCTGGACACGTGTACTCAAGGCCGGCACCCGGGAGAGGGTCAGGGTTTGGAACAGCCCCTGAGCTGTGCCCACCGCTGCCCACAGCCCTTCTGCTGTCCTGCATGGGCCGTGGGGCCAGGAGGCCAGACGGGGGGGCAAGTGGAGGGGGCGGCGAAGGGGATGGTGAGAGAGCACAGGAGCCCCCTTCCCTGCCAGAAAGGGGTCAGACAGGGCAGGGCTGTGTCCCTGGACTGAGCAATGGCCCCTTTCAACCCAGGTCCAGCTGGGGCGTGAGTCAGGCCTCAGGCCGGGCCGCTGCTGTGCCCACAGCTGGCCCGGGGTGGGCGCTTAATAAATGCTCGTGGGAGGGAAGGGAGAGGAAAGGGGAGGTAAGGGCGGGGGAGCAGGGGGACAGGGAGGGGAGGGAAGAAGGGAGGATAGAGGGGGGAGGACAGAAGGGGAGAGAGAGGGAGGGAAGGAGGAGGGAGGGAGAGAGGAGGGAGGGAGGGAGAGGAAGGGAAGAGGAAGGGGGGGGGAGAGGGAAGAGGGAGGGGGAGGGCAGGGGGCCTGGCGCTGGCTGCGAGGAGCGTGGGGCTGGTTGAGACCAGAGCCTCCCGGCCTGGGCACCGCTGCCATTTTGTTCCGGGTGATTCCCTGGGCACCGCAAGTGGTTGCACTGCCTCCTGGCCTCGCCCGCTCGCACCCGCCCCCCACCCTCAGTGACAACCAGAAACGCCTCCGACATTTGCCCGGAGCCCCGGTTTCGAGGAGGCCGGGGCAGGACGTGAGCTCAGCTCTGGGCGGGGCACGCAGGCCTCTGCACCCCTGTGCCCGTCTCGGGGCGGGCAGCCTCGGGAATCTCGGGAGTTATTTTTTCCCCTCGAGAGTGTTTCCCGTTTCTTCCTCTTTCTCTAAACACTCAAGATGAGAAGAGAAAGCGCCGGAGTAATTCCCTTCGCCTGCCAATGTTTTGTTTTGTTTTGTTTTTAAGCCCACAAGTGATGTGTGGGCTTTTTTCACGAAAAAGTTTCCGTTTTACACGTAGATTCGCATTTAAACGTTCACTGCAAATGCAGCGTTGCCGCGTTAAGACAGTGGCGTTTGTCCTCTGTTCGCCCACACAAAGGCGAGGCGCCCCCCACGCCGCGCCCGGGACCGGCCCGCGGTGGCCGCCCCGTGCCCTCCAGCCTCCCAGCCCGGTTTCCACGAGGGGCTCGGTCCCTGAGCCTGGCCAGGCAGCCGCCCCCGTCGGGGTGGGCGGCCAGCAGGGTGCCCAGCGCCGGGGGCTGCGGGAGCTCCTGCAGATGCCCATGGGGGTGGCCCCGTATGGCCCCAGCTGTGGGACGCCTCGCCCCTCCTGCCCACTCACGTCCCCGGGCCGGCCCTTTGTGGGGACAGCGTGCCGGGCTGCGGACGCCGGAGACGGGGTCTGACCCAGCTCTGCTCGCCGCTTCCTGGCTGTGAGCTTGAGTGAGCTGCCGCCCCTCCCCGGCCTCCCTGGCACTGGCCCCCGAGCGAACGGGGGACGTGGACGTGCTTGGTGCGTGGCTGGGTGGCGGGGGGCAGCGTGACGACGCAGGTGGAGCACTCGGCCCCTCCCGGGTCCCTGCACCCTGCACGCTGGGGCCAAGGACTACGCAGCTGCCCCGGCGGCAGACACGGGCCCCACCCAGCGCCCGTGGGGAAGGCCGGGAGGCGACAGTGAGAGCAAATACCCCTGCACCTGAGCAAACCCGGCAGCACAGCGCGATGACGAACGACAGGGCTGTGTCGCCCGAGAGCGGCCGGGCGCACTGCGGCTGGACTTTGACTCTGGGGATCAATATTTTGCAGGCAGGGGAGCGAGGGGCCTCGGGAACCGCGTATCGGTGGACAAGGGCGAGGCCGGCTGCCTCTGAGCGCATGCTGCCCCCCGCGCTGGCCGTCACCGTGACCCTCTGGTGAAGTACGGCAGGGGCTGGGGGCCTCACCCCCACTGGGTCCCAAGAGCAGGGCCAGCCTGGCCGAGGCTGCATGTGGCCGTGGCCACCCAGGCCCTGAGCTCCCGCCACGGACCCCACCTCGTGGCCACAGGGAACCTGTTCCAGATGCGCTCAGGCTGCCAAGGTCCAGTTCCAAGGTGTCACCCTCCCCAGGCTGCCTCTGCTTTCCCTGGCGACGCCTCCTCTCCCGACTGTCCAGCTGGTGTGGTGGACCCCGGGGGCCAGGCTGCAGCGTCCCGGCCTCTGGGGCGAGCCTCTACCCTGCGTCCGGCAGCTCCAGGCCGACGCCGCCCAGGCCTTCCTGCAGGCCCCCCCAGCTGCCTGGCGGCTGGTCCAAAGGCAGGTGCCAAGTGCAGACAGGTGTGTCCAGGCACCTCCCGTGGGTCACGAGGTCGAGGCCCGGCCCAGGAGTGGCTGTGGGAGCTGAGGGCCTGGGAGGACCATGTAGGGCCCGGCCAGCATGAGTGGGCGCGACGCCGTCACCGCAGAGAGCTGCACTGGACCCCAGGGCGCCGGAGAGGCCGAGGTGGGGCCTGCGGTCCCTGCACAGGTTTCCTCGCCGTGTCCATGCCCGGCACGCTCACGGCTGCCATGTGAGCCGAGCTCCTCCAATGTCCACTACCAGTAAAGATGGGTGCTTAGTGACATGGGGGCATCCCTCTACGGGAATTTTGACCCCGAGCGGTGGCCACGCCATGGCCAGGGCCCCTCCCTGCCACGTGCTTGCCAGGCCAGCTGCCCAGCCCCATCCTGCCGCTCTGCCTGGAGGATGTGGGGCCTCGGCCACTGGTACCTGCAGACCTCGGAGAAGACCTCCAGGGGTTTTAGACTCATTCCTCAAGTCCTGCACCCGAAACTTCTGTTTCCACAGCCCTTACTGGCCGGGAGCTTCGGGAATTTGGGGTCCCTGTGCATTGTGAAGGTGGAGAGAGCAAGTTTGGGGGCCGGGCGGGGACTCGGGATCCCAAAAGCACACGCCAGGGGGTGGGGACCCAGATGGACCCCCCAACACCCTGGTAAAGGAGAATACTCCCGGGGGGGCACCAGCTTGTCTGTGGGAAAGGGCGCCCCCTCCTTGGTGTTTTCTGCTGTGGGTGTTCCCGCCATGACCTTTTCAGCTGAGGTGCTCTCGGCTGCATCCGTCCCTGCGGCTTCCATCCCGTCCCGTCTCCTGGAGCGCCGCCTCCAGCTGCCCCAGGTTTAAGGGCATTTAAATACAAACACGGCGGCGGGGGCTGCCCCGCTGCTCCCACGGTCACGGTTGCAAACCTTCCTCAGGAGAAGGAAATTAAATCAGACCGTGGCGAGAGGGCGCCGATTGAAACCAGGGGCTCTGCGAGTTTAGGCCAAGGTGGCCAGGCCCCTCCTTCCGGCGACTTCCGGCCGCCCCTCGTGCGAGGGAAAACGGCTCCTGGCCTTGGCAGCCAGGGGCACGAGTGCCACGTGACTGCCCTCCTCCTTCCTGCGCGGCTTTTCTCAGGAACGTCCGCGTGGCAGACACTCCCCACCTCTCCTGGTGGTCATTCCCGCGTGACCTTGCCGCCCCCCTAAGCTGTGAGACCTGGACTCTGCGTGGCCGTGGCCACGCTTTTGCTGACACGTCTCGAATGGGGAACGCGGGGGCCCCAGCTCTCTGGTCTTTGGGAGGCTCGAACACATTCCTATTTTCTCCCTTGGAATCTGGGAGGAAAGAGGCACCTGAGGCTCCAGGTGGTGTCAGCTGGGCCATCTCAGCCCAGACTCGCTGAGTGCCAGGAACCCGTGTGTGAGTGCCTGTGCGTGTCCACGCTGGAAAGGCTCACCACGCACCCACGCACACTCACGTGTGTGCACACATACACGCACCCCCAGGCGTGCAGTGCACCCACACACTCACACACACACGAGGCATGTCCCTGTGAAATGGCCACTCCCAAAGTACTGGTTTAGACTTGCCCAGAGTGTAGAAAATCACGGGCCATCCGGAAGGTTCTGTGTCCCGTGAAGCTCGGGCTGCTCCTGGCCGGCAGTTCCTATTTCTGACCCCAGAGAGTGAGCCTTCGGGCTCGATGCTCCCGTAGCCACACGTTTGGGGCCGAGCTGGGGCGGGGCCGGACGCAGGGAAACGGAAGAGACGGGTCGGGGTTGCCTGGCAGGGGACCCCGGGCCTGGCATCGCCTGCAGACTCCACAGCTGACCCCAGGAATGGCGCGAAGGAGGAAAGCAAGGCGGCGGCCGTGCGTGAGCTGGGTGCCTGCTGGCCTGGCGCCCGGGGGTTGCGCAGGGGCTCCTCCTGGGGGTCCTGGTGCCCACCTGATTTTTCCCTGGGCAGAGGCCACATGCGGTGGGTGGGCCATGGGACGAGAGCCCACCGAGAGCAGAGCCCACCGAGAGCAGAGCCCACGTGCAGTTCTCCGCTAGTGTGTGAGGGGGTGTGCAAGAGCGGGTGTGAGCCCCTGCAGGCTCTCCACTGGGGTGTGAAGGCAGGTGTGAACGCCTGTTGGTCTCCGTTGGTGTGCAAGGGTGGGTGTGCAGGTCTCCAGTGTGCAAGGGCCGGCGTGAGCACCTGCAGGTTCTCTGCCAGTGTGCAAGGGCGGGGTGCATCAGTGTGTGAGGCGGGCGTGAGTGCCTACAGGGTCTGCGCCAGTGCATAAGGACAGCGCAAGTGTGTGTGTGCGTGCGCAGTTGTGCGGGGCCGTGGCTCCTCCACGGCTCACAGGAGCGACGGGCCTGCCAGCCTTCCAAGGCCCTGGCCACGGCCCCGCGGGTGAGGCCACGGCCAGCCAGACTGCTGGCCACGAAGCTACCGGGAGGGCCCCGGCCCCCAGCCTCCGCTGGCCTCGCTGCTGAGTGGCAGTCTCTGGAAGGCGGGGTGGGGGGCCGCGGCCCCTCTCTGCTGCTCCCCGGCCCCGCTCAGGCTGTCCGCCTTTGGGGTGACACACCAGCCTGGCAGCTTGGTCTGGATGCCCGTCGGTCGTCTGGGCTCTTCGGCCGGCTGCGCCCAGAGGTCGCAGCCGTCTGCCTTTCTGAGCAGGAGCAGCCTCTCTTGGCACACGGGGTCCCGGGAGGCGCGGGCTAGCACAAAACGTCCTGCCTGCCCATGGACCGATGCGTGGGAAGTGCTGTGGCCTGGCCGGGCCCAGTGGTAGCCCTTTGTGTGGCCAGGCGATGACCGGCCTGCAGCTCGGGCCTCTGGAGTCGCTTAATTGCCTTCCTCAGGACCCCGGCTTGGAAAGGCTGCGGTGAGGCCGGTCCAGCCCCCGCCTCCCAGAGGCCTGGGCTAGGGGCTGTGGGAGCTGCCCCTTGTGTCCCTGTTTTGTTAGGACTTCAGGGGTGGCTGGGGTGACACAGTGGGCCTTCTCTCTGCATTTGCCTGGGTGTGACCAGGTGTGGGGGAAGCATGTTGGGAGAAGGTTCTAGAAGCCAGGCCTCAGTGTCCCTGGGCTGATAGGAGACCAGGGCTGAGATGCTAGGATACGGGACAGTGCCCCAGGCGCCCCGTTTTTGTGCCGGCACAATGAGATCCTTATTACCGATCCTTTTTTTTAATGTAAGCCGTGGAGATGTGTTTGAAGATTGTTCCAGAAGCAGAGAAATGCCTGCCCTTCTTATCCTGCTGGATTGTCTCTTACTTAGCGTCTGACACAGCCCCTCTGGAGAGCATGTGGGAGGCGGAGGAACGTGGGGGGCATTTGCAGGCAGAGGGGGGTGCCCCCACCCTGGCTGGCGGCCCAGGCCCTGACCCGTTTCTCGGGAGAGGGGTGGGGAAGGGGCAGCCCTTCCCCGGCCGGGCAGCTGTGCGCGTCTGCCCTGGGATTTGCCGGGAGAATGGAGGGAGGGAGGGAGCGTTGGGGGCGCCGGGCCTTCTCCTTGCTCAAGGCAGCGTCGAGGGCCCAGGCTCGGCCCCCGTTCTTGGAGCTTCCGCAAAGCCAGACAAGGAGACGGGGCCGCCTGTGCCTGCTGCTGGGCGGAGCTATCAGCTGGCGGCTCGAAACCCGAGCAATTAAGGGGACGGATTGAATCTGTGGGATTGTCTCCCCCCTGGCCCCGTGTCATGTTCCACAAATATCGTGTGTCCCCCTGCCCCCCTCACAGCCTGGCAGCCACCCCCCCCGGGTCGACGCCAGAAGGTTCCGGGGATGCAGCTGATGCGCTGAGGTCTCGTCATGTTCAGTTTTTCGGGTCGCCATTCGGGCTGTAATTGCCCGAAAATGGACAAAGTGTGAAGGCAGCCAAGTGGCCACTTAAAATACTGCCGTGTGGAAAGGGCACCCAGGAGCTTGGCCATAGGACCAGAGGAAATGCGGGCAGGGGGTGGCCGGGGGCAGGGCAGGGGGCAGACAAGGCCCGAGCATTTGTGGGGGGGCATGTCACGTGCAAAAGGCAGTTCCAAAGGCACGGCCCTCATTTGTTCTACGTGACCCCAAAGCATCTGCCTCCCTTCCCTCGAAGCCAGAGGCAGGCGTGCTCGCTGGCCTGTCCCCAGGATAGCCAGAGTGGAACTCCAGGGCACCCTGACCGGCTGGCCCTCCCCTTTGTTCCCTGCAGCCCCCCAAAGCAGTCACAGCCCCCCAAAGCGGTCACAGCCCCCCAAAGCGGTCACAGCCCCTTGAGGGCTAGGGCAGGTGTTGCAGAGTCTTCAGTGGTAAAAGCCAACGCGGCCTTTTGCAGGTGGGGCGGTGGGGGGCTGCCGGCCTTGTGGGAGAGGACCCCCAGCGGGGGGAGCTCGAGGACGCGGGCGGGCAGGGCGGGCCGTTAACAGCGGACTTTCCGCTTCTCCAGAGAGCTCTCTCTGTGTTTAGATCAGAAACAGGATGTGATCAACCGGTGAGCGTGTCAGAATCCTGTGGGGACAACACAGGCAGGGGGTTTTCTCCTCTTCTCTTTCTATTGTGCAGGAAAATGCCACAGGCAGTGTCCCGGCTCTTGAGGCAGGGCGCGGGAGGCGGTGGGGTATGGAGAGCCACGGACGCCGAGGCCTGGGGGTGCCCACGGAGCCTCCCGAGGAGCGTGGCGTCCCCTGGCGTGGGCAGCGTGGCACAGGCCCGGGGGCGGGTGGAGCTGCCGGCTGCCCTGGCTGGGCAAGGCTCAGGGCCAGTGGCTCCGGAACCGGCATCTGCTCGTGGAAGGGGCACCGAGGGTGAGGGGTGGTGGTGCTTCTTAAGCCTGTTGGTTTAAAAGCCTTGTAATCCGAAGGAAACCCACGTGGAGCTATTTTCAAGAACGGGCTTAAAAGGAGATCGGCTCTTAATTAAAACAAAACACAGTGAGAACAAGCCGCAGCCCAAAGGTCCCCGACGGGAACAAAGCCGTCTCTGTGGAGACCCCCAGGAGCCCGTGGCCAGTACTGGGGCTGCAGGACACAGGCGACCATGAGAACCGAGCACGGCCCCACGGCCCCACGGCCAGGGACGTGATGGGAGCGCGTGTGGCGGAGGAGGGCCGCCGGCGACTGGGGGGCCCAGCCTCGCGGCCTTGGGGGATGGTGGCTGACTTGGGCAGGCCCCCCCGCGGCGACCGGAGACCCCCGGGTGGCGGCGGAGAGCTGGGGGAGGGGCGGCTGCAGCCGCGCAGTGGCCTCAGTGATGTATTGAGTGAAACATCATGAAAAACGAAAGCAAATCCTGCTCTAATCTCCCCAAACAAAGGCCTTTTAGTTGGACCAGAGGGGCGCGGGCGGCAGCACCCGGCGGAATGTGGTTCCTATCAGGGGGACGCCCACGAGCCACGGGCCACGTTCCTGCACACGGTGTGTGAGGAGGCCAGGCCCCGGGGGCCGCTGCCCTCGGCCCCGTCCATTCCGTGAGGGGGAGCAAAACCACAGTCCCACCTTCGCATTCTCTCCAAGCAACTCTTGGGCCACGTCGGCTCCCGGACGCTCCTCGAGGAGTGTCCTTTGTCCCCCTTCCACGTGTCGCTGACCGTGGGGCTCAGGCCCGTCTCTGAAGGGCGGCTGTCCGACAAGGGCAGGGTGAAGCGGCCACAAACCCAAAGAGGTGCCTTTGCAGAGCTCTGCCCCGCGACCAGACCCCGTCCCTGGAAGGCGCGTCGAGGGCTTCAGGGTGGGCAGAATAAACAAGACTCAAGTGCTGGAGGGGAAGGAAGCGCTGTTCTGTGAGTGGGGAAAACGAGCCGTCCTCACTCCCCACTCGCCCCGCTCCAGCGGCCTCCCAGCCTCGGGAAAGGAAAGCAAACGCGGGGGCTGCCCTCACCGGCCCAGAGTGTTTGATCTAATAAGGGTGGGAGCCGCCGCAAGCTCTGTTCCACTTCTGCTTCGAGCAGGTCGAATCACGTGGGAGTCTGCAGCCCCGGGGCCTGCCTGGAGGAGGTGGTGCCTCTGCGTGTCGTCTGTGCGCGTCCTCTGTTGTCCTCCTGCGTGGCCTTCCGAGTCAGATGGCAAAAGCCCTCTCCTGGCTATGGGGGGCCTGGAATTTTCTCAGGTTATGAGGCAGATGAGACTGGAACTGGGCAGGGTGGGCTGGCAGCCCATCTCTCCCACTCCATCCACTCCCAGGGGGCGTAGGAGGCCAAGGCTCACAGGCAGCGGCAGTGTGGAGGCCTGGCCAGGGCGATCAGTCCCACTGAATGATTGTAAGTCCCTGCTCTGAACCTGTAAGACCTCGGCAGTTTTCCGCTCCAACTCATGTGCGGAAAATAAAAGAACTTCATGGCTTTGCCAAGAGGAGATTTAATGAGGTGGGGTCTCCCGAGCACGGAGGCGGGCGTGGGCAGTGGTGACCTCTGCCATGGGCTGGCCATGAGCAAAGCCACGGAGCAGGGCAGGGCAACAGTCTCCATCCCTTCGGGACCTTTTCCTCTAAGGCAGCCTGTGGAGCCTGGGCTGGCATCAGATGTAAGGGGCCACCCATGAGAACTCGGGGTCCAGGGGGACAGGACCAATTGAGGGGCTCCCCAGAGCTGGGCACGGCGGCCTGGGAGTGCTCAATTTTTTCTGAGTTCCTTGTCACGGTCAGCCGTCACCAGGGGCCCTACGCGCTTGGCTCATGTCCAAATGTCACCCCTGTCCAGTTCCAGCAGTGGACGGCGCCGAGAGCTGGTGGGCAGGGCAGGGGGTCAGCCACATGGGGCCCAGGCCGACCCCCTCGTCTGGGTGGACAGGCCCTAGCTGTGCCCAGCAGGCCACTCGCCAGTCTAGGCCCCGGGAGGGAAGGAGTGAGGCCACAGCCGGGGTCAGAGCTGGGCTGACGTCCCCACTTGGCCACTTGGCACTGCCCGCTCCCCCTTCGGGAGGCATCAGCAAGGTGGGTCTCACCTCTGCCTGTTGGAGAATTCCACGAGCAAACAGTGCAAAGGCCTCGGCCGAGGCACAGAGCTGCCGCCAGGGTGTCACCTCCTCCCCTCCTCCCGCCGGGTGGGTGCTTGGTGCATCGGACCCCAGGCCAGGCCTGGCTGCTGGCCAGAGGCGGCGGGGATCTGGCCGCGTGTGGCGTCCAGGTGCCAGCCCCCCTTGCCCTCGGATTCCTGCCGGGAGCTGCCTCTCCCCTTGAGGCTACCCGGGCTCTTTCTGCATCTCTGGGAAAACCTGTTCAGCAGACCCCCGCCCAACCCGTCTGCTGAGTTCCCCCTCTTGCCATGGCTCTCACCGTGCAAAGGCGCGGTCAGCGGCCAAAGCAGCAGGTGCCTTGATGAGAACTGCGGCCTCCTCCGGCCAGCTGGCTGCCTGTGTTCTCGGGCCACTGCAGGCCGAGTCTGGTGGCCCTGGGCTCTGGTGTCCAAGAGGCCCCTGCGCTGAGCAGAGGTGGCCGGGCCTGGATGGGGCGCCCTCCATGTCCCCTCGGGCCGGGGGCTCTGTGCCAGGCCATCCCACAGAGCCAGCGAGACCCTCCGAGGCACGTGCTGCCCTCCCCCCATCACGGGTCGGGGGGGAACTGAGACCCCAGAGGCATTGCCGCTTGCTCGGGGCCCCTCGGCGGCTGGCGGCTTGGAATGGCATGGCCGCTGGCCCACGGAACGCACGCGTGGAAAACGCAGGCATGTTTCTGACGTTGCCCGTGGCTGGTCCTTACCAAGCTTCCAGAGAATTTGTGAGTTTTAGGAAGCAATGCTGTGGGTCCTTCTGACCAGGCTCAGTGGTGTGTGCACGAAAGCACGGGCATGTGCGATACTGGCACACGCGTGTGCACACATGAGTGTGCATCTGTGCACACGTGTGTGTGCACATGTGTGTGTTTACGTGAAGATGGAAAGCGCCTCCCAGCCCCGTTGATTCTGGACTTGCGCCGTCTGCTGCCGACCTGCCAAGGCTGGACGCCGGGAACTCGCTCGGTGGCGGCGAGAGGCGGGGATGTGGCCGGGCCGGGGTGGACGTGGCGTGACCGCGAGGTGCGGGCCGACGTGCGGGCTCCCCGGGGCCTCGCCTCCCTCGTGGGCCCCGCGCTGCGGCTAGGGCGGAACGACAGGGCATTAGAGGCCCGAGAGCAATTAGCGGGCGGCTTAATTAGTGGAGGAACTGCAGTGTGAGCGGCTGATCCCTCTTGGAGGCTTGTGAAAAGCGGGCAGTTATCTGATTATGCATTGATCGGGCTAGCCTCGGCCTTCGTAAGGCTCCCCTCGTTGGGAGCTGTGAATATACAACTGTTTAAATATTCCGGAGGAACTGGCTTAGCAAACAAGGGAGAAAGGGGCCCTTTGTGGTTCCCGCAGCCCAGCTCGGGGCTGGGGGCGGCGGCAGGTACCCAGGCCCGGCGCGCCTGGGAGCAGTGTTTGCTCCCCGCCTGCCCACAGCTGCCCATCCCGGCTGCGCCACGGCCTCTTCCCCAGGCCGCCCCCACCCCGGCGGGCGGCTCGGTCCCTCCTTGCGCGGCCATGGTGTACAGATGGACATGGTGAGGCCCGAGCACCTGCCCAAACCGCAGTGTCAGCCGAGCTGCCTGGTGGGGAGCGCTGGCCTGGGCCACGCCGAGGGGCATCTGGAGGCCACGGCCACGGCCACCCTCAGAAACCCCTGTCCAGCTCCTGCTGTGGCTTCTGACGTCCCTAGATCCCTGGGACATGTGGCTGGTGGGAGGCCACGTCCTCCTCCAGGCATGAGCTACTGGGGAGATGGAGGGCATGGGGGGGGCTGGACCTGTGGCCTCCAGCCCTGGGGAGGGGAAGGGGAGCAGGCAAAACACACCCCGCAGGGGACCCTGGTGGGACTGACGGGCAGAGGTAGAGGGAAGGGCGTTTCCCGCAAGGAGAACAGAACCTGCAAAGGCACAGAGGCAGGAAAGTGGGAGAAACATTCCAGAATGCCCGTGGTTCTGGGGTGTTCCCACATCCAGCCCAGAAACAGTCCCTGGCTGTCCCTGGGTGTCCTGCCAGACTTAGGGGAGATGCTAGGAGTCCCCAGGGCCCGGCCCCCCAAACTCTCAGGAGCCAGGGAGCAGGGCAGGATGGTGATTGGGTCCTGGCCCCCCGGTGAGGTCCCCGGCTTAGCCTTGTCAAGCCTGGAGCTGGAGGCTGGCGATGAGAACAAGGTTTAGTTTTTAAATGAAAAGGGAAAGACCAAAGGGGGAAAAAAAAAACAAGGAAGGGGGAGAGAGAGGCTCAGACGGTCTCTTGTTTTGCAAAACTCAAAATAGATTTCAGCACTGTGCTTTTTAAAGACAAATCTTTGCGCTCCTCTGCCATCCTCGCTTGACCTCTCGTGGATTTTGGCAAGAGGAGCCTGTTACGATTTGGCACCGAGATCCTCAAAACGCATAACTGGCGCACACCCTCTGCCAAAAGCGCATCTATATTGGTTTCTTGAACTTTGCTTTTCTTGTTTGCTACGTCTGATATCGTCTTACCCAGACGATGCCCTGGAGAGATCGCCCCCCCCGCCCTCTCACTTTGTGGGTTCAGCCGACGCGGCTCATTTTCTGACTCGCGCAGTCTGTGTTTGGCACGAGAGAAACGCGGGTACCCGTGTGGGGAGCCCGGCTTCCCAGGCACTCAGGGCATCCTGCTCGCGCTCCGATGCGAGGTCTGGTTTCTGGTTTCACTCTGGAAGGCGTGCTGCTGCCAGCAGAACCATCCTGCCCCGAACGCTACTGGGGCTTGGGGCCACCCCGCTGCCCCACGCCCGAGGCCCTGCCCTTTCTCCACGTGCGTCCAGGCAGAGTCGCGCTCGGCCATTCCCTCTGCTCGGGCCGAGGCCGGGCCTCTCTCTCTGGGCCTGCACGTGTGGGTTGTCACACAGGGCCATCCGGGCGGCACGGGGCCGAGCGGGAGGTGGGCGAGCTATGAGGCTCTGGTCTGGGGGACGGCCACGGGCCGTCGCCGCTGACCGAGGGGCCTGGCTCCCTCAAGCAGAAAGCCGGGCAGGGGTCCCAGGGGAGGGGGCATCTGCGGACAGGGCCCCCAGCTCCCTTCCTAAATGCCCGTTCCTGAGAAAAGCCCCAGGATGTTTCCAGTCCCTTCCGATGGCCCCGTCCAGCCCTCCCGCGCCGTGCACCAGAGGAGAGTGCGTTCGAGTGCTTTAAGCTGCAAGAAGGTTCTGGTCCTGGCTTGCACTTCCTGCAGAGGAGGGAGACGAGAAAGGAGAGCAGGGAGGCTTGGCGAGCGGCAGCGGGGTCCGCTTTGACACGGGTGCCTTGTCCCGGAGAATTCGGGGCCGAGCCGAGCACCTGAGACTCCTCTTTTATCCGGCTTAAAACGGACTCAGGACTCTGTGCTCCTTGTACTGCTTGCTGAGCTGCACGCGTTGCTCTGGGCAGCGAAAGCCGCGTTTCCAGGGCGCTGGGAAGAGCTCCCAGCACACCCTCCGTGCGCCGGGGCACGGGGACTTCGCTTGCTGGCACCTTCTCCCTCATGTGACCTGCAGGGGGCTTTGGGCCTCCTGCTCGGGAACCCACATGGGCGTCTGTCCACCCTGTTGGAGTGCACGAGCGTTTGTAAAGAGAAGTAAAGACGTGCCGCATGCTCAGTGTGTTGGGGTCTCCTGGGCAAGGAGGTGGTGAGCCCTGGCTCCGTGGCCCGGGCGTGTGTGTGAGCACACGGGGTACATGCCAATGCGCCCCACCTGATGGCCTGGTCAGAGGACCAGCCAGCTGGCCCAGGAGGCGTTTTCCGCGCCCCGTGCTCTATCCGCGTGCACCTGGGAGCACCTGGCACCGTCTCCGGGTGCAGGGTGGCTTCTTCCCGCTGGGCACACTGGCCTGCAGGGCTGCAGGCATGGTGGGTGCTGGGATGCGCTCCCCAACCGGAGTCCCGGGTGGGTGCCGCACTGAGACCAGGAAGGCTGCGTCCCCAAGGTCGAGGCCACTGGACGGGAGCTCCAGGGCTGGGAGTGATGCTGAGGCTCCAGGGCCCCCCACCCTGCCTCCGACCCCTGGACTGACGGATGCCACCACGGCCCAGCCTGGCGGAAGGACGGGCAACTCCAGGGCAGAGAGCGTCCCCTCGCACGATGTCAAATATACACGCACACAGCATACAGGCACACGGGTCATTTGTTCCATCCTAGTCTCTATATAAATTTAGAATAATCAGCCCCTTATTAAAGTAATTGATGCTTTTCTCTTTACAGGACAGTCGATCCTTATTCTGTAGAACAAGGAATTAGCTGCAGCCCGTTATGGGGCCTCTGGGGGAGCAGGCCCAGCTAAGCCCAGTGGACAGGGTTGGGGGGTGGGGTCCTGCAGCTCGGGAGCTCTCTCCAGGGCCAGAGAAGGGGCCGAGGCCACAGGAGCTGGGTCTCCCAGTGAAAGCTCCCTCTTGGGCCTGGAAGTGTTTGGGAAGGCAGGTGATTTGGAGAAGGGCCTGAGGCACTGACAAACAGTGGTACCCCATGGTCTCAGGCTGCATTCCCTGCACCCAGGGTCTCTGGGGGCCAGGGTAGGGGAGAGAGGAGGCCCCAATCTCATTGGCCGACAGCCCTGCGTCCCGCCTGGGAGGCTGCACGAGGCTCCACAGGGGCGTGGGGCAGGCGGTGACTCTGGCTAAGGGACCATGATGTCTCGAACGTGGCAGGGCCTGGTGGCACCCGGAGAGGACCTGGGAAGGGGCTGGCGGGGTCCCTGGAGACCACAGAGGGACTCTTCCACGCCATCTTCGCGTCCCCTGTCCTGTCTTCCTTGCAGACCACAAGCACAATCCAAAACGGCAGGCCTGCAGGGTGAAGGCACGTTCCTTGGCCACTGTTGCAGGCCCCGCGTGGGGCATTTGCGCCCCGCTGCAAGTCGCGCGGCCTCGGGAAAGCCGTCCCTTGCGGCACCCCCACCTGCTGCTGTCTCGCAGGTGTGGCTGTTGGCACCTCCCTGTTGCTCTAAGTTGCATTTCTGAGAGTTTGGGGGTGGTGATTTCAGGTGTGCTGTCCATGCCTCTGCCCCCCGTTTGTCTCTCTCATTTGCTACGTCCACGGTTCCAGGTTCTGAGAAACCTCTGGCTCTGCTTCCGTGGCACTTCTGAGCCACTTGAGTGGACAGGCTCCTGCTCCTTCGAGCCATTTTATGGGAACTTTTGTGTATTGAGCATGAGAGGAAACCGAGTGATGGGGTCCCTTCCTTCTAGAACCCGCCATTGTGCAGAGCTGGCTCCACTCTGCTTCCGCGTGCCTGGGGGACCCCACTGATTTTCAACTGTTCCGTCTTTGTTTGCATCATCTTTGTGCTATGCAAGGTCATGGGGGAAAAGTCATGAAAAAGAAAGGTTCCTCTCCTATTTAAAAACTTTCTTGCCATTGCCAAGATTTACTTTTTTCCCCCAAGATAAAGTTGCAGTCATTATTTCAAGATAAAAAAAAAAGAGATTATATTTTTTAGTGTTATTACATTTTTAGGCTAAATTCAGAGGAATAAGAAGCTTTGCAATTTTTAAATTCTTCCATTAAGGGATATGATGTCTCTGCAATTATTCAAGGTTTTAAGACAAAATTTCCTATTACGATTTTATAGTTCCGTTCATCTAGCCCCAACGCATTTCTCATGAAGTCTCCATCAAAATATTTTTTTAGCATGAAAGTAAAAAGACATTTTAAGTAGAAATAATGAAGACCCTCATAGCTCTGTCTTTACTACCTACAACGTAAAAAAGTTAATGAGAACATTCTAGAAATGATAAACAGATGTTCCCATACCATTGGAAAGTGATGGCTTTTACTTCTTTGTGCCTCCGTGGTGATGGGCTGTGCCCCCCATCCTGCTCCAGCTGGTGTGGGGGTCCCAGCCCGGAGCCCCCAGCCCCGACCTCTGCCCTGGCGCTCGGACTGCCTGAGGAAGGCTTTCCTCCTCCTGGCCCAGGCCCCTGCGGCCCAGGGCCTAGAGAAGCCTGATAATTATCCCCATAATACTTAAAATGCTAGTCCCTTTAATAGGTAAACAATGACAATTTTTTTCCTAAGGGTTTAGGATTTAAATTAGTTTTTAAAAAACCCAATTACTGCCGTTTAATTCGGAGGAGAGGGTTCTTTATGTGCTAATTATATAGTCAGGAAACGAGCAGTCAGGGGCACAATGGGGCATTAAAGGCACTTTTTTCAAGATTTGAACTTGTTTATCGGAGTTTGGAATTTGGAACCGGCTGGGGTCTCTGCAGAGCGGCCTGCGATGGCCCGGCCTGCGGAGGGTGGTGTTTGGAACTGGGCTGCCGGCAGCACCGCAGAAAAGAAAATGCAGGGATCGCCTCGTTGGTATGACTGACGTTTAGGAGGTGACAGGACTCGGCACGGTCGTCCCCGCGGGAGGCCGCTGGGTGGAGGGCGGCACGCGGGGGACGTGGGCCTGGTCTGGGCCTGCCCAGGCAGAGCCTTCCGGAGTCCTCCAGAACCTTCCAGAAGGGCACACCCCCCGCAAGGCGGTGGGGTGCAGCAGGCAGTCTCACCATGAGCAGTGCCACGTATAGGAGGGGCTTCTCCAAGAGGCTCTGATGCCTCCCGTCCATGCCGCCCCGTCCTCCAGCTTGTCTCGGCTTCCTGGAGGGGCATCCACACCTCCGCGTGCGACTGCTTTAAAGAACTAGTCTTGAAGCCAGTGGACCCTCGGTGGGGTCCATGGGATTTTGGGGAGCTGCCCGATGGGGCCGGTCAGAACTTGCATCTCCCTGCAGGTCGCCTAGGGCAGGGGTCTGGAGTGGAGTGCAAGGGCCTGGGGGCTTTGGCAGGGCCGGTCCCTGCCTTCTGAACCCCAATCCCTCCCGTGGCCCAAGACGCACCGAGGGTGGCCCTGGGAGGAGCGGGCTGTAACTCCTGAGGAAGTGGACGAGCGCGTGCCCGCTGCGGCCCATCGTGGACACTGCAGCATGAGTGGAGCCCCTTGTGCTCCCCTGGGTGCTGGGGCCCGGGGCCCGCGCTTCCGGGGGGAGTGTGGTCTCTGTCTCAGAAGCCCGAGGGCCCTTCCCAAGCCCCGTGCAGGAGCCCAGGGCGGCCACGCCGCCGTGCACCTCCATCCACCTCCAGGCCCCCGGCCGGACGAGGCCCCTGGCTGGTTTTGCAGCCGCACCATGGGCAGGGGGCACCCCCAGGGATGCCTCGTGACAGGCTCTCCAGGGCAGTCTGTTGACGGGAAGCACCCGGGGCTGTTTGTCCAACTGCAGGCAGATGGACCAACTCCCCCGGCCCCTGGTCCCGAAGCCGCCGAAGGAGGGTCTCCCAAGACTGTCTTCGACAGGGTCCCTGAGGAGGCTGCCTCCAGGGAGGGTGACGCCCCGGGGCAGGGCCCCTCCAAGCCACCGTTCCAGGAAAGGCCTCGTAGGAAACCTCGTGGGTTCCCGCGGCCGTGGGAGGTGGGCTTCCCGGCCTCTCCAGGGCTGGGGCTGGAGCTTCCAGAATGCCCCCCCCCCCCGGCTCCACGCCCGATGGAGGCGACCCCCCAGCCGTCCTCCGCTCGCCTCCCCCAAGACCCCCGGCCAGACCGTGCGCGGGTGGCCGTTGCACTGGAGCTCGTGCGGGTCCCAGGAAAGACCCTGGGGGCTGCTCCCGCCGCTGTGCACAGGCGCAAAGCCGCCTCGACGTCACTCAGCTCGGGCGGGCGAAGCGGGGTCCAGACGTGGCGCCCCCGCCCCGCCCTCCCCGCGTGCAGCGAGACGGAGGCTGCCGCGGCCTATGGCGTGGGGGGCGGCCGGGGATGGCCCAGGGGGTTTCTGCGCAATGATTGGGCAGGAAGGCGGACCTCGCCTGCCAAACAAACGTGGCGGTGGCTCGGAGCGCCCCGGAACGCGCCCATGCGCGGAGTAGGCTAGAATTTACAGTCCCTCGTGGCGTGTCCGGCTCCGGTGGACAGGCGGGCGTCCAGGGAGCGAGGGGCCTGGGCTCGTCAGGAGGCTGGGGGCCCCGAGTGGGGCCTGCACTCCTCAGAGTGTGTTGTCGAGCTCGCGCCCAGGTTTTCCAAAAACCGCGAATGGCATGGAAAGGGTGAGGCCGTGCGGAGGGGCACGGAAAGCGGGGCGCCCATGGCGGCCCCCGGGACCCCAGCCCACTCCTGGGCTCTCAACGACAAGGAGTTGGCGGGAGGCGGGCAGGCAGGGCTCGGGGCCAGGCAGGGTCTGGGGGAAACGAGACCGCCCAGCCCCTCCACGGGTGGTCCCTGGCATCAGAACCCATCCAAGGGCCTCTGGCCCCTGAACCCGCCCACCCCCAAGGGGGACCCAGGAGGAGAAGCTCGGGCAGCGGCCGGAGGCGGCCAGGAAGTCGGCCTCCCAGGCAGCTCATACCCAGCGTGTCCAGAAAGGGTAAAGTTTAAACTTAAAGCGATTAGACAACTTATTTTCCTTTTTCAGGACATTAGCTGGTCAAAAATGTCAAAAATGTCCTTAAGCCACAGAAGGAGGGACCGGGCAGCCTTTGTCTGACCAGGGGCTGACCACCAGGTCTGCCTGGGGCGCCCCAAAGCACGCCACCCCGCACGCCACCAGGCGGCCATCCGCAGGGCTCAGCAGCCAAGCTGCCAGGGTGGGGGGCCGCTGGCCACCCACAGGCCAGGGCTGCCCCCTCCCGTCCACCAGGCCCGGCCGCCTGGGTGCTGGAGAAGCCCCCGGGACGTTAGCGAGGGGCTGAGCTGCTCCCAGAGTTGCCCGGGGGCCCGACCCAGCTGGCCGGGTGCTGGCCATCGAGGGGGGCCGGGCCTCCCGCTTCCCGGTCACCCGGGTGGGGGCCCACAGGGGGCCCTGCCGCTCTCTGGACGTGGGTGGGAGGGTGGGCCGAGCGGGGCCCCTCCCTCGCGCCGGCACTTCCTGTCCTGCAGACACCGTCCGTGTGCCCGACATTTTCCCAAGAAAAGAAAACACAGGGGCCCACATTTCTTATCTGAGGGCAAACAATGAAATCGCCCAGCCCACCCCGGGAAGGGGTTTTCACAGAAAATTCAACGTGCACTTCATGGCCAAGGCGCCAAACAGCCCCCTAGGCCAGCAGGGCTGCGGGCAGCAGCTCTCAGACCCCAGCCCAGCCCCTGCCCCTGCCCCGTCCCCGTCCCCTGCCCCAGCCCCTGCCCCGTCCCCTGCCCCTGCTCCGTCCCCGTCCCCTGCCCCAGCCCCTGCCCCTGCTCCGTCCCCGTCCCCTGCCCCAGCCCCTGCCCCTGCTCCGTCCCTGTCCCCTGCCCCAGCCCCTGCCCCTGCTCCGTCCCTGTCCCCTGCCCCAGCCCCTGCCCCTGCTCCGTCCCTGTCCCCTGCCCCTGCCCCATCCCCTGCCCCAGCCCCTGCCCCGTCCCTGTCCCCTGCCCCAGCCCCTGCCCCTGCTCCGTCCCTGTCCTCTGCCCCTGCCCCAGCCCCGTCCCCTGCCTTGTCCCCGTCCCTATCCCCTGCCGTGCAGGTTTGTTTGCTTGGAGAACCTGGCGCCCAGCTGCTCCCCACCTGGGGCCGCAGGTGACCCAGCAGCTGGGAGGTGGTAACCGGAGCAGCCCTGGTGTGACAATGACAATCAAAGGGTCTCTGTGCCCGGCTTCCTTCCGTGCACCCACACTGGGGGCCTGGAGGGCACCTCCCAGGCTTAGGCATGATTATAGGGTCGAGTTACCCCGAGAAACAGGTCTGAACCTGCGCGGGGCGGTCTGAGGGGACCCCCGCTGCCCCTCCCGCCCTCCCTCCTCCTTTGCCTGCTCTGGGCTGGGGCTCCCTTGCACCCTTCCCCGAGACCCTCCTCAGGTCCCCAGGAGGGCAGGGGTCTGAGGGGCAGCCCCTTGGCCCGTGGCTGCTGAGCTCGGCAGGGAAAGCGGCCCGGTGTTTCCTTTTTTTCCAGCAGCTGAAATTAAAAGTCCAGGTGCAACGAGATTGTTTTCTCGGCTTTGTCTGGGAACCACAGGAGCCCCTGCCGGGTGCTGGGGGGCAGAGAGCTCCTCCCACAGGCCGAGGCGCGGCCCCGAGGAAGGGGCCCTCGGGCCGCTGTGGGGGTGCCAGCGCGTGCACCTGGAGCCAGGGAGCCCCGTGCGCCTCGCATTAAATTCCCACAAGCCAAGGAGGGGGCTCTGGGGGCCACCCCACGTTACAGGCCAGGACCTGCGGCCAGGACGCGGCTTGATGTCCTCAGAGACACACTGCCCGGGAGGAGCTGAGCCTGGCCTGGCCCCGGGTCCCACCAGCGGCCTACGTGTCATGGCTTTATTGTCGCCTTTTGCTCGATCGCAGAGGCGCGAAACCGATTCCTCCTTTGGGGCCACAGTGACACCCCAACTGCCCGTGTCCTCCAGCTCCGGGCACGCCACGGCTTCCACGGTGGTGCTGGGTATGGCAGAGGACCCGGCTATCAGGCGCTTCCCGCGGCCCCCTGGCCCCGCTCTGCGCCCCTGTGAATACGCGTCTTTGCTCTGCAGGTGTGTGTGGACCCCCCCTCCGAGCCCCACGTGGAGTGTGGGGGAGGGAGCGCTGTGTTGTAAAGGGTGGGGGGGCCTCTAGGCAGGGGAGGGGCTGGTAGAGAGGGGGGTCTCCTCCCCCCGTTCAGCCCTCAGGAAGTGGAAGGGGTCCCACCTAGAGGAGCCTCTGCTGTCCACCTACCCCCGTACAGGTTCAGGGCGGCCCTGGCTTCCCGCACCGCCGCTCCCAGCCCGGGGCGGCGAGGGGCCGAAGGACGGGCCGCGCCTTTGGCAGCCCTTGGCCCCCTGCCCCCACCCGCCACCCGGCCGGGGAGGGAGCACGTGAGGTGGGTCACACGGTGCAGATTTGGACACGAACCCGTTTTGTCCAGAGCAAGGAATGCAAGTCGCCTGGTCCCTTCCTGCCAAGCCTCGTCATGCGTGTGAGATAAATTCTGGGGACAGTGGAGGCTGCCAGGGGCCCCTCCCAGGCCGTCACCGACCAGCCCAGCAGGACCCTGAGGGGGCCTCTCCCCAAGGGCCCCGAATGTCCACAGCCCAGGCGCACCCAGGAGAGCCCAGGGCCTCCCAGCATGGGAGGTTCTGGAAGTCAGGCCGAGGGCGACCGTGTGGGCAGGGACCATCTGGGCAGACTCCCTGGAGGAGGTGGGCTTCGCGTGCCGGCTGTTGTCCAGGTGGAGGTTGGGAACTGGCTTCCCACAGGTGTTTGCCATGTGTGGAGAATCCCCAGTTCCCAGCTTTTCTGTCACCTTCTTTCAGGGGAGCAGGGCTGCCATGGCTCGACTTGGCTTTCACAGCCAGTCGTCCCCCTTCCTCGGCGAAGCCCAGACTCGTGGCTTCGGTGGTCCCCTGGCCAAGGCCCCAATCATGCTAAGGTCCGTCTTAGGGCCTCGCGAGGCGTGACGTCCCCGGCAGCCGGCCGTAGTGGCCCTTCCTGGGCCAAGTGAGAGAGGAAGGAGGCCGGGGGCCACGCAGAGCCGACTGGGACTGGGGGGCCACGGACGGTGCCCCCGCCCTCCCTCTGCCCCTCGCCACCTCGGGGGGCACGCGGAGGGCTTCAGTGTGACAAGCCCGCTCCTCTGTAATGTTCTCAGTAACGGATTTGTCATTCGTGGGAAAGGAAGGAGAGAAGCAAAACCTTTCAAATAACTTTTTTGTGCCCTTCTCTATTTCTCGCCGTCCTCTCCCCGACTCCGTCTTCCGCCTCAGGAAACCTGCAACCTCGGGGCGCTGGGGAGAGAAAGCCTGAGGCCGCAAACGTCTGATGAAACAGCTCGAGGAAGCTTTGTGTAAGCACCAAAGGATCCATTTTATGCTCAACAACGTCTGACATTTAAGCTTTTTTGCATCCATCTCTTAGAGGATTGAAAGTAAAACCCATCAATTAGATACAAAAGGCGTTTGCTGAGTGCGGAGCCTCAAGCCTTAAAGTGACAGTGCCGGGACCCGGCGCCGGTGACGGGCCCCCTGAGCGCACAGGACGGACCCTGGTGCTCGGGGGCTCACAGGGTTTCCCCTGGCCTCCACTTCTGGAAGGCTTCTCTCCCCGGTGTCCCTAGTTCGTCCTTGGGCTGCGGCTGCACAGCCACCTTTCCAGGCACCCCAAAGCCCCCCCACTCCCCTGCCGGACTCAGTCCGACCCCCGGGCTACTCAGAGGTCCCAGTGACAGGGGACCTGCACCCTAGGGGCCTGACTTGTCGTCTCGGCCCCTTTCGGCACGGGCAGGGGAAGACACGTAACCCTGGAAGGATCCGGAAGGCTTTCCTGCCCTGGCCCAGTGGGTGAGGGTGGGAGCACATGGCCTCGTGGCCACTCGAGTTGGAAGGGGCCTCCGCGGAGGTCAGCACTCGCCTTCCCCGCCTTGGGGCGATTTATCTGGCCGGGTCGCCGACTCCACCGTACTTCAGTTGGGGTGGGGGTGGGGGGCGCGACGCCGGAGCAGGGTTCCCTGGATGCTCTTACCTCCCCCTCGGCCCCGTTCTCCAGGGTGCCGTGGGCGTTCAACTTTGACCTTTGGGATAAGATAATGAGGCCTCTGTTCCTGGCCGTGTCCTCGTCAGGGCTGGGACGGCGGCCTTGGAGGCCGGTCTGCCCCTCACTTGTCCCCAGCGATCTGTCCCAACACAGCGCACGTGCAGATTTCTCGTCTCAGGGGACGGGGCCAGCTGCGTGGCCGGGGATGGTGGGTGGTCCACGCCCAGCCCGACCCTGAGTCCCGGGGGTCCCGGAGCATAGCTCGGGCCGCACACAGGAACCCGTCCACCTCTCTCCGGAGCCGAGCCTGCCTCTGCCCCTCCCGTGCTGCGCTTTCATGGGGAAGGGGCGGGGCTGGGGGCCCGCTGTGTGAACTGGGTGCAGGGCCTCGCCTTCAGCCTGTGAGTCCAGGCCCTGTGCCCCGGGACCTCACTGACCAGACTCCTAGGCTGAGGCCAGCGGGAGAGCGGCCAGCGGCCTGGGGCCAGGGGGCTCGTCTGACGGCCCTCGGGGGCTGGGTTCGGCCGCGCTGTCTCGGCGGACCCGGCAGGGGTGGCACGTACGGCCAGCTCATCGTCATCCTCGCCACCTTGGCAAATAGCGGTCGGCTTTATTTGCGGTTTCGCCAGGGCTCGTGGTCTCCTTGCCCAGGCTCTAATTACCTCCCCGTCTCTGAGCCGTGAACTTCTCTGGAGCCGCGGCCTGCTGGCGAGGAGAGGGCTCAGGATCGTGTGCACGTGGCCTTTCCGTTCACAGGGGGGCTCCTGGCCACCTCCCACCCGGTCTCAGGGGACCCCTCCCCGGCCCCGGGACCCCGACCCTGCGCACAGGGCCACCGCCGTCGAGTTGCTCTGTCACCCCAGCTCCCATGTTTGACAGCGTCGTTAGCGAGCCGGCGTTTTTCCAGCACGCGTCCGAGAACAGGCGCGGGGAGGCGATTTCTTGCATTTTACACCACACAGCGGCGGTCTCTGCGTGCCCTCTCGTGTGCCGTGCCCGCCTGGGCTGGCCAGCCGCGTGGCCTGCGTGTCTTTGCACAGGAACCTGGTTTTTATTAAATTTAATTGCTTCCTTTTCTGGCCTTAAATCAAGGGTGGCTTCAAAACGGACAGCATCAATTTAATTTAATTATCTGCGCTGCAGCTTTCTGAGCAGAGATGCGGCTACTGGGGATTCATCCAGGACCCCCAGTTCAGGAAGAGCCTGGAGGCCGCGGCAGGCCTGGGGGAGGCTTGAGCGCTCGGGGTCGGGGGCACAGGCGGAGGGGCTTCGGCTTGGAACCCGGGGGTCCCCGTGCCTCCCCGCGGCCCTCCGCTGAGACCCAGGTCCTGGGCTGCAGGCTCGGTGAGCTTATTGACATGTTTATTTTTCATTCGACACTGAAAGCACGTTGGCTGACCAACTCGGGGGCACTTCCTTAAAGGCCATTGATCTTTAGCTGCGGCGTTTTACCCTGCAGCCCCCGCCGGAGCTGTCATCTGACGAGATGACGCAGATACTCCCCAGCGCGGTGGGGGCCCACATGCCTCCACCTGCATCCCGGGGCACCCACCACCCAGCCGGGGCCCCGCCTCGGTTTCCGGAACGTGCGTGCACACATATGATGCGCTTCGCCGAAGCACAGATGCACTTGGTGTTGACAGTGGCTGGGCCGGCGAAGGAGGCCGTCTGAGCAGGGAGACGCTCCTAGACTTACCCTTCCCCCGTCGTGGAAACGCCGTGACAAAGGCGTCCTCGGAGGGCGTCCTCGGCGTGTTTTATTAACCCCCGCTGACGGCGAGCGCGCGGGGCAGACCAGCGCTCGTGGTCGCGGCTCTGCAGAACTCCGAGGAAAAACACTGGGAATTATTCAGATGATCTGTTAAATAATAGAAAGTGTTTTTCATTTCCTAATTTCCAGTGCTTGTGAAAGCCATCCTCCGGCTGCCTGCTTCCCGTTCCTTAATATTTAGACTTATGGGCCAATTTGAGGATATTTTCTCTTTCTGCGATGATTAATGCGCCTATGAAACAATGTCATCACAAGTCATCTACCTGCCCTGTCAGCTGGGCATCAATCTCGCCGGGCTGGGCTGTAATTGATGACTGGAGCCGGCAATTTGCAAAGCTAATGTGCAGGAGAGGCTGCGGAGCCGGTGGAGGGCCCGCGCCAGGCTCCCCCCATTAGCACGACAAATGGCTCAGAGATCAGACACCATCTCCAAGGCTCGATAAATATTTTATCAGCCATAATGGAAATTGTCAAATTGATCTAATTGTACAATACGTTATCAGTGAGGTATCAAAGCGGGGCCTGGCCTCTGCCCTGGACGCTCGCCCGCCGCAGCTGCAGGCCTGCGGTAGGGGCCGGGCGCTGGGAAGCGCGGGGTCGATTCCGACGTGGTATAAATAATACACTGGCCACCGCGGCCCGTTAGGGAGATGATAAATTTTGTGGAAATAAATGGCCTTTTTCAGTGCCGTGTTGCTAGTCTTGATTTTTGAGGGAGAGAGGACCGGAGAGAGTGGGGCCAACTCCCCTGAAAGCCTGGAGGGACCCCTGCCCTTCGGTTTAGAGGGGTGACACGGCCCTTTCGTGGCCAATGTGGACACCATACGCGTGGAAGGGGACGTTTTCCCCGGCCTGGGGGAGACACTGGGTCTGCCTGGGACAAGTGGCTGCTCTCGGCTTCCTAGAGCTGCTGGGCTTGCGTCTCGGCGCCACGCCGAGCCTTTGTGCCCACGGGGGTGGACTCTGTGGCAGCCTCTGGGAGCCGGGAGCGCATTTTAAAATGGATCTCCCAGGAAGCCAGGAGCTGCACCAGCATCGCACCCGGACATCTGGTGGGTCTGGGCGCCCGGGATGGGCGGGGCACGTCCCCGGGCAGGCGACGGGCAGGCCTCTTTCACAGCCAGGCAAGGCCTTTGATTTCCAGGACAAAGTGGAGTCTTAGACCGGGAGCAGATTTGCAAAACGGAGTGGAAACATCTGTGAACACGCTAGCGGCGAGCGGCCCGGCCGAGCACGGGGAGCCTGTCCCGGTGGGGGGGGTCAGTCTTCCTGCGCCGTGGGCCCCCCGTGCCTGTGCGACCCGCACGTGCCAGCCGGGGCCTTTCTCTGCCCACGGTGGCCGTCTTGCACCTGCCGTGGTGCTCCCTCACCCCCCGGGGACTGCCTGTGCCCGCCACTCGGCCCCAGCCTCGGAGAACCATCTACAAACCTGCGCTGCGGCCCGGGGCAGCCGCCCCCCGTCTCACCCGTGGACAAGGTGCTGTTTCCCATCTGACGAAGGCATTCGGAGGCAGGTGCAAAGGTGAGGCTCAGGGGCTGAGGTCAACCTGGGCCCCGTGCATTAGGAGGCACAGCCGCGTCTGTCCATCTGTCCACACGCCAGGTGTCTTCCTGTGGGCGCACAGAGCGGGGGCGGGAGACCCCAGCCCCGTGTGCCCAGGTGTGGGGGTCACCGTGACGAGCCCCACATTGAAAGGAAACCCTGGAACGTCCACGCGCCAGCCACCGGCCGAGCCAGGGCCACGCGGGGAGCGGGGCCGGCCAGAGCGTCCTGAGCGGAGGAAGTGGCCTCTGCGGCCTCGGCCCGGGCCTCCAACCGGGCGTGCTGAAGCGCACCCACCTGGCACAGGCACACGGCGGGCCGGCCCCGCTCCCCGCACTTCCCACCCGGGGCAGCCCCCAGGCGGGTGCGGGTCCCTCTGGAGCAGCTTTTCCGCAGCGTTTCTTGGGCGCGACTCTGGGCTGTTTCTCATTAGGCCACGCGGAGGCTGGTGAGTGTGTGCACACAACTGCGCCCGCACACGCCCACACGCGGGCACACGTGCGCCCACACACAC
>JAKSZT010053884.1:291166-308622 GCA_026826555.1 Tolypeutes matacus
AGGGCACACGTGCGCCACACACACAACTGCATTCACACACGCCCACACGTAGGCACACGTGCGCCACACACACAACTGCACCCACACATGACCACACATGGGCACACATGCGCCCACACACACAACTGTGCCCGCACACGGCCACACGCGGGCACTCGTGCACCCACACACCCACACACACAACTGCTTTCACACACGGCCACGCACGCACGCACGCACATGCACACGCACAGGAGCACACACACCCGTGCACCCCTCCACACGTGCACCCACGGGGGAGGCCTGCCTCTGTCCCTCGTGGGCCTGCCGTTTAAGCACGGCAAGGAGGGGGCGTGTGGTGGCCTGGTGGGTGTGCGGGGGGTGGGGTGGCCCGATGCCCTGGGCTCTGGCCTTGCCAGCTCCGTGGCGCTGCTCGTGCGGCGCTGGAGGCGTGGACGTGGCTCTGGGAGGCGTGGACGTGGCTCCGGGCTCCTGGCCGAGGCCCCTCTCCCGTGGCCATCTGTCCATGCAGCTGGATCCTGGAGCTGAGGGGCGGCCTCCTGCCCGCTGCATGGGAGCGCTGCTCCTGCTTCTCGCAGAGGACAACGACAACTGTGTCTGAAACCACTTTCTGTTACTTTTTCCCCAGCGTCTGCCACACCAGGACCTCAGAGAGGTTCTGTGGGAGGAAGGAGGGAGGACGGAAGGAGAGCAGCAGGAGGGAGGGGCTGACTGATCGGTCAGTGGGTCAATCTTGCGCCCCTGGAGCGCCCTGCCTGGCGCATTTGTCACAGCAGGTGCGTCCACGGTATGTCTTAGGTGTGGAAAGCAACGGAAGGCTGCTCCACTCGTAACATTTGGAGACAGTCGTTGCCCCCTGGCTTTTCTATCCCGGCGGCCCTTTCCCACTTCTCCATCTCTTGGCTCTCCTCTCCCCCCACCCCAGGGCCCCTCCGGTGGCTCTGCGACCTGCGTGGTCTGTGGCCCAGGCAGGTGGACCCCCTGCTGCCTGGACCCCGGCATGGGGGCGGTGTCGGGGCCACAGGGATGGGACTGGGGCCTGGGGGTGTCAGGGCTGCCTTCAAGGCAGGGTGAGGCCCGGCCCCCCCACACAGGGAAACGTGTACCCTCCTGGGCACACTCGCCCGTGGGGGCCACCAAGGTCCCCCCAGGAACAGCCCCGGGCCGTGGGTGGGTGAGGGCCAACATGGGGCTCGGGGAGCCTCTGCGGACACAGACTTCGCCCGCTTGCCGCGGTGCCCAGAGGCTCCAGGACCTTCGCGGCATGTCCAAGGTCGCGGGTGGGATGGCTGGATCAGACTTGGCACAGGCCACCCGGTGAAGGGTGCTTTCTTTTCCCCAAATCCTGTGAGCTCGGGAGTGCCCGGGAGTAGAAGGCCAGGCCACGGGCGGCTCCGTGTCGCCCCAGGCCAGGCCTCCCTTTCCCTCGACTGTCAGGTGAAGGCGTGGCACGGAGCCAGAGCCAAGGCCACGGACCCTCCCTTCCTCCTCGCTGTCCCCAGTGTGCTTCCAGGGCATGGAGACCCCAGGGCCCAGGGTCTCGGGGGCAAGAAATGGGGACTGCTGTAGCCTGGGCTGCTTGTACAGGAGCCTCAGGACCATGTGAGGTCAGAGCCACCTGCGAGCCGACCCGCGAGGCCTCCTCTCTGGTGCGTGAGCGCCGGGGCCCCCGCGTGCTCCCGGCCTGGCTTCTCGGGGCTCTCCACCTGGGCGTGGGCAGGAAGTGGCCGGGAGCAGCGAAGCTGCCCCTCATGCAGGGTTTGAGCCCCTGGAGGCGCTGTAAGGACAGCCGGTGGGGTGCGGGGACGTCCGAGGCCGGTGGAGAAGTGTGCGGCAGACAAGCAAGGCGGCTGACGCAGGCAGGACCGTCGACGACAGCTGACGACTCCCAGGGCTTTCTCCAACCCCGAGATTTGGGGGTGGCCATTCGGTGGGCTACAGCCCCAAGCCAAGGGGCCCCCGACACGCCCAGGAGCCACCAGGTGACCTCACCAGTGCCACACCTCTCAGGTGTCCCCGACGCTGTGCCTCGGAGGCCAGGAGAGGGGGGCACTGCCCTGGCCTGGTCACCCCACAGAGGACGTCCCGGGACTCCTCCCGAAGCCCCTCTAACGCAGCCGCATTCAGGGGCCTCGCTTCTCTTGGCACAGGCGAGCAATCGAAATGCCTTGACAGGATGGAAGTTGGTTCATGCTGGATGCTGAGAGCTGGCGCCCTGGGAGCCGAGGATTCCGACCCAGGAAGAGGCCTGGCTCGGCTCCCGGCTCTGCCCCCAGCCGAGATATCAGGAGGACCCTGCGTCTCCAGGCCTTCCATAGGGCACGGCCGGACGGGGGCATCCTCCCAGCCAGCCTCGGCCTCGGCTACCCAGACAGTGAGCTCATGCGGCCCTGATAGCTCGTTAGAAAGTGCAATTTATCTAGCAGGTTCCATTTAATTATCTAATTTGTCTGAGTGGGCCTGGCTCCCTATCGCTCCAGCACGCGGCGAGCCCATCACCCGGAGGTCAGGCTGCTGTCCACACGGTCCCTGGGGCCGCCAGGTCAGAGGCGCCACCGCAGGGGACTCGCTCGGCCACCCGCCGGGACTGGGGCTTCCTGGGCAGGTGGCGGATGTGACGGACTCAGCGTTCTGCACCACAGAAGGCCTTGCGGAGCAGGAAGAGGTTTATACACGCATACACATGCACACACGCTCATTCGTGCATGTAAACCCACACGCTCACATGCACACACAGCTAGTCTCACACACACATGCTCTCTTACATCATACTTGTGCAACACATACTCACACATTTGCAAACTCACACGCAAGCACACATTCATACATACTCATGCACACACACATGCATGCTCTCATGCACACATGCAGACACTCACCTGTGCACAACACACTCACCTGTGCTCACACACTCACCTGTGCGCACACACACTCACCTGCTCATACACACCTGTGCACACACTCACCTGCGCGCACAGTCACCTGTGCACACACACCTGTGCAACACACACCTGTGCTCACACATGCACCTGTGCACATACTTGCCTGTGCTCACACACACCTGTGCACACACACTCGCCTGTGCTCACACACACACTCGCCTGTGCACACCCCCCATCACTTTTCCAGCTGGTCCGCAGAGCCCACCATCCCTCCAGGATTCCAAGCGGCTGCAAAGTCTCCAGGTCCCTGCACACTCCTGGATTTCCTGTCTCTTCCCGTAACCCCTTCCCTCTGCAAATCCCCCTAACCCTGCTCTGGTAGAAACGGGGGTGGAGGGTCACCTGGGTTACTAATGACCGGCTTTCCAGGCGTAAGTGTCTCTCATCTAACGTTACCACTCTCACTGCCAAAGATAAATGGGGAATATCAGAATTCCTTAAAAAGTCCACTTAGAAGTGATTCTTAGAAATGATCTGCTTTAAAGCTAGTGTGTCACGGTGCATTTTCTTGACACAGATAGCATGTGTGTGCATTGTATGAGTATGTGAGTGCAAGCATGCATGAGCGTGCAAGTGAGCTAGTATGTTAGTAGGTGTGTGTAAGTGTGAGCCTGTGTGTGCATGATTATGTGCAAGTGTGAGTGTGTGCGTTGTGTTTATGTGTGTGCAAGTGTGTGGGTATATGTGACCAAGTGTGTGAGGCAGGTGCACACTCATGTCCCTTTCTCCAGCCAAGTGTGCTCAGAAGACTTTGGACACCCCCAGGGAGGCCCTGAGCCACCCAGGTCAGCTCTCGGTGCCCCTGCAGCGGCTCCTTGCAGTGGCGTGGGCTGAGGTGCTGAGGAGTGTGGGCTGGCGGTCGTGGGCACGCTGCAGCGTCCCGGGGAGGGGGAGCCCCACACCTCGATTCCCAAGCCGGGTCTGCGGGCCGGGTCCTGGTGGGTGTGTCGCCCGGCCCCCCTGGACTCCCGGCTTCTCATCCTGAAGCTTTGCGCTCAGAGGGGAGGTCACGGCCTCCCCACTTCTGTTGACAGAACATTGCTCCATGAAGATGCTCATTCCCTGGGCCCCTCGCCCACCGAGGGTCTCTGACTCAGGGCCCCCTCTGTGCAAAGCCTGCCCCTGCTGCCCGTACCCCGGGCGCCGCCCGCTGCCTGCTGGGTGGAGTCGGGAACTTGGGGTGACATCCTGGGGGCCCTGAGCGGGGTTGGGGACGGGGCACCTTGGGCATCACCTCTGCAAAGGCTGCCCCGGTGGGGGCAGGGCAGGGCACCCTGGCAGGTGCCAGACCCCGCAGGATCCGATCAGAGGCAGCTCCCATGGGGCAGGGGCTGCGAGAGCTCGCCGGATGCTGGGCCCCAGTGGTTGCGCAGGCAGCTGACCGCCCTGTGGTTGAGGGGCCCCTGGTCAGGCCGGGTCCCCCCAGGGGCCTGGGAGGAAGTGACCAGGATTCCTCGTCCAGAGGCGGGCCTGGGCGGGCTTGGGCATGGGTGGCGTGTGGAAACTCAGAAGGAAGGTTTGTGGGCGCTGCCTGCGGCCCTCCTCCTCCTCCCCTGTGGCCGGAAGGCTGCGTCTAGCTTTCCGAGTCAGTTCAGCGGCCGCGGCGTGGGCCGTGCCTGGGTGCAGGAGCCGCACTGTGCCCGCAGGTCGGTGGTGGCACAGTGGGACAGGGGCTGCCCCAGGCTGCCCCGACGCCAGGCGGGGTGGGGGCCCCCAGGACGCCGCCGCTCCGCTCCCGGGGCCTCCGCAGGGTCTTAGCTGTATCCCTGCACAGGCTCCGCCCTGACCTTAGACGCTGTGGCCACCTGGTGGGCCGCCGTAGAGAAGGTGCCCGTCACGCAGCGCGGCGGCGGGTGGTGTGTTTTATCGACGTGAGCCAAGGGAGCGCGGCGGCTAGTTACAGAGAGTCCGGGGGTGGGGTGGGCCAGGGGTCGCTGTGGTGACGGCGTATTAACCAGAATGTTCTGTCCGGCCCTCCAGCCTGGTCAGCGGCCCCTCCAGCCTCCAGGACAGGGCAGGGGCAGCTTTGAAAGGCAAGAGGGCAAAAGGCAAAGGTGGGGAGCGGGCACAGGTTGGAACCGGGACCCTAGAAGTGGACCCCGCAGGCCGAGACAGGCCGCGGGGGTGTGGGCAGCCCCAGGCTCAGGGCCTCGGGGGCCCAGCGGCGGGGTCTCCAGAGAGGAGTCCGCGCATCGGAGAGCTGGGAACAGCTTGTTCCCCTTGGTTTCTGACGGGCGCACAGCCAGGGTGGGGATTGGCCCGAGGTCTCGAGGCGAGGGGGCAGGGCTGGACCGAGCCTGTGGCCCCCCAGTCGGGGCTCCCCCCTTTCCCGGGCCCCCATGGCCTGGCATTCCCAGCACTGCAGGGTCTTTGCCTGGCCAAGACCGGCCACCTCCTGAGACAGCAGGGATGGGGGCGCAGGAGGGGCCCACAAATCCCCTACAATCTCTCCAATCCACTCCCTTTTATTTCACACTTGTTGAAAATGCTTCTAGAAACCAGGTCATTAATTAATTTTTTTATCAGTGGGGCGTCATAATTCCAAAATACTTGGCTTGCTGTTGTGGAAAAAGCATCGGATTAGGGTCTGGTAGGAAAGGCTTTCGTTCAAGTTCTGAGGACAACTGGGAAGTCGCTTGAGCTCCCTCTGCCCTGCGTCCCCTCTTGGCTGTTGGGGTGTCAGCTTTGACGCTTTCCAATTCCCAGGGTCCGCTCGGCGCGTGGATCTGCGGGGTGGGGAAGCGTCCGCTCGGACGCCCCTCGTCAGCAGTCATCTGTGGCTGTGAGTTTGTCCTGGAGCAGTTGGCACCGTGGAGCCCAGGGGAGACGGGGGGCGGGGAGGGCACCCAGGGGGCAGTCCTAGAGCTGATGAAACCAGCGACTTGAGCCCGGAGGCGCCTGCTACCTCCTCGAGGAGGCTTCTGAGGGCTCAGCGAGACCCAAACCAGGGCTGCAGAGCCCCAAGCCCAGCTCCACCTCTCACCCACCCGGGGACAGGACTGAGCGTGCAGGGCCCCACACCCAGCGAGGACTCGCTCCGTGCTCTGCGGGGGAGCCCTCGATGGCCCTGGCCGGCCTTGCACGGGGACCCTGCCTTCAGGTTCACTCTAACAGCCTTGGGGACCAGGCTCCCTGAAGTGTGGCACGCTGAGCCCCCGGCCTGCGAATCGAGGCAGCCCCTTACGGACCTGAATTTCAAATCAATGGGAGAAGACCTTTTTGAAAAGCCAGTTCACACCAGTGCATGTTCAAGAGAAGCCTTGCATTTTAGAAGCCTCTGATAGGCCCAGGGTCTGCACAAGTGTGGGCAAGTGTGCACGTGAGGGGGGCCGAGGCCACCCCCAGGTGAGGTGAATGCACAGGTGTGGGGGGTGGCCGAGGCTGCCCCCAGGTGAGGTGATGCAATTGCTCAGAAATTGCCACCTTGACCTCTGTCCCTGTGACATCTGCTGAGCCTCATGCATGCAGCTGCCTTGGTGCCACCGTCCAGTGGCCAGTGGCCCTTGTCTCTGGACAGAGTCCTGGTGTGTGCCCCTCGCCGTGCACAGGGGCAGGGCCCTGGGCACCTCCTTGCCACCTGGTCTGGAGAAACCACGGCAGGGCTCAAGCATCCTCAGAAAGCAGTGTGCACGTGTGCTTGGGTGGGTGCATATGTGTGATGTGATGCATGTGTCTGTGAGTGTGTGCACGTGTGCACGTGTTTGCACGTGCATGTGTGCACACGCAGCTGCACGTGCATGCATTTGTGTGAGAGCACAGTCGGTGCTGTGCTCAGGCCAGCTGCCTGTGCTGGGAGCGTGGCCCCTGTCCAGCTGGACGAAACGCACAGCCATCACCCCTCCAGGATGGCAAGCTGCTCCTCTGACCCCTCGCAGGCCTGGGGCTCACTGGAAACAAGTATCGCTTGCTGGGTGACGAGGGACGAGCAAACCCGCCGAGTGTCGATTTGGAGGCTGACCCTCGAGGCTGGCCCCAACTTCCCTCGCTCACATTCGATCCCGAGAGCCCTGACTCACCCTTCCGGAAAAGGCCGTCCTGTTTGGATCAAAAAATAATTAGCGGGACTTTAAGTGGGGGTTTCAAGTACACATTTAATTTACGCTGATTAGCAGTCATGCACTTAGTAAACACCAGCTGAATATTAAACTCGTGCCGTTGAGAAGCATGGAATGCGCGGTCACATAGGAAACGCAGTAATTGTGACGTTTCCGTAACGGGCAATTATATTACCACCACGCAGCCCTTGTCTTATAAAATTCAAGTTAATATGTGCACATCTGCATAGAGCCATACTTGCAACTTTTAATTTAACACGTTAGCAGGGAGTTTTCCTTCGCGAGCCTCACTTTAAAGAAAACCACAGCTTCCAAAGCAATTAGGCTGATGAACAAAAAACTAAAATCAGCCCGCGGATTTTTTCCTCCCTCCCAACGTGGCCTCCTGATCCATGAGCTCTTTTGTCTGGGAGTTTTTGATTTTAGAGCCGCTGTGTCCCAGACTCTGCCACCGTTTCCTGCCAGCACCACGGCTCTGTCCTTGGACCTGCCGCGGTTTCCTGGGATGAGCCGTCAGAGTCGGCCGCGGGGAGTCACCACCATGCCCCGAAGTGGACCGATGGGGGCTGTGGCTGTGGGAGAGGAGGACTGTGTCCCCGCGAGGCTTCTCCCGCTCTGGAGGGATGGGTTGGAACTTGGGGGACGGGGCAGGATGGGGTGCCGTGGGCTGACATGAGGGCGTTCCAGTGGCACTGTGGGTAGTGGCACCCTGTCCCCACAGCCCCTCTCCCCATGGGCCCCGTTTTCAGTGGCTTTCTTCCCTCCCCCCCCCAGCTTCTCCTCTGCCCCCCATGGCCCGGCTGGGCGCCCCAGGGTTTCAGGTCACGCCGGTGGCACACGTGTCACAGTCTGCCCTGTGTCCTGATTTCTGGGCCATTCTTTACGCTCAGGCAGGAAGGCATGGCGTGCCGGGGCTTGGTGGGGGGAGGCGCGGGCCTGAGCTGAGCCGCTGCCTCTCCTTCCAGGCTGCCGGGAGCGAGGGAGAGCAGGCACACTCCTCGCTGTGCTCGGCAGGGCAGGCGGTGGAACCCGGGGAAAACTGCAGGGAGAAGCGCTTTGCCCCGAACAGAGACAAATCAGCCTAAGCAAAAGAAAACGAAACCCAAACTTTTGTTAAAACCTCCCCAATTCGCTGGTGCATGTGGGTGAGTGATGAGGGAGGGTTTACGTGCACTGGCCCTCGCCCTGGTAGAAGTAAATCCTGTCTCTGCTCACACCCCTGCTCCAGCCAGCAGCGGGGCTTGTGTTACACTAGGACCGCAGGCTTCAGGCAGGCCCGGGAGCAGAAAGACTAGCTCGAGCCAGGCTGGGGGCTTCCTTGCCCTCCAAAGAGCTCCTGGCACATCTCTGGGGGACCCTGAAATTGGTGAGCCACTTCTGTCCCCGTAATTTCCAAGGAAAGGTCTGGAAGAGTCTCCTCTCTGGAGTGCCCGGAGCTTGATTTCTGGCCGACAAGGCAGGTGGCGGGATGGGGTGGCCGCAGCTCCTTTCTTGGAAGGTTTTAAAAGGAAAGTAAAATGGGGGAAAGAAAATCAAAGCTGCAGAGCTTGGCTGCGGCGCTTGTGCCACTGCCGCTGATTAGCATCGTCACAGAAAGCACTTTCCCTTCGGGTCCGCGGCGGCACCGCCGGGCACAGCTTCTCGCAACGGAGTCGGGTTGGGGAGAAGGAAAGGGGCCCGCTCCGCTGTCTCAGACGCGCGCTGCCGTGCCCAGCCCCTCCCTTCCCTTTTCCCTTCCCTCTTCCCGATGTGAGCAGTGCTTCCTCGCGCCGTGGGCCTCGCCTTTGCCGTTCCCGGAAACAGAGATAATTTCCACCCTGCGAAGCGCGCTGGTGTCTTGGGGCGTAAGTGTTTTCGGCTTTTATGTCAAGGAAATGTAGCTTGTCGGAGGCTTCAGGGATGTGGGACAGAGTCTGGACCGGCCTCAGCTCAGACGAAGCTGCTTTTTTCCCCTTGCCTGACCCTCAACTGCCGAAGCCACCCCTGTGTTACCTCGTCTTCCTCTTCAGAGCTCTCCGGTATAATGGACTTCTTTAAATTAATAATGCGTAGAAGGAGATTTACAACACGTTGCTAAAATATTGTCTTTGCCTTTTATTCGTGCATTTGTCACGGCGGCCTCTAATCGTGCTGCTCAGAGAGGGATAAATAATGAAGAAAGAAAACAGCTCTGTCATAACCCAGGACCATTTGCAAATTCATCACCGATATGCTTGGGGAAGGAGGGACAGAGGAGATGACAAATGGGCTGCCGTGCTAATATATCTCGTGGCCTTCCTCTCCCATTTATTCCGAAAGCCTACTTGGAGCTGTGATAGAACGGGGTCCTGCTACCTGAGCCACGGAAGGAGCCGGCTGGGGCGCGGGGCCGCGTTGGCGTGTGACCGATTTGAATTTTAATTGTGACCAACTTGAATTCAGGCTCCTTTGGGGGACATTATTCCAGGGGGAGGGGTCGGAAAACCTCTCTTTGCGAAGGAAGAGCCGCTGTGGCTTCTGTTTGGCGGCTGGCCTTGTTTAGGTCGGTGACCACCGATGAAAAGGAGACGGCGCAAACCCAGAGCGATGCCCAGGCAGAGAGGCAAAAATGCACACGTTTTTCCTCGTTTGCAGGGGTTTTGTTGGCAAGGCGTCGGCGTCTGCCCCCTCCCGCTGTGGACGTTAGGCAGGCATTCGGACAAGGCGCTCCCTGGATGGTTTTTATCGGACATGAAACTGGGAAGGTGCAAAAAGAAAACTGCTTTGGGAAATTTCTCTCCAGACTAGCCAGGGTTGGATGCGCTTGGAGGACCCTCGGTCTTTTGGTTCTCGGGGGTGAGGGGTGGAGGAGGTGGGGCTCAGCACAGCTCCCTCCCAGCCCCCAGAGGTGGCCTTGTCCCCGCCCGGTTTTAGCGCTCATCGGTTTCTGCTTAACCTCTGCCTCGTGCACGCAGTGGGGGTATTGGTTCCTGCGTACGCTGTCCCCAGGTGGCGGGCTTTGCATGTGGCGCCGCGACATAGCCGGCAGGTCTGTGAGCGATGGCTCGGCGGTGAGCGAGGGGGCAGCTCAAAAAGCCTTGGGAGCAGATGGGGTCAGGCTTTGGCTGCCACGGCCCCCCCCCCCGCCTGGTTCAGTGTCCTCGGCCCACCGAGTGGAAAAGGAGAGGGCTGAGCATGGGCAGAAATTTCCAGAACCCCAGGGAGGCTTGCCAGACTGCACCAAAACCAACAACCAAAAGTCATGACACCCGGTTAAAGTTGAATTTCCAACCAACAGCAAATGACGTCTCAGTGTTAGCTGCGCCCAGAGATTGTGTGCATTTTGTCCTGTGTTCTGTCTGGGCTCCCCACGTGTGGGGTCCCTGCCCTGATGAGACCCCACTTGGAATAAAATGCGTGTGGGTGGGTGGGTGGGGGTGCTGGGATCCCCCTGAAACCCGCCTCGTCTCGTGCTGCTTCCAGTTCCCAGGAAGAACAGCTGCTCGTGTGGGCACAGGAAGCCTCGTCAGGGGAGGAGAGTCGTGAAGCGTAGACGATGGATCACAGGCTCTAGAAGGCTCCAGAATATTGGGCCTGTTCTGGCCCAGGGTTCAGAAAAGCTCCCAGGTTTGGTCGCAGGACCCTTGGCTGCTGAGACGGCCCGAGAGAGCCCACGATGGGGCGGGCAGCGGCCGGCGTCCACGCCGAGGCCACCGGCTTCACCCCCGAGAACGCTAGTTCCACCTGCATCTTTCTCTTAGGAAATATTTGTTCCGACGATACGAAGAATGAAGGCTCGCTATAGGGAATACAGAAGTACATTCCAAAAATGAAAATCTCACATCCCGTCGTCTGTCAGTAACGCTTGGTGTGTCTCTTCGGCATTGCGTGTATCATGCACAACCGCACACATGCGTGTGTAAGTCATGTCATACGTGTGCCACCCAGGAGGCTGCATCACCCACATCTCTGCACCTGAACTTGCCCTTCCTGTAGCGGCAACGACCACCAGTCACAGGTCCCACAGGAGGCCCGAGGCTCCCCTCCTTCTCGCTGTTCCTGAATGTTCTCCGTGAATAAGCGTCACTGCGCGGGGAGGAGGCTGTGATAACCAGTGAGGACGGCAGCAAAGCAGAGCTCGCGCCCCGCGATGCAGGGGATTGCTCCCCAAAGGCGGGCACCAGGCCGAAGGTGGGCTTTAAAGCGTGATTTCTGTCAAAAACACACTGTAATAATTTAAACGAGGGGCACTTGTCGTGTTTGTGAGCCGTGAGCTTTCACCTGCAGCCAAGCCCCTGACGCTTCCTCTCCTTTCCAGAGAGTAGGTTTTGGAAAAGCGTTTTCTGTAAATGCTGCCCGGCACCTCCCAGGCCTCCCAGGCTGGTCACGACGGGCTCCAGCAGCCTCCACTGGGACGAGAAAAGGGAAGCCGAGCTTGCGGGTTGTTATAAAGGGTGGAGAGTTAGGGAGAGGACGCTGGGATGGGGACACACCCTGTGACTGAGGCAGTGGCAGGGAGAGAGGAAGGACCTGGAGGGTTCTGGAAGGTTCTGAAAAGTTAGTAAGAAGCCTGTTCCTATTGTCATGTGGTTTTGTGTTAATGAGACTTCCCAGGTTGCCTGGGGGTGGGGGTGCCAATAATGGGAGAAGTGGGGGTGTGCTGTCCTGGGGGAGGCTTTGTGGAGGGCTGGATGGGTCCAGAAGCTGCTGGAACACGTGCCACAAAGTTTGACAGGGGTGGGGCGGGGACGTGCTGATACAGCGCAGGGATGGCGAGAGGCGCCAGTGCAGCGCTGGGCTGGGAAGCTGCGTGTCTGGACTCAGGCCACCAGGTGAGACAGAGGACACGCCCGTTAGTTCATTGTAAATCTCTGTAAGGAACGAATCGCGTTTCAGTGTATGCACAGGATGCACTTACACTAAAAAGCCCGTCGTGTTTCTGAGCTGTCTGTACTGGGGAGCTCTGACCCCCTGGTCTGGGGCCTGGGCCGTTGGATGCCGCTGGTGTGTTCTGGGGAGGGCATCAGGGTGTCCCAGAGCTCCCCAGCCTCCCCCCGGGGCACCCACGGCTGGGCCGGCCCCGGGGACCCTGGGGTGTAGCCATGGACCCTGCCTGGTGCTGTTTGCAGGGGTGGGAAGAGGGTGGCCTGCGACGGAGGGTGGGGTGTGGGGGTCTGGTCAGAGACCTCAGACCCTGGCCCGGTGTCCTCACTGCCAGGCGCACAGTGATGGGGCTGACCTGAGACACTGGCTCAGGCGCCGGCCCCTTCCCCATTTGGGGGCTCACTGAGTGGGGTGGGGGCGCTGCCAGGCGAGGGCAGCGAGCTGCTGAGGCCTCTTCCTGTGCCCCGGGCTGACCGCAAGCACCTGCTGTGAGGTACCCTCGCTCCAAGGTCCACCTGGCTGCAGGTGTGTTCCCACAGCCCCACAGGGATTATCCATCTGAATTCTCCAGGTGCACTCTGGGGGGTGGGGGCACTACTACGCCCTATCCCCCAACTCCCAGACGGGGCCTCTGAATTCAGAGAGGTTACGCAGCTCGTCCAAGGCCACACAGCACACAGAGGCTGAGCCTGTGCTGGAGCCACTGCACTGTGCTCAGAGGAGATTTTCTGGAGGTCTGTGTTTTTCTCTTTTACTTTCCCCTCACCCCTGGGATGTGTTGAAGCTGTGAGGCCCAGAATCTTCCTTCTCCATCCCTGACGAGCCTGGAGGGGTGGCAGCAAGTGTCCAGTTTGTGTCCCCCCCCAGGGCACCCCCGCTTTGGTCCCTCTCTGTTTCAAGAAGGACAGGGATTCACAAGAGCAGCTGGCAGGTGAGGGGAGGCGAGCAGGAAGGAGGCCAATGCGGAATGTTCCGGCAGAACAGAACGGTTTTCAAAGTCTCTCAAAGGATGGCAAAAGAGCGCTTCAGATCTTACCAGAAAACAGACAGAAAAACACGCTCCAAAGTGCTCGGGGAGAAGTTTATTGGGGACTTGGCCCTCAGAGCGGGCCGAGGGCTCTTTGTTTGCCGGTCACAGCCACACAAAGTACAAATCGACGTGGTTTCCCACATCTCCTCAAAGGCCCGCGCTTCCTCTCTCCTTTGTCCCCGAGCTGATTAGCGGGTCGGGCAATGGCGTGAGGAGATGTTGGGGGCAAGAAAATGGGGGTCATTTTGGAAAACCTCTTTGTGGATGGATCAGGAACGGGGAGAAAATGAATAGCTATAAGCTCATTTCCATAGAAACTGTCTCATTACCATGCTGGCTGCCGGGCCGGGCGAGGCAGGGCTCCCTGCCAGCCCAGGGCCTCCACCGCCGCGGGCCCTGCCCTCGCGGCCGCGCCAGAGGCGGGTCAGCGGAGATGGCTCCAGCCTGCCAGCCGCGGGCAAGGGAGCACCTGTCCAGATTTCCTGCCGGGCCTCCGTGCACTTGCCTAAGGGAATACAGGCGGCACATGGGTGCTCCAGCGTGCGCAGGCAGGGTCGTGCTGAGTGCGTCTTGAGCAGGTTGTCGCTCGGCGCAGTCTCGGCCAGTCTCCCAGGCGTCCCTGAAGCAGCTGACCAAGGACCGGGGACGAGGCGGTTGAAACTCACTTCCTGGACTGGGCCCTTTGTGTCCCGAGTGTCAGGGCCCAGTCCCCTGGCCCCAGAGCCCTTTCTCACCGAGCCACCGGCCGGCAGATATCCAGGAAAGCCGCTAGCGCGAGCTTCCCCTCCTCTGCGCCTCGTCTTTTCGGCGAAGCTTTGCTGTGTCTGCCAGTCGCTCCCTTGCCGCCCTCCGGGGTGGGTGCCGGCCACCACCCCTGAGTGTGGCTGGGTCTGCAGAAGGGGGAGCAAGTGGCTTCCCCCGCAGAAGAGAAAGGACAGAAGGGAACACGGCAGGGGGTGGCAGCATTTGAGAGAGCCGGGCTCTCGCTCCACACTTATCCTGGGGAAGCCGGGATGATCTAAACTCTTCCAACGTCGTTCAGCGCTTCGGTGCCCACGGCCCTGCACCTCGGCCGGGTGCGGGGAGGGGGCCGTCAGGAGCCGAGCTCCCCCTCACCTTCCTCGTGGTGGGACCCAGTGCCGGGACCCTCTCCTTATGCATTTACTGAAAGCTTGGCGGAGGGTCTGTTCAGGCCGATGACAGTGGGCTGGCCAGCCCCGAGGACGCCCCCTGCACTGAGGGACCCCACCCTGAGCAGAGTGTGTGTGGGTGATTTGATGACGTAGCAGGTAAATGGGGGAGATGAGTAAAAACTATCGAAATGTGGGAAGCATCAGGCGCAGGCCCAAGCTCGGCGCTTGCTGCACCTTGTGGTGTCCCCAGCGGTGCAGCTGAGTGATCCCATCTTCTCGTGGAAGCGCAGGTACCCGCCGGTCGGGGGCCTCAAACACACCTTCTAGACGCTTTTGGGAGACAGGCTGCAGTGACAGCCCCTCGTAGGTGTTTTTGAGCCATGCTAGCTCCCTTCTGTCCACTCTGGTCAGCCTCTCAGTGCAACTCCCCTTTTCCAAACCCTGCACGCTGCCCCGTGGTTTGCTCAGCACGCAGGCCCGAGCCCGCCCGGCATGCGGTAGGCACTCGGGAAAAAGACGTTATGAAAAGTGCGGCAAGTGGATGAAATGGGTAACTGCCCCACCGCATCCCGCACTGCAGAGACCGAGCACCTTCCCCGTGGAGCCTCTGGGGAGAGGGTCCCCCCAGCCCAGACCCCACGGCCTAGGTGGCCCACTGCAGTAGGAGCAAGGAGCTCCGTCCAGCCGCCTCTCTTGTGCCCTCCAAAATGGCCGGGGGTGCAGATGGGTCTGTGCTGTGGCATCCGCCCGCTGTGTGTGCCCTGAACCCCGCATCACCCACCAGCTTCCAGAGGCCGCCCTGGGAGCTCAGCGCCCCTCCTGTGCAGCCAACAGCCCAAGAATAGTGCGGGATAAACAGGAAACCACCCCGTTCCGTGGTTCTCTAAGGTTTGGAAAGTGATTAGAATAATGTTGGGTTGTCCTGGGGCTGGTGAGCAGTATAATGGGCAATTTGAGCAGACAAAGTTTTTCAAACCGAAGAATTTTGCCCCCTTGTTTCTAATTTCTAGAAACATGGTAAGTGTCGGCTGGCAAGGCGCGGGGCCCACGGCGTCGGGAACGGTTTTCTCTTGCGCGCAGGCGCGTGGCGGGGCATCGGCGGGTTGGGGCTGTGGGGACCGTAACCGCTTTGCAGAAAGAGAAGGGCGCGCGCCCCTGTAGCTCACACTTACTTCAGAGGCCGGCCCGAGAGACAGCTGAGCCGACACAACTGTGCAGCTCGGCCGAGCGGGTCCAGAAACAGTGGTTCGGAAGGGTGAGGGCTTGCTGGGGAAAGAGGTCCCCGCAGCGCTCCGGGGGCCTCACTGGGATGAGGGGGAGGGGAGTAATTCCAGGGGAGGGGGCGGCGTTGGGTGAGCTGCTGGGATACGGGGGGCCATGTGTCCCGGGGCACCCCAGCTCCTGTGGGGATCTCTTGAGGTGGGGTGGGGTCACGAGGACCCTGCTTGGGTCCTGGTGGAGCAGGGCAGGGCATCTCCTCCCCCGAGGCTCCCCCCACCCCCACATCCGGTCTCCTTCGGCCATTGGCTGCCGTGTCTGTGACGCTGGAGGGAAGTTTGCCACCCCTGCGTTGGAGAAACAGCTCAGAGGAGTCCCGTGGCCTGCTGCTCTGAGCCCCTGCTCCCACGTGGAGGGAACGCGCCCAGGGGTCAGCCTTCTTCCGGCTTGGGGACCCCACCCCGGTGGAGGCTGGCCTCTTTCCCTGATGGCGTCAGGCTCAGGGCAGGCCGCTGGGGAGGGGGCAAAGTGCAAGAGGAGCGAGTGCCACGGAGAGAGGCTTCGGGGGCGCAAGGCCCTGGGCAGAATGCCACTGCTGGGTCGAGCTGAGCCTTCCGCTGGAATCTCACCTTGCTGCTGTCTGGCTGAAGCCCATTCGCCGCCAGGAAGCCAGGACTTCCAGTCCCGGCGTTGCCACCACCTTCCCTGCAGCGGAGGAAATCAAACGGGTACGCGCTTAACAGGAGCAGCTCCCGAGGAGCTCTGGTGGGACCAGGCGGGCAGCCCCTCCCGGCGTGGCTGCCTGCCGTGGGGGGCCGTAGCGGGCAGCCCACAGAGCTATCACTCGGACGAGCGGGAGGCCCGCAGCCCGGCGCAATGGGCAGGCCTCCTCTCCTTGGACACGCTCTTCATTCTCCCAAGAGGGCACGTGGGCCCTTCCCCCTTGGCCCATGCTGCTCCTTCCAGGCTGCCTTCGAAGGAGCCTCTGCTGGGACCAGCCCTGGGACGAGCGTCTCCTGGTGGCCCAGTTCCTCCTTCCTGAGGGAAAGCCTCCGCGGCCTTGCCAGGAGCTGGAGGCCCGGCGCGCGTCGGGGCACTGGCCGGAACCTCCACCTGCCACGCTGGCAGACCTGCCTGGCGCCTTGTTGAGAAGGTCGGGCAGGGAAAGGCTTTTTTCTAGAAGGGCGTGGGACTCGGCACGTCTCCCCGCCTCCAAGTGAGCACCAAGGCTCCGCCTGGGCAGCGCTCTGGACGCCGACCTTGTGCCAGGCGCGGCTGGAAGCCCCTGTGCCCGCGGTGCCTCATTTCGTCGTCACGGTGGTCTGAGGAAGTGGGCCCTGCAGCCAGCCAGGCCCGAGAGGTCAAGTCCCTTCCCAGGCACACCCAGTAGGACACAGAGGGAGCGGGCAGCGGTGCATGCTGAAGCCCCACTCCGTCCCCTCTCCCACCCAGCCTGCAAGGACGCCTGCTGCTGGGAGCTGTGGCAAGGGGATGCCAGCAAGCCACGGCCAGACCTGGGACGCACGGGAGCCTGGTGGGTGCTGGTCGGCAACGCAGCTGCCGCTGCCCCTGGTGCTGCTGGTACTGCTAGTACTGCTAGTACTCCTGGTACTGCTGCTGGTGCTGCTGCTGGTACTACTGGTGCTGCTGGTACTGCTGGTACTGCTGCTGGTACTTCTGGTACTGCTAGTACTGCTAGTACTCCTGGTGCTGCTTGTGCTGCTGCTGGTACTTCTGGTACTGCTAGTACTGCTCGTACTGCTGGTACTGCTGCTGGTACTTCTGGTACTGCTAGTACTGCTAGTACTCCTGGTGGTGCTGGTACTTCTGGTACTGCTAGTACTGCTAGTACTCCTGGTGCTGCTGGTGCTGCTGCTGGTACTTCTGGTACTGCTAGTACTGCTCGTACTGCTGGTACTGCTGCTGGTACTTCTGGTACTGCTAGTACTGCTAGTACTCCTGGTGGTGCTGCTGGTGCTGCTGCTGGTACTGCTGGTGCTGCTGGTGCTGTTGGTGCTGCTGGTACTGCTGGTACTGCTGCTGGTACTTCTGGTACTGCTAGGACTGCTTGTACTCCTGGTGCTGCTGCTGGTGCTGCTGGTATGCTAGCACTGCTAGTGCTGCTGCTGGTACTGCTGGTGCTGCTGGTGCTGCTGGTGCTGCTGCTAGTACTGTTGCTAGTACACTTGGTACTCCTGATACTGCTGCTGGTATTCCTGGTTCTGCTGCTGGTGCT
>JAKSZT010053884.1:316219-429021 GCA_026826555.1 Tolypeutes matacus
CCATCCATCCATCCTCCATCCATCCTCCACCCACCATCCATCCATCCTTCATTCATCCATCCATCCATCCATCCATCCATCCATCCATCCATCCATCCCTTGATTCTTTTCCTATGTACCTTCCACTGGGCCTGGGGGAGACTGCCACTAAAGACAGGAGCACCTCCGGCCCCTGACTAGCTGTGTGGCCCTGAGGGAGCCTCTCAGCCCTTGAGCCTCACTTTCCTGACCTACAAAGCCGGTGAAATAACAAGTCTGCCTGCCTCACGGCTCTGGTGCCTGCCGTGTGCTCCGCTGGCTCAGTATCAGTGGCCAGCAAGGCATCAGCGGGGGGAGATGACACCAATTTTAACAACGTCTGCCTAGACACACAGGTGCACCTGAACCAGGGAGAAGACCGTGTTCTGACCAGACCTGGCTTTAGGTACTCCAGTGGCTTCCCGAGTCCCTCCTGGAATAGCTCGTGGCTCACGGGAACGCGTGCTTCCTCCAAGTCTTAGAGTCATGACTAAGGCATTCTTCAGCCTCAACTCTGCCTTACTTCTGTCACCACCATTTATTTTATAATTTGGGCTTTATAAATTAAACATTCCATTATAAACACGGTTTTTGATGGGCCTGGTGAAATTTTGAGCAACCTGGGGTGTTAATAAGCCTTGCGTTGGCCTTTGGGGGAGGGGGGGGTGTCCCTATCATTGGTTGACAAGGTGGGGGCTTCAGACCCGTGGCTAACACACATCCTGCAGAGGGTGCACGCTTCCAGAAGACACGAGGCCCACGGTTTCCGGCGGCCTGTGGGCAGGGGGCTTCACTTAGAAACAGAGCTCAGAAGCCTGGCCAAGCTTGGGCTTTCCCCTGGAACATAGCTTCAGCATTCAGCGGAGTACTCTTTGGATCCAGTCCCTGCCAGCTCTACTAGGAGAAAGCAAAGGAACATTCTGGAAGTATTGTCAAAGACTTTGGACCCTTTTCACCTCCCAAAAAATCCTTTCATAAGAGAAAGCAGTTAATGGGGGGCCTGGAGCTGACCCCTTTGAAAACCACATCTACCCAGATGAGGCAATGGGAAATCCTGACATGACCATTTTAAAATACTTTCCAAATTTCCCCACCGTTGTTTCTGCAGCTACTTGCTTCAAACATTTCTGCACAGCTTTGGCCAAGTCTGCAAGGGAGGAAGGAACTGGATTTGAAACAGAATTCTATAGAGATGGAGCTTCTTTAAAAGTTACATCTTCCTCTGGATGCTTCCGATGTGAAAGAATAAATTGAGGCTCCAGCTTTCTCCTGGAGGTCAGCGCAGGAGGCCAGTTGCCGACAGTGGCTTTTCTCTGGCCAAATGGCAGGCTCGGGTACTGATTAGAATCGGGCCAGGGTGCATACCAGAACCAGTCCGGACTTGCAGGCTGATTTTTGGGAAACTATAAGGAGATGCTTTAGCACCCGCCAGGGTTCCCCAGCACCCTGTGCCACTTGGGCATTCTCGGACGCTTTCTACCCAGCCCCACCTGCTCGGGCCACTGCCGGGAACAGACTCGAGGGGCGCCACGTGGCCTCGCCACAAAGCACAGCTGGCCTCACTCCACCCCCCAGTTTCTGGCTTGGTAGGCCTGGGTGGGGCCCAAGAACCTCCAGTTCTCACACGTCCAGGGTTCCCGGCCACCCTGAGAAAGGCTGAGCTAGAGGCCAGGTGCTCCAGGCAGCTGGGCCCACGTGGCTTTCCCCACCCTGGCCCTGGGCCGCTACGGCCCAGGTGAGCCGATGCCCAGCCCTGAGGCCCCTGGGTCCTGCTACTGCATAGGCTCAGGTCAACCGCATCCCTGGCACTTCCCGCCAGGAGAGCTCTGTCTCCCTCAGGCCATGGGGGAAGGACAGCAGCTTGCCACCCCTTCCTCGCGAGGCTCACCTCTGAGAGCCCCTGTCCTTCCCCAGGCCCCAGCATGTGGACTGGGCCTCCAGCCCCCCGTGGACTTCCTGGGCTCCTGCTCTGCGCCCCCCCCCCAGCTCCTGGCCCACGCCTGGCACTGCCCAGGAGATGTGGAGATGAACTTCCCTCCCAGCCACTCGGGGACCATCACCCCAATTGCCCCATTCCCATCTCTCTTTCCCGGCAACTGCAGGCTTGTGCTCGGAGGTGCCACCTGCCTCAGTGGCCCCGTGTTTCTGCTGCCACAGGGGCTTGAAGGCCACCACAGCAAAGTCCCCCAAACCGGGGAGGGGCTTAAAACCTCAGGAATGTCCTGCCCAGCAGCTCTGGAGGCTGGAAGTGAGGCTGCAGGTGTGGGCAGGGCCCTGCCCTCTGCAGCCGGGGGTGGGGGGCTTCCTGGCCTCTTGCAGCATCCAGAATCCCCTGGCCGCACTTCATTCCTTGGCTCGCGCGTGCGTCTGCCTCCATTTTCCCGTGGCCAGGGCCCTCCCTGCTCCAGGCCAGCTTCCTCCTAACAAATCACCTCTTCGAAGGTCCTGTGTTCACATCGGGCCCCCTGTGCGGGACGGGGCACCAGAACTCAAACATGTCCTTTTGGGGGACACAGTTTACCCTGTAACAAGGAGGCTCAGAGACAGCCCCTCCCGGCGGCTGCTCAGCCACTTTCAGGCGCGGAGCTCTGGGTGCCCGCCGTGACCAGACTCCTTTCCGCCATGGCCCGGCCGCCAGTGCAGTGCCGCGCGGCGTTCTCCAGGGCCCATCCTGGGCCTGCCCTTGTCTCCCACGTACAGCACGGGGTTCTCGGGAGCAGGCGGCAGCCCTGGCCTAGTTTAATTGCTGACCCGATTCCGTTTGATTCCACGTGTCACCGCTCCCCACAGGATGCTTGACCTTGAGGGCCCGTATCTCCAGGCGCCCCCGCGAGAGGTTCACCTGTAAATACTGTGGGGCGGAGGAGGGGCGGGCGCTCGGGGGTGGGGGGCTCAGGACATGTCGGGAGCGGGCCTGGCTTGACTGCGGCACTTCAGTGACTTTGGAGAGCGAAGGTCACAATTCCAGCCCCAAATGTGCTAGGTTGGGGCCACAGGGAGGTCCAGGAAGGAGCTGGCTGGACCCCATCCTGACCATCCCCTGCTGACCGTGAGCGGTGACACATCGCCTGGGGTGGGCGTGATTATTCCAACTCACAGTGCAAAGGCTGCCGGCTCCGTGGGACTGACCACGCCCCAGCGTCACTGCGCTAACGAGGGGGTGGGCTGGTGGTCTTGGTGAGGAGAGGCCCAGAACTTTCGGGGGCTCTGTGCTGTGGGGTGCACTGGGATGTGGCCGGTGACCCCAGGGGCCAGTTCCAATGGCTGCGGTGGCTGCAGCACCCGCGAGTGTGTGAGGGCGGGTCTTCCACGTAGCCCCGAGGCAGGCGGCATGTGGACAGAGAGGCTGTGGACAAGCCGCCTGGCCGGGCAAGCACCACCCTGACGCCTTCAAGTCCTTCCTGGCAGGGTGGTCATCCCTGGTCCACGGGGAGAGGGTCAAGGCCAGGCACCGTTCTTCGCGGTCAGAACTTCCTCAGCAAACCGCAGCTTGAAGGCCGGCGCAGCCCTCGCTGGGTCCGTGGGGGAGCCCCGCGGTCCTGCCCCCAGCGGCCTGGCCTGTGTGGGCAGTCGCCGTCTCCTTTTCCTCCCCCGCCCAGTGTCCTTTTCTCCCCGTTTGGGTGGACAGTGCTGCCCACCCAAGGGTCAGCTTCAAGTCAGCCGAGGACAGTCGTTCTGACGCCCAGGCCCTGGACGGCTGCTGGCCACGCCCTCGTGCCCCTTCCGGCCAGGCCTCCCCTCCACTGCTGGCCTGCGCCCTGCCGCCCCTTCACAGCGCCCGTCATCCTCTCTGCAGTGTGGCCACAAGGCTCCTGATGCCGAACTGACGCGACCAGGCGAGCCGGGCAGGTGCCGCCCCTGCAGGGCTGCCCAGGGCGCGTTTCTAAGGCAGGGAGGGACGATGGGGTGCAGCCCCAGACACGGGGTGTGCATGTGTGTGCAAACAAGTATGTACACACACGTGCACCTGCATACGTACGTGAGCGCATGCTTGTACACACGATGTGTGTGCGTGCATCTGCATATATGTGTGTGTGCAAGTGCATGGTACACATGTGTATAGGTGTGTGCACATGTGCATGTGGGTACACGTGCACATGTATCCACGTGCATGTGTATGAGGGTGCGTATGTTTGCACATGTGCACATGTGTTGTGTGCACACATGCGTTTTGCACACATGGACATGCATGTATATGCATGTGGGTGCACGTGTGAGTGCAGGTGTGTGCACATGTGTTAGCATGGAAGTGCACATGATTGTGTGCAGACATGTGTATATACGAGTGTGCACACATTTCTTCTGTGTGTATGTGTGTGTACGTAAGTACACTTGTGCACACACGAGTAGATGAATGTGTGTGCACGTGTGGGTGTATGTGCATGTGTGCATGTGTGAGCATGCTGGGGTGGGGGACAGGGAATCTCCCTGCTGGCATTTTGTGGGGAAACCCAGCCGACACCGACCTGGTTGGAGTGCACTGCTGGGCACAGCCCTTACCTTTGTCCAGTTTTGAGAGAGACCAGGGAGGCTTCCAGAACATACACTTCTCTCCCGCCCTGACTTTTCTGTTGTGGCAGCTGAGGACTGACCCGTGGTTCCCGCCTGCCCATGCTCTGGCTTGGGCGAGGTCCGGGTGCCAGAAGGCAGCGCTGGGTGCTGGGCGGGGGGCTTGGTGGGGTGGAAGGGGACGCCAGCAAGTTCTCCCCTCCCCGTGCCTTTGCAAAGGGAGAAGGTGGCAGCCCACGAGGAAGGACAGTCTGCTGACGAGGTCAGTGGGACCCCCTTGGGGTCAGGCGTGTCCATGGGGTCGGGTGGTCCTTATCTGCGGTGCCCCACGTGCCTCCCTGCAGACCGGAGCACGGCGCTGCCTGCTCGCGCCTCCTCCCATGTGCGCTGGGCCTGGGGCCTCTCTCGGGCTGGCAGCCTGGCTCCTGGACAGCTCCTGGGCAGATGCCACAGGCGGTGCCTCCCAGCAGGGTTTTGTGGGGCTGGCAAGGACCCCAGCCCCAAGCCTTTGGTCTCCAGGAAAGCTGCAGATCGCCCCATGGACAGAGCAGCTGCGCTCAGCCCCCACACTCCTCGGGCAGCCTGGGGCCCTCTGTGAGGGCAGCGGGTGATTCGGGGTCCCCCGTGGTAGGTGGTCGGCGACTCTGGGTGGATGGCCTGGTCCAGAAGAACAGTGGTCACGTGGGCTCGTGAGAGCGAAGCTTTCAGGCCCACCCAGCGTCTTCTAGGACCGCCTGCTCTTCTGTGCACCGTGTCTTTACCCTTACCTTAGCGCGGTGCAGAGGCCAGGAGACATCCGGCCTGCCGTGGGCGTCCAGCAAGCGGCAAGGCGGAGGGAGCCTGAGCGTTCGCGCCCCAGAGGTGGCGCCCGGAGCAAGAGCGTGAAGGGTGTGCTAGGTGCCCCAAGACCTGGGACCGTGGGGCCGGAACCCAGACCGCAGGTGCCTCCCGCCTCTTCCGGCCGTAGCGCCTCGGCATGGGCGCCGGCCCTCGCCCAGCACCGCTCCCCGGCACGCGGACTCTTGCCTGCGGGATAAAGAAAGGCAGCGATGACAAGGGAAGCGCCAAGGCAAACATTTGGTGCCATTTTCAGCTCTCCCCCCTGCGAGTTCTGACCTCTGGATTTCTCTAATCTGCACCTCCGAGGAACGGCCCAGCGCATGGTTCCTGCGTGTTCCTCGACTTTATCTTTCAGGAACGGCCTTAGATTTTTGTTTCGAAGCAGCCCCTCCCCGCAGCCCCAGGCCAGGCCCTGGGAGCCCCGAGGTGGCGGCAGGCAGGAAGCTGTTCTCCCAGCTAGCCGAGCCCAGGGCCAGAGGACCTGGCCTTCCTCTCGTGGGTGGAGAGCTTGGCCGCGGCTCTAGGCGCCCAGGTGGTAAGGAAGAGCGCAGAGGGCCCCGGGGCAGCCCTCCTCTTTTCCCCTGCGGCAACGTTTTGTAAAACTACCAGAAAATTGACACTGATCAACCCAGCACTGGTGTGCAGATTTCCACTGTGCGCCTTGGACCCTCTGTATGTGCAGTGACTCCCCGTGTGCATGTCGGGGCGCGGCGGGAGCCAGGCCATCCTGGCCCTCAGAGCCGGTTTCGGTTTTGGGGTGTGGGCGCAAGCACTCGCCCTCCTCCCTGGAGGAGACGCTCGTGCGTGTGAGGTCCAGGGGCCGAGGGGGACAGATCCTCCCACAGCAAATTCGGTGGCTCGGGAGGGCCGCGAGCATGGGGGCCGCCGCCTGGGCCCCCCGAGGCGGAGCGGTGAGCGGCTCCTGGCCCCGGGTTGGGAGTCCAGGCAGCGAGACGTCTGACACCAGCCTGGAGACGCGCCTGGACCTTGGGCCGCCGTGGGTGTGCACGGCCGGGGTGGGGCGGCAGGGGCTGGGGGCCCCGGGGCCCGACAGACACGAGGGGCCTCCCGGGGGGGGCAGCCGGGGGCTGCCTGGCATCGCCGGTACTTTCAGGGCTCCAGGCTGGCCCCTCCCCTTTGCACGCTCACTTCCACACTCACACCGCCTTGGCCACGCCCTCAGACACACACTCACCTTAACTCTCCAACGCCCTCCTGTTCGCGTATTCCCACGCCTAGTCGCACTTCTGTACACGTGTGCACACGCCTCCTCACACACTCACCCACACACAGATGCGCTTGCTCTCACACCCTCATTCACATGGCACACCCACACTCGCACACTTGCTCGCACACGCGCGGGACCCTGCGTCCTGGTCCCCCCCCCCCGGAGGCCGTGAGGCTGCCCGTTAGCGGCTTCTCCTAACACCTCTGCACCCAGTAAAGGGGCAGCTGGAACGAACCAGACAGCGACAGGGAATTCCCTCCAGCTCCGCCCACCGAGGCCCGAGCTCCCTTGCCGTCCTGTTCCGCCGTGGGGGGAGCGGCCACGATGGCAGCTTCCGCGGAGGCCCGGGAGCCTTTCCATCGCTGCTCGCCCCCTGCGGACTGGCTCATTGGTATTTGGCAGCCATTGACCTGCTCGGTGCGATGTGCCAGAGGGTCCCGTTGGGCAGTCGAGCCCCCCACGCCCCGCCAGCCAGTCCAATGCACGGACCCTAATTCTTGGCCCCCCTTTCTCTCCAGACTGACATCCTGGCCGGAGATTAGATTTTTCCTGGGGAAATGGTGGGCAGCTCCCGCTCGGGGGCTACGCCCCAATTCCTGGGGACAGGGGCAAAGGAGGCTTCCAGCTGCATGGCTAGAAGAGACCCTGTCCCAGCTTTTGGGTGGGATCCTGGTGGGGGCCACGGAGACGGCAAGCAGCCAGCCCCCGAGGCCGCAGACCTGGGGAGCCGCTGGGGATTCTCTGCTTCTCAGGCCCGGTTTTCGAGCTCAAATGGCAGCTGGCTCACACGCTGGGCAGCATGGGACAAACCTCGTAATGGGCTTTCGGCAAGAATTCACCGGGTGGACAGACTTGCCCCGGAATCGGTACCTGCAGCCAGAGCTTCGTAGACGGTCACCGGCCAATCGCCGTGGCCAGGCGCGCTTGCCGGCACCCCCTCCCCACACCTCCTCGCTTTTATTTATCTCGTAGGTCCCCGGAGAGACTCTCTGGGAATGGTGGGCTCAGTCAGGAGCCCCTAGCCTATGGCAAAGCCCAAATGAAGAACTTCAGGTTCCCTGAGCTGTCAGTGGCCTGGATTTCCAGATTGTTTGGGGCACTGCCTTGTCACCTGCCCATGGTCACAGAGGCCAGGGAAGCAGGGCCCACTGGCCTGGCGGTGGACGACAGTCAGGATGGGCTTCCCCAAGGGATGCCCACTCCCAAAAATTGCCGTCCATCCCGGGCGGAGGGCCCGAGGCGGGCAGCTGCCCAGGGCTGACCGTCCCGAGGGCGTCCCGGTTGGCACTCATAGGGAGCAGAGCTGACCTTTAAGTCCCACCCCTCGGGGGGCTGCGGGCCCGGTGAGCCGAGGAATTTGTGCTCGTTCTCACCTGCAGGCGCCGAGGCCTCCGGGCAGGCCCTCTGCTCCCCCCAGGGCCCTACACACCAGTTAGAGCTCCCCTCGCCCACCTTGAAAGAAGAGCTCGTGTCCGGGCAGGCGAGGAGGATGGGGCCAGCGCCATGGGCCTAACCCTGGGGACCGCAGGGACGCGGCCCGAGGCTTTAATCAGCAGGAAACACCACCTTTCTCTCCGTGCTGCTTGCTCGGCCAGAAAGCTCAGCCCTTAGAGCGGTGATTTGCCTCTGGTAGGTGAGGGGTTTGGGGAAGTATAACTCAAGCAGAAGAAAAGAACAAGCTCCGAGATGAATGTGCTGGGGGGGGGGCAGTTCCCCTTCCCCTGCAGCCAAGCACCCTAAATGAGCGGGGGGCGTCCGTCTTTGTCCCACGGGTCAAAGCTTGCCCACCCTTGGGGCACGAGGGAAGCGTATTGTCGGGCCCCGCCGACCTGATTTTGTTGGCGAGCTCCTTTTGCGCAGTTCCCAGCTCCAGATAATAATGAGGTGGCCTGTTAATTGCCCCCCATTTACCTCTGTGCCGCACGCCGCCGGGGCACACGCTCAGTCCTGAGCACCTCAGAGGCTTCGGGCGAGGGAGCCGCGCTCCGCTCTGTGTCTGGTTTTTGAAAGGATCCCACGAACCATTTAAAAAGGAGTCGTTGGCCACTTAAACCCCGATAATTACTTCTGTGAATGCTGCTAAATTAAATGTGTTATCCCCATGATTTTTTTCTCCCGCAAGACTTTGGTTTCTTTGAAAGAAAGCGTTTTGTGTCTTTGTGAGCTGATCTTGGAGCCAGCACGAGGGATCTGAAGCCGTTTTCCTGGACTTCTAAGTTCTTTTTTCCCAGGAGGCTTCTACCTGCCGCCATCGTCAGGGGCTGCTGGGCGAGGGCAAGGGAGGTTTTCGGGTCTTGGTCGCGGCGACAGAGGAAACATCTAGATGGGGGCCGGAGAATTCGGAGGTAGCCGAGCCTCACCGCCACCCCACCCCCTCTCCGGCTCCCCTCCCTGTTCTTTCCTCACTGTCCTTCTAGTCCCTGCTCCTCCCGAAACGTGCCCCAGAGGCAGCCGGCGAGGTGCCACCAGCTCGGCCTCAGCGTCTCGGGGTGACCCGCGGGAGCCCCTTTGGCTCCATCCTGCGGCCTGCAGCCTTGTGAGGTCCTCATTCATGTCCTCAACAGGCCTCCGTCCCCACAGAGGTCAACAGGAACCTTCCAGAAACCCTCCCAGGGCCCGTCAGCCCCACGGAGTTGTCCAAGGCAGCTCGGGTCTTGGGAGAGCAGCTCAGAACAACTTTCACATTAACCCAAAGAGAAGCGGTTGCCAAATCCTCAAGGCCTCCCGAGCACTTTGGGCGAGTTGCAGGCCTGTGATTTCCAAAGCTCCAGGTGCACCCCGAAATGGTCCAGGGGCGAGGGTGCCCCTTCTGCTCCGGGTTGGCTGCCAGAGAGATGGCTTCACCCCCTCCCCAGACTTGTGACGCACACGCAGCCTTTTCCCTGCACGCCCGGGGCAGGGCGAGCGTGTGTCCTCGAGCTGCTGCCAGGAGGCAGGCATGGGCTTCGTGTGCCCTGCGTGGCCGCTAAAGGGGCTGGCTGGGGTCCCCTTGCAGGGAGCCGTGGACGGGGATTCACAGCCGGGAGACGGGGAGTCACAGCCGCTTTGCTCAGGATGGAGCAGGGCTGGCATCACCGAGGCAAGGCGTGGCTGGGGGGCACCTGGCCGGACCCCGCGCCCTGGAGAGGAGGTCGCTGCAGAGCTGACGCGGCCATGTTGTTTCCTGCAGGTGACGTCGACGTTGGGAACAGCATGTACGAGCCTGACGCGGACCTCCTGGCTGGCGAGAGCGCCGAGGACGAGACGGAGGGCAGCGTCATGTCCCCCGTGCCCATGGGGCCGCCTTCCCCCTTCCCCACCAGCGAGGACTTCACGCCCAAAGAGGGCTCGCCCTATGAGGCCCCCGTCTACGTTCCTGACGACATTCCGATCCCACCAGACTTCGAGCTCCGGGAATCTTCCATCCCGGGCGCTGGCCTGGGGGTTTGGACCAAGAAGAGGATGGAAGCTGGGCGGCGCTTTGGCCCCTACGTGGTGGCGGGCCGGACGGCGCTGAAGGAGACGGACTTTGGATGGGAGGTGAGCGCTGCCGGCGTGCATGAGATCGATGGGGGCCGTTTATCTTGGGCTCAATCTATTTATAAAGCCCGAGGCGGGGGGCTCGGGCGGAGAGAGCCTCCGAATGCTGCATTTCCCAGGCTCGTTTCTCCCGTAGCTCACATGAGGCGATTCAGAAAGCATCGGCGGCCCTGGTGGACGCCCGGCAGCCGCCGTGGGCTGCGCCCGCGCTCTTCCCGGAAATGTGTCCTCAATGAGCTCATGTCTTAAATCGCCCCGTGCTTCCAACTTGGGCCAAGAATGGGGAGAGTAATTGAATGTCCCTGAAATGGGGCCGCCCTGGGGGGCAGTCCCCACGTTGGGTGGCAGCCTGGGGCCACTCAGGGGCCGTGCGCTGGAACATTCCCTTTTAGGGTGCTTGGGAGGCCCCCGAGACCTCTCCCAGGCCCGGAAGTGTTAACCCCTCAGGAGCTGCACACACCGATGCCAAGGTGGCGTCCTCCACTCGCCCCCAGGGCAAGGTCTCTTCTTGGCGTCGCATGACACTGCAGTGCCCACTGCAGCTCGTGAGGAGGGACGCCGGCCCGTCGCCAGAGAGGGGCGTCTTGTCACCCTCCCTGACGGCCGCTGGTGCCTCCCAGCAGCCTCTGGAGCCCACCTGGGGCTGACCTGCTGCAGGTGGACAGGACAGTGGAGGCGTGTTAGAGGAGGGGTCCTGGCGCGGCCTCGGGCCACCAGGGATGCTCCGCCCCAACCTTCTGGCCGCTTGTGGTGGCTGCGCAGGGCTGATTCCAGCGGCGATTTGGCCGGACCTCCTGGGCGGAAGCTGCAAATCCAGGTTCGTCCCGGGCCTTCCAGCTTTCAGACCTGCTTGGGCTGAGGCTCTGGCAAGGGGCGGCTACTGCCGCCGGACGGCGGTCCCTGAGCTGCATAGGGTGCAGGGAGGGGAGCGAGACCTGGGGCGAGGGTCCTCACTCTGCCCCCACTTCCCGACCTCTACGTGCTTTTGGGAAAGTTCCCAATCGAGTTCGATCTTGTTTGTGGAGAGTGAGGGGAAAAGTCAGGTCTGGTTTTTCTCTCTCGTGCGATGCGTTGCGGTTTCCAAGCACCTGTGCTTTATGCCTCTTTATTGCTAGAGACATAGGATGTGCTAGAACATTCCCTCTTAGGATCCCTGGGAGGCACCTCCCCTGGGCCCAGTCGCCATTAGGGCTCCCAAGGACCTCGGGGGAGCCTAATGGTCATCCGCGTGTCGGCAGGCAGGACTGAGACCACCCTCCAAGGAGAAAGGGGTGGGCCTCCTGCAGGTGTGCCCCGACAGGTGCCTCAGACTCTCCAGCACGCCGGCCAAAGTGGGCGGCTCCTTGTCAGGAACGCAGAGGGGTGAGGGTGCATCCCCCCGAGCCAGCACTCTGCCCCGGGGTCTTGATGTTCCAGGTGGAGCATGGAGGGCGGCGGGCCGAGTCCACACTACCCTGTGGTCCCCAGGCGGTGGCTGAAGGATTGGGGTCACCTTTGGGAACAGACTGACAAGGGGCTGGGGGCCAGGTGAGGCTGGGGTGGGGCTCAGAATCTCGGCCCTCGTGGGGCGCGTTGCATTTGTCAGACCCCGTGGCAGGTGGGTGTTTTGGGCTGTGCCATGGAATTGGCTTTGGTGGCAGAGCCTGCCCTGCCCTTCCACACCTCGTTGTGCAGGAGAGTGATTTAAGGTGGCTGACGCTCGGAAGGCTCTGGAACTACGTGATCAGCAGGCGGCTTCTAGCTGTTAAGGCGTGAGGGAGCCTGCAGGTAGCACTTTGGGTGACCCTGAGGCGACTTTGTTCTTGCTTTAAAGAAGCGATCGTGTCGCGCTGGCCCCGCGTTGCCCGGCCTGGTACTGGCGTTGCCGTTATCAGCCGTGGCTGTGGACTTTGCGATATTGCGTATTCCCGCTGCACGAACGGGAACGTTCCGCCTGTGGAGCGCCTCGGATTTCTGCAGCTCTGTTCCGTGATCCTGGCCTGACAGCTGCCTCGCAAGCCGGCGCGTAGAAATATTTGCCCTCAACCCAACGTCCTCGAGCAGTGGCCCTGGCGCACCCCGACGTTACGTCGTCCGACCTTGGCTTATTCCCAAGTCCGGGCAGCAAGTGCCTGCCTCTCTGACCCGTCTCTGTGGGCTTCCATCGAGAGGGCTTGGGGAGGGGGTTTGCGTGGCGCGATCGGAAGGAGTGAGAGGAGGAGGAAGCTGCACCCCGAGGTTTCAGCTCATTAGGGATAGGGCCTCCCAGCTCCGGGGGCCTCAGTTTGGGCCTTTGGGGCAGAAAGGCAATTGTTTCTGCTCTTAGGCAGCCTTCCCAGAATTTTCCAGCGTCCTGAAGCAGGAGGTGGCTGTCTCGCTTCGCATTTTGCTCCCCCCGCCACCACCAGGGTATGACAGCGGCTCAGGGGAGAGGGGACTCGCCCGCGCCTTGCCTCCCTCGGAGTTTTCCTCCATTCCGCCGTGTCTTATCTCCTTATCGCTGCTAACAAGGCCCGAGATTAGAAACGGAAAATCCAGGCCCCACTGCCCTGTCTTTTGGTCCTTTGTGCAGTTCCCGACAGGAGCAGAGCGTCCTATTAACCCCCGAGTTACTGACGCGATGGAGGCAGACCCGCCAGCCCCGTGCGCACGTGTGCCCAGAGGCCCTCCCTAGGTGTCCGAAGCAGGCGTGGGGTGTGGAAAATAGCAAAGGAGCTTCGAGAGCAAGTGTTGCCGTCCCCAGGGGAGCCAGCTCCCACCCAGGGGTCCCAGGGCCGGCGAGTGGCAGAGGACACGCTCACGACCGCCCGGGATTCTGCATCCGCAGCCACAGATGCGTGTGCCGAGGTTCGTCTTCACGCTGGTGGTTGAGGTTTATAATTCAGAGAGGTCTGATTTCACTGTAACGTACCTGCTGCTCAGTCGCTGGAAAGCAGCAGGTGCTGACCTTTCAGCAAGGCCGGAAACCGAAGGCCAAGCAGGCGCCAGGGCCCTCGTGGCTCCGTTTGGGGCCGGCCTGAGCGCAGCAGGCGCGTGGCTGCTCCTGCCGGGTCTGGGGTCCGGGTCGGGGTCGGGGATGTCAGCAGGACCCCAGCCCAGGCACGAGGGCAGCCTCGCTCCGAGCCCCAGTGGACAATCAGGGTTAAATTGATTACTCTGATCTCCATTCTGGATGCCATGGAAACCATTTTCTTTCTGCTCTTAGAACAAAAGTCTTGTTCTGGACAACTCAGTTGGAATGAAATGAAAAGGCCCTCTTGGGTGTCGCTGGAGACGCCGTGCCTGACCAGCACACGCAGCTTCGGGTGCCTCTGCCCCCCTCCCCCGTGTGCCGGCCGCTGGCCTGGGGGTAGAGGTCACTCTGACCTCTGTGGCCAGGGTTGTGGCCAGAGATCAAGGTCGTGTCCTCCTGTTCCACCCGGCAGAGCAGGCTCAGCTTCGCTGGGTGGCCCAGCTCCCCCCTCCCAGTGTTCTCTGAGGCAAGCCCACCCCCTCCCACACTGACCTGGGGGTAGCGTGGCTTCCTGGGTCCTGTCCACTTGGGGGTTGGAGAGTATTTTTAACCCCGACCCCACTTTCCTGGGGGCTGGGCCCCCTTCTGGGCTGACCGTGGTGGGAACACGGTGCCTTCCGGGAGGGACTGGTCTGCGGAGGGCCCCCGAGGCCCGGTCAGTCCACCCCCACGTGGGGCTCGCTCTTCCCTCGTCCCACCTGCCTTCACAGCGGGCCCAGAATAAATCACCCCGACTGCATTTCATTGCCCCCGGGGTCTGAGAAAAGCAATGAGCTCCACCGTTAGTGGAGTAAATCATGACATTTATCATTGTGCTGTTTGTTTTGCTAATTAAGTGACGGCTGTGCGTGATAGCCCTAGAGGGAGAGGGGCTGGGAAGAGGCCCCCTGCCCGGGGGCTCCTGAGGCGGAGGCGGGCGGGACAACGTGGCCAGAACTGCCTCCCCTGCCACCACTCGTGGGAAACGCCAACCTCTCTTCGCCGACCCGGGTGCCCGGCTTGGGACTTGGCCTTGCTGTGCTCTTCCTGAGCAGTCCCACCCGCCGTCAAGGCCAGGCCTGCTGCAGCCTCTCCTGAAAGCCCCCTCGCTGCCCCTGGCCCGTCCGGGGCCTCTGGCGCCCCAGTCCTCCCCTCCTGCTGTCCTCCCCTCCTGCCTTCCTCCCACTCTGCCCACCCCTGCAGCTACGGGGCCAGCTTCAGGGTTAGGGACCTGGTTGGGGACGTTGGGGTTGGAGGTGACCGAAGTGCCACCGCTGCCCAGGGAAGGCCAGCGCCTCCCGGTCGAATCCTGTCCCCCGTGAGGCCTGCTCGTGCAGCACCTCGGGGGCCTGGAGCTCAGCCCAGCCCGTTATGGGTCCCAAGACTCAACTGTTGAATAAATACCTCTGCCTCTGGGTAAGGAGCGGGGGAGGATGCTAACGAGAATTGATGGGGTTTCAATTATCTGAAGAATTTACTCACGAGGATGACCTCAGCCCTGGCGTTAGTCTCTGAATATTAATATACTTGTTCGTTTGTTCAATCAACAAACGGGCTGTGCCTGCCTGCCCTGGACCCAGGGCCCGTGGGAAGCTCCGGGTTACAGGAAGACAGCCTCAGGGGACCCCAGTTCTCCAGCTTTACGGGACGTGGCCCCCAGGCGGCTCCTCTGGGGTCTCCGGCAACCACTGGGGATACTAGGTAGTGGCCCAGAGGCCAAGGACCCGCCGGCTGCCCCGTGGACCGAGCTGGGGATGTGGCAGACGAGGGCTCCCCAGCACTGTGTCTCAGACTAGCCCAAACACAGGACAGCGTGGGATTGAGAGAGTGTAAGTCTCCCTTCTGTGCGCGCACGTCCACCCATGTGGGAGGTTTGAAGAGTGATGCTGTCCTCGCCCTGGGTGGGGCTGGCCGAGCACACCTGGAGTAAGACCCACTCGTTTGGGGGTCTGTTTTCAGGCCAAGGTAGTGGAGAGACGATGCAGTCCAGGGACAGCAGCAGAGCGAGGGCCCGCCCTGCGTCCCGCAGACCGCAGGAGCGTGGCGCCAGGGGGTTTTAAAGGCGGGGTGCAGGCACAGGCGTGCAGCTCTAGGGAAGTACGCCCGAGCCCTGCGGCTGAAGCCAGAGGACGCAAATGGCAGGAGGTTCCTGGCAGGGGCTGGGCCGACGGCACCCTCAGTGCCCACGGCTGGGCACAAGCTCAGCCTGAGATCCGGGGTCCGTGCCCCCCGCGGCCTGCTCCGTCGCTCAGACCCACCGATTCTCAAGCACCCGACCTCCTGAAGAAGGTACCACGTGCAAATGCCAGCCGGGCTGCCCCAGCACAGGCGTGCGTGTGTGTGTGAGCGTGTGTGCGTGTGTACACAGACACCCCAACACGTCTACCCCCCGCCAAGGCCTGGGTCTGTCAGCTTCGGGATCTGGCTCCATAGTGGGCGTCAACGCAAATGGGAGTGGACGCTGCTCACGGGTATCGGCGGGATTTCGGAGCCAGCAGAACCTGGAGAGAAGCTTCTAGGCCGTGCATTGACTGCCAGGCTCAGGGGGTCAGCGGGCCCATGGGAACATGTGTCCCCCGCACAGTCGTGCCTGCAAGCAGGAGCTCTGGCTGCACCCAGGCGGGCGAGAACCCTGCGCCAACCCGCCTGGGCGGTCTGGGCACAGGGGATCTGCTTCGGGTCTCTGTCCAGGCCCTTCGGCTCAGCCGCAAACATCAGTCAGCCTGGATGCAGACCGACTGTGGCCCACGTGTCCTCAGGGAGACTTCGCTGTTCAACGCGTGGGAACTGCTGAGTCTGGGCCCCGTCCCAGGCCACTGAGCCACCGTGTGCGCGTGAACGAAATTCCGGGTGACCCACGAGCACTGAAAGTTCAGGAAGGACGGAGGTGGACAGAGAGTGCCCAGAGGACATCGTCAGCTGGGAAGGGCTGGCTTCAGGGTCTGTGGGAAGTGTGAGGTTCCCCCAAGACCCCCCATGCTGGCCCCAGAAGAGGGAGCACCTGCCCCCCACCTCATATTGATCTTCTGGAGCTTTGGGCTCTTGCCCAGCCCTGGGGATCCCGGTGACCAGCACCTACCACCCACCGTGTCCAGGCTCAGCCATTCCCAGGAGGCGTCACCCAGTAAAGCACGGCCGAGGCCCCAGGGCAGCCCGTGGCTCTGTCACCCTCCAGGAAACACACAAACAGTGGCCAGTGCTGGCTCAGGGCCACAGGTGCTCCACTTACCACTGGCCCCTGCCAAAGCGGAGAGCACACGTCCAGGGTCAGGGGTCGGCGGGCCACTTCCAGCCCCACCAAGCCTGGGGGGACCCCACAGTCCCCGGATCAAAGAGGGGGGAGTGTGGCCCGTGGGGGCTTCTGCTGGGGGGTGCCAGACGCTCCTGGGGAGCAGTGCACCCCAGCCCGGGTGGGAGGGGCAGGGCTTCTGGCTCCGACAATTTCTGCAGCTTGGCATAAAATAACTTTTAACTTGCACTTTTCTCCCCGACGTGTCTGTCTGTACTCGGGAATGTTCTTTCCTGGGTGTCTGAGGACAGGTGCCAGCGGGAGCTTCTGCCTTGGCTGCCCTTTGAGATTGTCTGGGGGGCGTTGGAAGTACAGGCGCCGGGACCCTCCCCAGGGGTGCCGGGCTGCGGCCAGATGTGGGACCAACCTGGGCTCCAGTTTTGGATGAAAGGCTGGCTTCTGGGGAGAGTCCCCAGCCCTGGGCAAGCCGGGATGGTGGTCACCCCACCTGGGCCCTGGGCTTGTAGCGCTCCCCAGTGATTCCAAAGGGCCCATCTAGAAAGAAGGGGAGGGGAGAAGGCGTTCAAAGCCACACCCTCCAGCACAGGCCAGGGGCTCTGCCCAGGGAGCCCCCCCCAAGCCTGTTCAGGAAGCTGGGGGCTGACGCTGAGGCCAGGGGGTCTCACAGCAGAAGCTTCGGCCGCCGCCATCAGCTTTGAGCCAGGAGCTGCCCAGGGGTCCGTGGACCCAACGTCCTGTTGTGTACCAGACCCTCAAACTCATGCACGAGCCCGCTCGCACACATGCACAGCCGCACACGGACTCACACTCACAGACCGGCACACGGGCTTGCGGGCACTCCCTCGCATGGACTCGCACACAGACTTACACGCTCACGCATGGAATGACGTGCTCTCGTGGACTTTCACACTCGCCCGTGGACTCTCACACACGCGTGGGCTCGCGCACACACACTCCGTGGCACAGGTGCGTTGCCTCTGACTCCCTGCACAGGCTCTGCTCTGCCTTCTCAGTGCGTCTCCCCGAGGCTGGGCTGGGCGCCTGCTCGTGCCAGCACGCCAGGGCGGGCACCTGCCTCGCGTTCCGGGGCTCTTGGTGCCATCTCAGTTCTTCTTTTAAGTCCATGCCAGACACAGTGGGGGGAGCCGTGGCTGGAGCTGGGTGTGGCGGCCGTGGGGGCAGGTGTAAAGATTAGAGGCTGATTCTGCAGCTGCCCCCCAGCGTCCCAGAGCCACACACTTTTGGGCAGGGGATCCTCAGGCCCAAATTTTACCACCTAAAAGCCAGAACTTTCCTAGACCGTGCTTCCTCTCCCCGGCACAGGAAGGCGCGTCTCGGGAGCACGCCCCCCGCGTGGTCCTCGCGGCGCGGCCCGGGCACAGCCCGGCAGTCTCGCTTTGCGGTGCCTCTCCCTGTCTGCACGGCTTCCTCCCCGTGACCCTGGCTGCCCCGTTCTCTGTCTCGGCTGCCTGGAGAGTTTTATTTTAGGCCAAGAGACACTGGAGGGATTTTTCTGCCTAATGATTTTCCAAGTGTGTTTAGGGAGGTGCACCCTGCACACAGCCCAGCACCCCAACCCTCCGTGCGCCTCAGCCCACCTCCACGAGGCGATCCCGTGGGACCGGCGCCCGGCACCTCTGGCCAGGCCAGCTAAGAGGAGCCCTGATCTGGAGGGGGGCCCATCCACGCCCGCGGGGGGGGCTGGGGCGTCCAGGCGATGGCTGCCTCACTTCTCACGGCACAGCGAGCAGCAGGGGAAAAGCACCAAGTCCCAAACCCTCTCCCATTTCTCCCAAACATCAAGTCCAGACGTTTCTAGCCCAAGAATGGCATGGAATCCTGCACTATCTTGGGCCCAGCTCCGAGGCGCGGGTATATAAGGAATTTGAGAAAAAAGGAGAGAGAATGACTAAGAATACCTCCCCGATAGCTCTCCTTTATTTCCTTAAGGGGTAATAACTCTGCCGCAATCCAGCAGAGGGTACTTTCTTTAAATAGAGCATTCTGATTCACAAGCGAAAAAGGAAATAAATATTTTCTTTTCATTTTCGAGAGAGGTCCATGAATACCAACTTCTTAAATGGTATCTTTGCCATCCGCAGCAGGCTCACGCACACCCCAGGACGGTCAGAGCCCACCCTGGCTCAAGGACAGGTCCCTCGGGAACCACAGATGTGACAGTGACATCAGGGCCGTCAGAAGGAAGCTGAGCTGGAGGCAGGGAGATCTGGGGGATCCCGGTCCGACCACCATCCCCGGGCACCCACTATGCGCCGCTGTCCCCAGGCTCCCACTGTGCACAAGCATCACCTGTGTTCCCACTGTGCACCACCATCTCTGGGCACCCACTATGCACCACCGGCCCCGGGCTCCCACAGTGCACTGCTGTCCCCAGGCTCCCACTATGTGCCACGGTCCCCAAGCACCCACTGTGCGCCGCCATCCACAGGCTCCCACTGTGCACAAGCATCACCTGGGTTCCCACTGTGCACCACTGTTCCTGGGCACACACTGTGTGCCACCAGCCCTGGTCTCCCACAGTGCGCTGCTGTCCCCAGGCTCCCACTATGCACCACCGTCCCCGGGCACCCACTGTGCGCCGAGGCCGTGCCAAGTTCTTTCTACTCTGTGGTCCTCCCAGCAAACTGTGGCCTGGCCTTGGCTGCTTTTGTTTTGTTGAGGGGAAACCGGCGAAGAAAGCGGAAAGAACCCACTGCGCGTCTCCTAGCCCCTCAGGACAGGGGCAGCATGATCAGGGGTGGGAGGTCAGGAGGTGGGGGGCCAGGGGAGGTGGAGAGGCGGGGGATGTGGGGGCCCACTCAGTGGGCCAGCAGAGGCTGCCACCCCTTCTCTGTCCCCTGCCTCTGCACCTTCCTAAGCCTCCCGGGATGGGAGACAGCCGTGACGTGGAAAATGAAAGCTGGGGCAACTAGGGAGGGTGTGAGCCATTGGGTGCCAGTCTGGTGGCTGGGAAAGCGGGGCGGGGGGGCTTCCGCAGGAGACGGAGCTGCGCCCAGGTCTGGGGGGGCTCCCACAGGGGACGGAGCTGTGTCCAGGTCTGGTGAGGCTAAGAGCATGGCCTGGGGCCTCACTTTCCCCCAGGAGCGGCTGTGTCCTCATTTGGAAAACGGGCCCACCCGCCAGCTTGGGGGCAACAGGGAGGGGCCGTGAGCATCCCCAGGGCCCCTGCCCTGAGTCTGGGTTCCCTGGGCCCCCATGGGAGCTGCCCGCCGTGTCGCAGTCGGCCAGGGCCTGGCTGGGCGATGGCCGCAGAGCAGAGCCGTGTCCAGGCCAAGCCTGGGAGGCACAAAGTCAAGATGCCCCAAAACTGAAGGCTGCTTTCCCACTGCTTGCTGCTGCTTGGAGTTGCTGGAGCTTAAGAATCCTCACAGGGCCCTTTGAGAATGCAGATTCCTGGGACCTGGCCCTACTATCAGGTTAGAAGTCCTGGGGTGGGGCCCAGGAATCTGCATTCTAAAGCAATTGGAGAGTGGAGTGCTCTAAGGGGACTTGGAGGACTCCACCCAGGGAGGAAGCCCCAAGAGGGCCTTGACCTGCATTTCCCTGCCTCCCGCTCTCTCCATTCCCCCCACGCATGACAGCCCAGGGAGGCAATTCCCTGCAGGTGTGATGGGTGGGGGCAAAGCAGAAGGTACAAAGGGAGCAGCCAGGGGGCCCCCCATTGGGAGGGAGGGCTCAGGGCCAGTGGCGGCCGGGCTGGCTCCCCCTCTTCCAGGTCGAGTCCCGAGGGGCAGATGAGGCTGAGGAATGGGGTCTCACCTCCTGGCCCCACAAACAGCTGCTGCCCGGGTTAGCCCAGGAGGCTGACCAGGACGGGACCACCTCAGGGCGGGCGGGGGGCTCCACGCTCAGAGTCGCCATGCCACACCCAAACCCCTGGGCTGCCACTATTCTCCCCGTCTCTGTGCAGGTGGGAGCAGGGACACCTCGGGAGGAGTGTGGGCTCATAGCCAGACTTCACCCCCAGCCAATCCCCTCCTCCAGGCCACATGACTGGCCCTTGCTGAGCGCGGGGGCTTGGCCTGGCCTGGCCGCTCCTGTGTGTCCCCAGCGAGGAGACTGGCGTCTGGCCCTGTGTGGACCCCGCATGGCTCTCCACCCCCCTGGCACTGGCTGTGTAAGGCTGGAGCGCGTCTCCCCGGGCTGGGAGCTGATGCAGTCACCGAGGGCTGTCCCCCTCGCCTCTGCGTCCACAGTGCCGCCCACCTGTCTGTCTGTCCATCCCTGCTCTCCGAGTCAGCCTCTGGGCTTCCCCTGCAGAGGGAGGGGCATTCGACCTCGCTACCGGGAGGCAGGATGCAAAGGGTTCAGTCCCCTTCACTTAAAGTGCTTCCATTCAGGATTTCCCAGCACGGGCTGCGGGGGCCATTTCCGAGGGTGGGCAGTGGCTCACCAGGGCACCCCAGCAATGCCCTGGCCCCCGCATGGGCACCACCTCCCAGGCCTCCTTCCCCAGGGCCAGACCAGTCTCCCGGGCATTCCAGGCCGTAAAAGGCCTGGCTGGGTCATGGGACAAGGACGTGACCCTCGGTGCCCACTGTCCGAGGCAGATTCCATCGGCCTGGCTTTTCGGGCTTGTCTGCCATTCCCGGGGTTGGTGTAGCCGCCTCCAGGGTTAGTGCAGGGCCGTCCGTGCATCCCTGCTGCCCACCTGGACTGCGCCGGGGGCAGTGGCCCTGCTCTCCTGCACCCAAGGGGGAAGCCGAGCAGGGAAGGGCCAGGCACCCATGGCAGCCCCACACTCACAAGGCCGCCACTGCCCCCGGGGCCCAGGTGCGCTGGGAGCCGCGTCCTGGCACGGGTGGAAGTCTGCTCCTATGCTGCCCCTGCCGGGCACGTCACATTGTTAAAAACCTACATCCACGAACTGGCCTAAAAAGCGACTGTTTTCCATCCGTCTCCAGGACGCTCACCCGCGTATCCAAAGGAATCTCCTGCCTGAGAGGCAAGATGCATCTCTTTGGCACAGGATTTGAGCTCTGAGTTCAAGCTCATGCAGCCTCTCCTGGGAGCGAGGCCTGTGGGAAAGCAGGGGGCCGACTGCGAGCCCCTATAAAATGTGGGGCAGGGACGGCCGAGCCCCTGCCACAAGCTGTCAGTCTTGAGCTAGAAGAGTGACGGTTTCCCAGCCGGTGGCTTGGTCTGCTGTTAGCCACCAACCCTGTCACCCGCAGTTCCTGCTGTCACCCACCGTCCCCCTCTGCCCCCCATCATGCCCCTCTGCCTCCACCATCACCCGCTGCTCCCCGCTACCCCTCGCGGTCTGTAGAACGGCACCAGCTCTCAGAGACAGCAACCTGGGCACACCTGGCAGCTTCCGTCTGGCTCCCGGCCCCCAGTATGCCTCCGGCTTGGTGGCGCTGGGCTGGGCAGGGATTATCGGCCCAAGCAGGGCCCAGAAGCGCCTTTGTCTGGCCACAGAGCTGCGCCCTTCCCCCTGGGCTAATGCCCAGTTTAATTGTACATCCCATTGTGTCATCCCTGTTCAATCATGTTCAAAAATGCCTACATCCACTCCTTCCCCATTTAGATCTTTCTAAAGCCCATTCTGGCTTATCAGCACAGTAATTTCACGAGCAGAGCTAAGATTTCTGCCACTTAGGCCCAAGGCATTGTCTGTCACTGCGGCGGCCGAGATAAACCCTCACCCAGAACAAAGTCGAAATGACCTTTTACAAGCCGAAGCCGCCTGGTTTCTCTGCAGACTCATTTATCAGCCTCCGTCCGGGCCCCGGTGCACCGCGGAGCCCCGAGACTGCGCTGCCAGGAGCGGCTGCCGGGGGATTAGGACACGCGGCTGGCTTCTCGACGTCAGCGGCACCTCTGCACCCACCGCGCCGTAAGCCGTCGATGGCCATCAGAGCGCACAAGCCCGCCGGGGGCGAAGCACCCGATGTTCACCAACGAGCCCGGGAGCGGGCGGCCTCCCCGGGCTTCCTTCCCCCGCTCCTGGCTTCCTTCAAGCCACAAATAAAATTTTCTGCCAAAAGAGTGCACCGGAGTGGAAATAAATGAAAGTGCTCGTGAAGCGGCCGGCAGGCCCTGGGGTGCCCTCGCCGCCGCGTCTCAGCCTCTCCAGGGCCGGCTGCGTTGCATGGTCAAGGCTCGGGGTTTCTTACTGAGCCCCTGGCTGGCTCTGTCCGTTCTGGAAGAGAGGAGGCCTCCGTCTCCCAGGCCGAAGCTCCCTCACATCCTCGGCCTGGGGGCTGAGCACCCCTCCCAAGGTCTCATTTCCAGAAGGTTCCATCCCTGGCTCCTGGAGCTTGCACCCTGACCTCAGCCTGGTCCACACTGGAACTCCCTGGGCTCTGGTGGAATGTCAGCACCCCCTGGAATGGAATCTTGGGGGCCCTAATTTCCATAATGCATCATTTGGGGGCGGGGCTTGGCTGGTTCCCGACCAGGTGAATTACCTGTGCCCGAGCCGCAGGACACCTCAGGGCACTTGACCTCCGTGGCTGCTGACCAAGCCCAGAGCTGGAGAGTGCTGCCTGGCTAGTCCCGACGTGGGCCCTCGTGGCTGTCCTCTCAGCGTGTCCCCGAGAGGCCACGGCGGACGCTTGTCAAGCCTGAGCTTTCGAGGGTGACTCGGGCCGTTGTTCTCGGACAGGAAAAGCTGGTGTCTTTCCTCTCCCCCCTCCCAGGCAATTGGGAGGTCTTAGGGCCCCCACACCCCTGAGCAAAGGGAGTGAGAGAGCACTTCCCCTAGGCGCACAGAGGTGAGGGGGCTGTCGGAACGGCTCCCCCAGATCTGGGCTGGCGCCATCTTCGTTCCCCTCTTTACAGAGGCTGAGCGCTCGCTTCTGTCCGTGCAGTAAAGAGGCCATGATGACGGCTCCGAGGGCGCCCGGGGTCAGAGCGCCGGCACTCGCTCCCCGGAAAGCGCACGGGTGAGCCTGGGGGGGTCCCCACCGCGGCTCACACCTGAAGTCAGGAGCCGCAGGGCAGGGCGTGGGGCCTGGCGGGGCCTCCGAGGCATCCGGCTCTGGGACGCCCCTCTGGGCGCGCTAGCCGCCTGGGAACGGGGTCTTTCGTGTTTTGATAAAAGCCTTCTAACTCCGTTAGCACCATGTCAGGAGCTGCTGTGCCGAGGGAAAGCCACTTCCCTGGTCTCCAGAAGTTGCGTCCGAGGGAGGGACAGCTTTCATGGCGCCGACTCCAGAGCTTCGCCGGCAGCTGAGAGATGGGAACTCAGGCTGCGAAGGGGCAGGAGCTCGACCCAGCTGGGACCGAGCCTTTGGCCGCTTGTCCCTAGGCGCTGAGCGTGGGCAGGGGTCCAGCCGGCCAGGAAGCCCCGAGTGCAGGTCGTCCCAGCGTCTCCTGCGCCCCACGTCAAGTAGCCCTTTGGAAATGTTCCCTTATGACGTCTGGGCACTTCCACTAGGGAGCGGAAGGGCCCCAGCCCCAGGGTAGCTCGCCTTGGCGCCCGCGCAGGCACGCCTCGGCCGCCCGCCTGTCCAGCGATGCCCGGGGGGTCGGGGCTGCTGGCCGCCGCTGTTGGTGAGCCTTGCCTCTCACAGAAGGCCCTGCTGAGCCGGATTCCACCATGAGGGGCCCCGTTTGGGACGGTGAGGTCCTCTCTAGAAGCTTCTGGCAATGCTTAGCCCCAAAGGCGGCACCAGAACCCTCTAGAACCTTTACGGTCTGCCTCCCCAGACTCCTCGTCTGACCTGGGCTTCCTCAGCTTCTTCCCTGCGCCACAGGGAGGAAGGGGGCGGGGAAGAAAAACGCCCCCCACGGGTAGAGACGACCCACTTCTAGGTGCCGCCACCCCCAGCTCGGGCTCAGCACTGGCTGAGGCCAGATGTGCAAAGAGCCCCTGCGCCCACGCAGAGGTGCCGGTGCCGGGAGGACCGCGGAGGGAGGGCTGGCAGCTGCGTCTTCCTTGGACTCACTGCCTTTTTTAACTAACCTTCTTTACCAGCCTTAGTTAGCGATCACTGCACCGACAGCCCGGGGGCTGCTTGCAGACGGCACCCTCCTGCCATCCCCAGGTGGTACCTGCTGCCCTGCAGGGCAGCCCCACCCCCGGCGCAAAGTCAGGGCCACGCGCTCCGTCCGGTTACCAGCGGTGAGTCGACTCCAGCCCTGCAGGGGGACCTGCGCCGGACGGTGTCCGCAGATTCCTCTGCGCACCGCCCCCTCCCACCGGCCCTGCCCCAGGCTCGCTCTCTCCCCACCTTGTGCGTCCACCCCTTTAACAAGCAGCCGCCCGATCCCATCTAGGCTGAGCGGCTTGGGCGAGCCCTTCCTGGGGGCGTCGCCGGCATCTCGGACAAGCTGTCTGTCCCACCGCCGGCCGGCCCCTCCCACGGGTGTTCTGTGGATGTCCCCAGCATGGCGAGGTGCAGACGCGGCCCCGAGCTGTATTTTCATTCTCTCCCTTTACAACAAGCAGACGGTGGCCCAGGAAGGCGCCACTAACGGCTGTCACCGCGGACCTTGCCGCTCAGCCCCAAAGCGCAGGCCTGAGGGCGCCACCCATTTCCAGCAAAGCGAGCAGGCCCGTCGCCCCTGCTGGGTGGGCTGAGGACAGGGCGGGGTGCCGGGGGTCTGCCGAGAGGCCAGCGCCCGGGCTCAGGGCGCAGGACCCTCCTGGTCCCTCGATCTTCAAGGGCCTGCGACGTCCTAGCAGAGCGAATCCCAGCCAAACGGGGTCGTCTGCATCTCAGTTGTCTGCCCGCATTACCTCCCGCTAATAATGACTGAGGTATGGCCGTTTTGGCCTTTTCGGTTTGCTCTTACTTTTAAACATCAGATAATTGTATAACGGGTTTGAAAAAGCAGTGCTCGTGCCCTTAAAATATCTGTGCCGCGAGAGGCAGAGAGCCTGGGAAAGAAGACGACGCCCAGGCCTTGCGAGGCTCCTCGCCGCCTGGGCCTCGGCGCCCCATTTGTGAAACCAAACCGTGAGGCCACAATCCCCGCAGCTTAAGCCAACCAGGCTCTGCTGTGTGTTCCAGCAGCCCTGGCAGAACGCGGAGGAAATGGGCAAATGGGGGTCCCAGCCCTGGAATCTGAAAAGAAGTTGTGGATGATTTTCACTGAGATGCCCCCCAGCCCATCGCAGTCAATTTAAAAACCACCGTGGGCTGAAACTCGGCCTGATGTCATCATCGTAGGCCTCTGCCGCCGTTCACGTGGAAATAGACGTTAAGTGGCTTCGAAGCGCAGGTCCAGGCGTGCGCCGTATCTCGAGCGCCCCCTTAAGAGCCCAGGATCAGTGGACACGCGAGGCTGGTGGATTAGCACGCCAGGCCCTCGAATACCAGCCCCCCAGCGCCTGGCACACGCGTCCCGCTCACGGAAGCGGTGCTCCCAGGAACCAGCCTTCTCCTTCGACAAACGGGCTCAGGCGAGCTTAGCAGATCACTCAAAACCAATGCCCACAGGCCTCCATAGCGGCTTTCTCCTGACGGCTGCGGAAAACCACTTTCTGGAAACCACGGCACTGGTTTGTTCACGTGATTTCTCAGAGGATTTTCGGCGTGGGGGGGGTCCTTAGTGGCATCTGCTTAGGTGCTTCCAGCCTCCTCCTTGGGCAGATTGAGGCAACGGGGACACGCTTTGTGTTGCCTCCAAAACGTGGTCTTTGCGAGTTCTCGTTTCCATCAAGGTTTTTTAGTTGACCAACGGAATGAGGGATGAAAAGTCTCGGAATGCAGTCCCTCGGAGAGAGTAGGGGGCTGGCTCCTGGGAGCAAGTCATGCAAAGTTCTGACCCTTTGGAGAGCGAGTCTCTGAGCCGAGTTCACCGAGGCACCAGATGTGCGGAAAACCGGGCCGGCGCACCGCGGCCCTGGAGGGACCCCTGGGCCAGGAGCCCACGTGGCACCAAGACGACAAGCCTGCGTGGGCGAGGAGTGCGCAGTGCAGAGAGACACTAGTGGTTTCAGGCGAAGGTGGGAAACCAGTTAGCGGCTCTGCCAGCCTGAGTCTGAACTGCCAGAAGCTTTCGAGGTCAGACATTTTTAATCAATTCCGGTATCAGCCATTTGAAAATAATAGCGTCGAGATGAGCTCTGGGACGGGCCACATCGCTCGCAGACAGACGCCATTCATCTGTGCCCCGTGAGCCCGGGAGGAAGTAAATGCCTGTCAAGAAAGACAAAGGAACAAGGCACTGTTGGCAGCTACTCCCGGCTCTCAAAACTTCTCTTCCCCCCAAGCAGGAAACGTTGGTTCGTGAGTAAAGCAAAGTCGTGCGAACTCTCGAGAGAGAGAGCTGGCCGCGCGGCCCGGAGCAAGGCGCTGTCCATCCCAGAACTGCGCGTGGTGGCTCTGCGGCTCAGCTTTCCCGGGTCCTCCGCGGGAACGGCGCAGGCCGTCGAGCGGTGCCCGGACGGGCTGGACTCGTTTGTGCAAACGAGCGTGGGTCTCGCCGGCCCAGGGCTTGGGCTCACGTGAAGGCCCCGGGAGGGTCAGTCAAAGAGGAAATGGTTAAAAACGGGCGGGTGTGCGGGTGGGAGGGGAGAGGGCCCGGCAGCGCAGCGGTCGGCTAATTGGACGGCGGAGAGCCCTGCGTCCGGGGGACTGGGGCGCCGGACAATGTGCTCCCGTCTGGGGGCTGGGAAGGCCTGGCCGGATTGTTATCGAATTACTTGGAGTCAGAAGCCCCCTGAATGCGGCAAAGCGGGGAAGGGGAAATGAGGCCTGGGGATAATGGGGCCTAAATGAGGGCCCATTCACTGCCCTGAAAGGGCTCTGGCTCCCTTTCTTGGGAAAGGGCAGGAAAGCCCACTTTTGTTTGGTGGGGGCGGGGGCCGGTCTTGGAGGACAGACTTACCTACAGCCCGGGGCGGGACAGGGACAGAGGGGCCTTGGGGGATAATCCCCGGGGACAGGACTGGGGGTGACGGCTGAGGCCCTCGAGGGCAGCCCGGGTCTCGCCCAAGCTCCCCTGAGCTGCCCCGGAGACCCCCCAACGTGTGCCACCGGTAATGGGGCTCACCGGCCAAGGAGACCCGAGCCCCAACTTCACATCCGGGGTCCCGTCAATATGTCCTTTAATACGTGCTTCGGGGGCTGGTTGCGCGTGAAGGAAACACATCCTGATAATTGAGTTAGAGAACACTGTACCCGGAAAGAGCCATAGAACCCGTAAAATGCAGACATGGACTGGCCCGAAAACAGAGAAAACTGACTGGCAAAAAAAAGGAAAAACAAGTTACATAAAAAAACCAGTACTTAAAGTGCTATGCTCAGTAAATATTTGTTGAATTAATACATTAATTAATTTTCCAGATGAGATTTTCCTAATCCATTTTTTTTAAAGAAAATAAGGATTAAGCCTGGAGCGGAATCTGATTATTAGCTCAGGCCTGATGGAGATGAAAGGAGCGCGGGGGGCTGGGGGCGGAGGCGCTCGGGCTCCCCGACTGAGCCGCAGGTCGGGGGGTGTCGTGGGGGGCGGCAGGGACAGGCTTTGCTTGGCCAGGCCTTCGGGAATTGCGCGCTCCCAGGAGCTGACTTGCTATTCAGACCCCACCCACAGGAAGGGGCAGCGGCTGCCTTCGCTCACCTCCTACCCTCTTAAGCACGGTGGTGGGTTTAACTGCCCGGATCTCCAGATTCTGCACCATTAACCCTCTAATGGGGACCTGAGCCCAAAGGGGTCCTGCAGCTCTGCGGAGGGTGGCAGGTGGGGCGGCGGCCTCCTGCTGGGTGGGGTCCACCGTCCACCGCCATCGGTCTGGGTCAGGGCGGGCTCACGGCCTCTCAGCACGACCTGCCACCCCAACAGTGCCGCCAAGCACCCTGCCTCTGTGCCAGGGTCCAAGGGCTGGTGGGGGCTGGCCTCGGAGAGCCCCCGGGCCCTCTGGCCGGTTACCGCCCCCCCCAGGAGGCCCTGTCCTTCAAAGAGCTGCAGGCCGCTGTGGGGGAGCCGGGGTCAAGCGTGTAACCGCGTCCGGGAAACGAAACGCGGTCTGACTATTGCCGTTCATTGTAGTTAAATCGTGGCCCCCCGAAGAGACACACGCTCAAGACCTCACTGCCGGCCCCGGGGGTCTTCACAGGTGCGATGATGTCTGACCCACTGTGCGGGGTCCTCACAAGAAGGGGGAAGTGGGCACACACGGACAGATGGACAGAGAAGGGCACGGCAGGGTGGAGGCAGAGGGTGCCGGGCTGCGGCCAGGAGCCCAGCAGGGCCAGGCGGGCTGGGGCAGCGGAGCCGGGGGGCGCGGAGGCACTTCCCCACAGGGCCAGGGGCGCGGCGTGCCCTCGTCGACTCCGGTGTCCGGCCTCCAGGGCTGGGCCGCTGACCTGCTGTGGTTTAAGCTGCCCTGCTGGGGGTACCTGGCTATGCCGCCGCTGGGCGCTCAGGAGCTATTGCTTCGGCTGACACGGGCACTGGCTCAGCCGCGAAGCCTCGACTCCCTCTGGACGTCGGGGCCAGGAGCCCAGGCCGCCCCCACTCCAGCCAGCCCCTGACCAGGGCTGGACCTGCCCCGGACCCTTCACGTGCTCCTCAGGAGGTGGCAGGCGTTGTGCCCAGGCTGGGGACAGAAACGCCGGGCACCTGGGCTGGCTCTGGGCCATCCTCGGGGACGAGCGTGCGTCCATCTGGCTGCGTGTGTGAGCGCAGGCGGGAGAGCACAGCGCCTGGCATGGGCGCGGCTCCGGCCTGGGGACGTGCGATCTCCCAGACAGCACAGCCACAGAGCTCACCTCAGGGCCAGCGAGGTGCACCCAGACCGGGGAAGCGCTTGCCGAGCGCTGGGGCGGGCAGGGGGCTGGTTGACTCCTGCCAGGGGCCTAGCACCTGCTCCCCACAGCAGCAAGGGCCTCCCTCCTGGGCAGCGGGGCAGGGGGGTTCCAGGTGGGGGGCCCGAGTGGCCTGGAGTCGGAGACATGCCCTTGCCGGCACCTCCAGACCTGTGTTTTGGCGAGTGGATTGAGGCTGGCTGCTCCTACGTGCACACAGCAGCCCTGTACACGTGCATGCTCATGCACGCCTGTCTGTACACACGTATGAGAGTGCACGCCACCTGTACACACACACACACTCGAGCACACCCATCTGTACACATGCACCTCCTGCACACTTGTCTGCACACATACATGCTTGTGCATGCCTGTCTGTACACACGTATGTTCATACATGCTGTCTGGGCACACTCAAGCCTGTGCACGGCCACCGGTACACACACACACACACACTTGAGCACACCCATCTGCACACATGCATGCTCATGCACACCCATCTGTACACATGCAGCTTGTGCACGCCTGTCTGTACACATGCACATTCATGCATGCCTGCCTGTGCGCACACACACACTTGTGCACACCATTTGTACACATGCACACTCTGCATGCCCATCTGTACACACACGCTCGTGCACACGTGACTCAGTACAGGAAAGGGGGGAGAGCATCCCTGTGCCCATGCTGCTCAGCTGAGACTGCCGGGGACCGATGGGTCTGTGGTGAGCTAGGTGGGCTTAGGGCCCTGGGGCAGCCTGAGGGGCGGGGCCTGTGGGACCTGGTGCAGTAGAAGGAGAGACAAGTCGTGTCTCAGATGCCGAGGGCACAGGGCAGGGATCCAGGAAGCGAGGCCAGTGGTCGAGGACTGACAAGAACCCACCCACGAAGAGCCAAGCGATGCCCGCCCTGTCGCGTGCTCCGCCGTGCACCAGGCCCCAGGAAGGAGGCCCAGCCCAAGCAGTGCCCGTCCCGAGGCTTGAGCCAGACCTAGAAGCACAGGCAGCCCCGTGTGGAGAGGGCCTCGCCAGCCAGATTTGCAGAGTCCAGAAGAACCATCACGAAAGAGTTCAGCCCAAACCCCCTGTACCTTTTTTATGACTTGGAAAGAAATTCGTAATTAACTACAAAATGCAAACTGTTTTCATTGCTTCCACTGCTCAGAGCTCCCCCAACCCTGTTCCCCGGACATATCAGCCCCACCAGGTTCCTTCTGGGCAGCAAGTTTTATGAGCTCAGTGACGTGGCATCCGTTTGTGGCAAAGGGCCGTGGAGCCTTTCTTCCCCAAGAGTCTAGTGCGTTTCCATCGACGGTCGTAAAGGGAAAACGAATGTGTCTGGGCTCCGGTGGCCGGGCAGGGGCCAGTGACCGAGAGGATCTGCTTTAAGATGTTTCCACCAAACTGACAGACAGCCCTCTATCGTGGGCAGCAGCAGCTGGCGGTCCTTTGCCCAGCTCCCTGGCATCTTGCCCGTCTCCTCCCACCCAGCTGACCCCATCCCCTGAGGGAGCATCATGGGGCATCCAGCCATCGACCGATACCCTCGTGGGTCTCATGGCCACTTGTGCGCTGGAGTGGTCAGCCGGGCAAGGCGCTGACTTCGGTCTTTCAAGGTGAAAGCATGTGGCTGCCGCCCCCAGACCCCCGATGCTCCCCGGGAAGCAGAAGGGACGGCATGTAGGCGCCAGGCTCTTCTGGACATGAGTTCCTGCAGCTGCATGTAAAGAAGTCTCCACCCCGGGAGGCAGGAGACCTGTCCCGAGGGCCTGAGCTTGAAGCTGGGCTCTGCTGCCAGTGAGCTTCGAGGCCCTGAATTTCTGCCCAGCCTGTGCCTCAGTTTGCCCCTCCGTGCAGGAAGAGATGGTGACGACACAGCCTCCCAGGCCGTCAGTGGATGGAGTGAGACTCGGCATGCGAATGCCTCCAGTAGACCCCGGTGCTAGAATGTTCTATGTCCAGCCAGCCGGGCTCCCACAGCCCGTGCGTGAGCCATGCCCACAGGGAGCTGCGCTGCCCATCAGGGCATCTGCCCGCAGGTGTCAGGGATAGCGGACGGTGAAGGGAGCGGCCCCCGCAGAGGTGGCTCTTGCCCCCAGAAGCCTCTTTTCGACCTTCCTCTAAGGCAGGGGCCCCCTTGGCACCCAGCACCCCCTTGGCCTTCCCTCTGGTGGGACGCTGAGCGCCATCCCTGCCGTCCTCCCTCCCGGCGCCAGCAGAAGCCCCCTGCCCTCCTCCAGATGCGACAGCCAAGAATGTCTCCAGACATGGCCATCAACGCCGGGGGTTGAGAGCCCCCGGAGGAGAGGCAGGCGTGGTGAGTCCCTTCCGGCTCCTTCCTTTGCCCGCAGGCTCCCAGGAAGCACTTCCTCCCCTCCCCTCAGCTGCTTTGCCCCCTGCCCTAAGCTGGGACCCACAGGGAGCACATATGTGCCCTGGAACCCCAATTCCTGGGTCCAGCACCTCCTGGAGACCCAACTCCTTAATCCATGCCTACCAGAGACCCCCCCAATTCCTGAGTCCCATGCCTACCAGAGGCCCCCTCACTCCTGGGTCCTGCGATGTCCGGCTCTGCCCTGACCTCATGCCTTCGCACTCTGCCCAGACCTTCCCCCAGATGCGGGCTCGGGGATGGGTGGTGCACCCTGGCCTCTGCGGGGCCTCCAGCCTCACCCAAAGCCACGGGGCGGCACGCAGGGCTGCATGGGTCTCTCCAAAGCTCCCTTCCTGCACGAGCGTCCCTGGGCCATCGAGCAGCATGTCCTCCTGCGCTGGGCAGTCAGTCCCGGGTGCAAGGCCAGGAGGTGACTGTTGGGCGGCTCGGGACCAGCGTCGTGCCGGCCTCACGGGCTCTGGCCCTGGTGTCGCCCGTCTCTTGCCCGGGAGTGGCCAAGACCCTGGTTTCTGGGTGTGCAGAGGCCTCTCTTCTCTTGGCCAGCACTGCGGGCTTCCAGGAGCCCTGCGCTCCGTGCACCTTTCCCTCTGCCCTCAGGCCTCTCCGTTGGAGCTGGATGAGGGGGCGTCCTCTGTCTGACTGTGGAGGGGTCAGTGCAGCCGCTGAGCAGGCAGCAGGTGCTCCGAGGGAAGCTCAGCCCTGATTCCAGCCTGGGGCCTGTGGGAGACCCAGAGATGGGGGTCAAAGGGCAAGGGGAGGGGCTCAGGTAGCAGGAGGGGGAGACCGAGGCAGGCCGGGGTGAGCCAGTTGCAGAATGTAAAGTGCCACTGCTTATTGTGTCTTGTTTTCACTCTGAGGGTCGTTATTCCCAAGGTCAGGGTGGCAGCTGGTCCCAGCACTTCCACAAGCATCGTCTGCGTCTCCTGGTGCCGGCGGGAGGGCGTCAGCCAACCTGAGTCCCAGGGGCGAGGCCGTTTACTGGGACAAGTGTGCCGTGGGGGAGCCCGTGGGAATTGTGCAGTGCTCCGTGGGAACGCTCCGCGCTACACATGTCTGGGCGGGGGATGGCGCCAGGGGCCTCTGCATGCCCTGGTCAAAATTATGGCAACATTTTGGTTCCAGTGACTAAAAAAATAATCATTACCTGGTAAAGGCTCAGACCAGAGAAGAAAAGGAGCAAAAACATAAGGACGTGGAATTAATGGTAGATTGGGATTTTCCAAACACGGGCCCATAAAACCACAGGGTCCAGAAAACAGGCCGCATTTGACCTCGGAAAGTGCTGGCAGCTCCAGCGTGGCCGATCCCCATAACCGGACAGGCCTCGCCTTGACCGGCTTCTGCCACACCTTCCCCCGTCACTGCTGCTGCCGAATGACGGGAGCCAGCGTGTGCTCCTGCTTTTCTAGAAGTCTGTAAAGCTCACGCCCACCCCATGCGCAGGAAACCTGAGCTGGCGGTGGAAGTGGCTCCGTGGTTCCCTCCCGTGCATTTCAGAGGGAAGCTCTGTGCTTGTGCTCACCGGAGCCTGGCCATACTGGAATGTCCTCGAGCTTCACGGCGAGAGGCTTTCTCAACGCGGATTGGCCACAGGTGGGTAGCTGGCAAGAGGCCCCCAGGAGCCACAGGCCCCCTCACCCAGGGCAGACCTCCCTGAGCTCTGGGGGGGTGGGGGGTGTCTCGGGGTCCTGGGCTCTGTGGGCAGTGCCCTCCTCAAAGGCACCTAAATAGGTGGCATAAGAGGGTCTGACTTAGCCTGGCGAGCTGGAGAAGCAGCTGTGAGCAGATGCCGTTACTCCCCTGAGTTTAAATGGGGAGTTCCCAAAGGTACTTTCTCATGGATTCATACGTCTTTCCATAAGCAGAATTCTTATCGAATGTGGAAAATATAATTGCATGTGCTGGGGACGTCGGCAAATAGAGGCCGGATGCTTTGAGGTCAATTTTCTCTCTCAGCTCCCACCCACCCAGATATGAAGGCTTGGAATGTGACTTTGTTAAATAAGTGTCTGCACTTACAGGGTTCGCACCCAGGAAATAGATGCACGTGTGCCTGAAGCCAAGTGTGTTGTGGGCTGGGGGGAGCAGGCCACTCACAGACGGCCACTGCTGGATTTCCTGTGGGCCCTGGAGGTTTGCAAAACTCTTCCATGGGCATCGTCTCTTCTGGGCAGCTGTGAGGTGCAGGGGTAAGTAATGTTCTCCCTGTGACGGGCGGGGAAACTGAGGCCCAGGAAGGGATGTGCCCTGCAGAGCCAGGAAGGACCCCAGCTTCCCCGCCGACCCCCCAGCTGCAAGCCGCCTCTGCCACTGCAGGGACACTGCAGGAGATTCCCAGAGTGGCGCCCGCACACGCATGGTTTTTACTTTCAGTTCCGATTTCCGTGCCTGAAGTTAAACATAAAGGCTGATAAAGTGTTTCTGAGACGTGCTCTGGAGAACAGAAAATTGAGGGGGTCCGAGAACCTGCCGCTGATGGATGTTGTGGATTCCTTGGTCAGCCCGTCCCCCGTCCCCCAGGCCCGCTTCTCTCTCTCTCAGTCGACGGATAACAAATGAACGTCAGTCACTGCCCAGGAACTTCATCCAGCTAAAGTTGGAGATGAAGAAAGTGCTGCCTCGCTTGGACGTCTCTTCACAGGGTCCTTTTGCCAGTTTAAAAAGCCACTGGATTGTCTGACACGGGGCTGCAAGGGGCTGAAAGCGCAGTCTCGGCTTGGCTGAGGAGCCGCTAGAAAGCGCCGCGTCCCCTGCTGTTGTGTGACAGTGGCCTTCGTGGGGCAGATTTGGAGCCTGGCTTGGGTCTTCCCATCCCGCCACGACAAGGCGCTGACCACCGCTTCTCCGCCACCCCTGCCCCGTGGGGCCTCTGGTCACGCTCACTTCAGCATTCGCTCGACGCAGACAACCCAGCATCGGTCCCTGGAGAAAGAGCAGCTCCAAGCAGCGGCCGGCGGCTCGGACACAGTGAGAGCCACGGCCCGGGCAGCGGGCGAGGGTGCACGTGGCGAGGGCCGTGTCTCCCTTCCACGCTTCCCCAGACGCTTCGCCGCAGTGTGCAAAATGGAGGCAACGTGGAGAAGGAGCCAGCGAGCGCGCCCTCCCGGGCTCCTCCTCCCCGTTTTGCCTGCGGCCTGGGGCTCGGGGGTGGCGCAGCGCGGGGGCTGTGCCAACCTGCGCCCGCTCACTTGCTCCTGGACATCCCCGGGCTGCGCGGGAGCGGGGGCGTCCACCGCGGCTGCCCTCCTCGGGCGGTGGAGTGAGGGACTGGGAAAGCGGCCAGTTTCCACAATGCCTAAAAGAGCAAATTGGCGGAAGCTTTGTTCTTCCTGCTCCCCTTTCCCTTTTGTGTGGTTTGCGCTAGTTAAGCTCCTCGCTTGTCCCCGCCGGGCCGCGGGGCTCGGCTCGGCCTTGGGGGCTGCCTTTTCAGGTGATCTTGGGGCCCCCCTCGCCCCGTCTGTGCACCGGCAGGGGGCTGGGTGGCCAAGATGAGCCGGACGCAGATGCAGGGGAGGGGGCCACTGGCTGGGCCGTGCTGGGGAACCCGGGGTGGCCGGAAGCTTCTCCTCTTCCCAGGCCTGGGCCGGGTGCCCCGACCCCAGCCAACCATGGGTGCTTCTCAGAGGTCCTGGGCGAAACCCGGGGCTCTCCAAGGCTCTTTAGAGTTGGGGTGCAGGTTCCCACTTGTCCTCAGCCCCCGTTTCTCTGCTCTTTTATTTGCCACAATCTATGGGCTTAGGGCAAATTAAAATTAATGAGACGGTGTCCCCTTGGCGCCCATCCAGCGCCCGCTTCTCCGCAGCTACCTACATTTGCCTCAGCCCTGCTCCTTCCCCTGGAGCCAAGTTTTCACAGCATCCCTCTTGCTTCCCCCTTCCTGGGACAGGAGCCCCTGAGCGTGTTCTTTGTTGTGTTTTGTGGGGAGCCCCCCGCTAAGTGTCCTTTGCAAGCACCCACATGCAGAGCTGTCGGCACGGAGCTCGGGGGACCTGCCGACAGAGCTCGCCCGAGCACGGGCAGGGGGCCCTCGCCTCACAGAAGCCCCCGAAGCTCACCCCACACCCCCTCCTCCGCCAACAAGGAGCAATGCAAACTCCAATTCGTGGCTCCCCAAATCAGCAAATAAACACTTCTCGTTTGGTGGCAGGGAGAGGGGGAAGGATTAAAAAAAAAACCTTCCAGATCTTTATAAATTAGACGTGGCCAATCCATCAAGTCACAGATACAACCATTTCTGCTTAATTTGCTGCCACAAATAACCCCAACTATTCTGCTGGGGAGGGGGAGGTTGCAGGGCGGGCGAGGGGCGCCCTGGTCTCTGCTCAGCCGCTGTAATTGTATAAATTGTGATGGCTGTAATTTGCAACTCAGGTTTGTCGCTGGCTGGGAGGCCGCGCGTGTGCCGGGTGTTCTGCTGTGTTTCGACTTTGGGGATTTAATTGTGCGGTTTTCCTGGGGAGCCCGTCGTTGCTTCACGTGGGGCGCAGACCCCTGGACACTGTCGGCCCCGGCGCCTCCCAGTCGGCGCTCCGCGGGCCGACCTGCACGCGACGGTGGCCGAGTTGAAGGCAGCGGCGTTTCCCCGAGAGGCTCGCGACGCTCAAGTCCTGCCCTGACATTTCCACCAACGGCGGGCGCTGGGGTGAGAGAATCGGGACCCCCCAGGCGAGGCCGCCGTGGGCCCCCTCCTCGGGGCCAGCCTGCCCCCAGATGCTACCAGGCGGGTCGCTGGGTTCATCAGCTCCAGAGTGCGCCGGGGGAGGTGGCGCTGCTGAACCACACAGAGCGGGCGCCCAGGGCACCGCGCCTGGCACACGCCTGCGCCCCACGTGTCCTCGGGCCCGCCCGGCCGGAGTCCCCGGTCCTGCCTCCACCACGGCCCCCTGTGCTCTGCAGGGCGCACCTTCGGCCCGGAGAAAAGGTGTTTCCCGCAAGAAGGTTATCACAAAAGTCAGCAAAATAATAACGAATAAGGAGCAGGGTTTCACTGCACTCTCCCATTGGATGCAAACCAGGAGCTTCTAGGCTTAAGGAGGACCCGAATTGCTGAGCAATTTCCAATTTCCAAACACGATGCTGGTTTCAGTCCAAATGGCGCCAGGGAGCAAGGGGGCATTTGGGACTTGATTTCCAGAGTGGCAACGCACCCAGATTCCCTGATCCTGGAAGCCCGGGCTCCTGGCGGAAGTTTCCACGTCATCTCACAGAGGCAGGCGCGGGTCCCTCCAAGCTCTCGGCCTTCCTTCCGCACAGCACGTGCAGCCGCCGCCGCAGACGATGCTCTGAGCTGGCGTTTTCCACATCCGACGGGGAGTGGGAGGTGACCTCAACCTGTGGTCAGTCAGGGCCAGAGCCAGACACAGGCCCTCTGGCTGGGCAGGGCTGAGAACTTCCGTCCCCCAAGCCTTTCTCTGGGGCCTTCCGACCCCAGGAGCCAGCAGCAGGTCTGAGGCCGAGGGGCCTGCGTGGTCAGACCGGGCGTTTGACTGCTGAGCTTCTGACGCAGAGCCAGTCGTGGACACAGCCGTCCCCAGGCCCGTCATTCCTTTCTTCCCGACGGTCTGTCCCGAGGTCCGGGGTCACCTGGGTGGAGGACCTATTCAGGATGAAACTAACATTCCCAGGTATTCTTTGTTACAACTAAAAAATATGATTATTAATTTCACTTTTGGTTTGGCAGGTGACGTTTGCACCCTTTGCCAGCAAAGTGGAGTCAGCGTCACGGCATCCTGGCAAGGCCCGGGGACAGATATGCACCCCCCCATGCTCAGGCAGCAGAGTCCCAGGGGGTGTCAATCCGGGCGAGACCCCTTCAACAGGAAAGAGCGTGAGGAGGGGGCAGGGACGGCAGGTGAGCCCCGCGGATGCTCGGCTCCCGTCGCTGCCTCCCGAGCAGGTGCCCAGCCATGGCCTCGTCCGGGGGACCCATCCTGGAAGGAGCCGCCATGTCGGCCGCCCTGCATGCCGGGGCCTGGGGCCGTGGCTTCCTCGGCTTGCCCTTTCCCGCTGGGCACGGGGCGGCGGCCTTCTCCCGGCCAGGCCCTGCCTCCTCCTCAGGCGCCCTCGGGTCCTCGGCAGTCCCCTCCGCGCTCACAGATTCTGCCTGTGTCCGCAGCCTCGTTAATCAATGTCAAGGCCCTGCATTTCCAACAAGAGCTGCATTCTTCCACGGCCCCCGCAGCCTCATACATCCCATTGTCCCCGGGCCGATTCAGACGGCCAGAAAACAGCCGATGCAGCACATAAAAGAGATGAGACAAAAATGAAAAGAATCGAGGGAGAGAAAAGAGGAGGCATTTTTCCCCCTGAAACACTCGAATAAATACCCGGCAATGATAATTTAAATTATTCATACATTTATGAAAACATCCATTGAAGAGTGGAGTGTATGATGCTCTTTGTCTATTTTCCTTGTCTCTTGTTTGGGATTAATCTTTACTGTAACTCGGGCTCGCCGTGTCCCGCTCACAAAGGCCACGCTTTCTTTCCATGGGAAAAATGTTTCCACATATCCCGATGGAAAGTTGGGGGAGACATTTGTGCTGAGGTGGCAGCTACTGAGCGCTCGTGACGCTTTGGGGCTGTGGCCGAAGAGCGTGTTCCACAGAAAACACGGAGCCCTGAGTGTGTCGATGCCAGATCGCCAGGGATCGCAGCTTGCCGCCCGCTCGCTGCGGAGAGGAATTACGCGGGGCATGCGTGCTGAAGTTCCCCGCGGCCCCTGGGGCTCCCCCCACCCCCTGACAATTACACAAGAATCCAGTCGCTGTTTGGGCCTTCTGGGGTGCCGGGCAGGAGCAGCGCCGCAGGTGGACTTCTGACCGCATAGAATGTGCAGGCAGCTGTGGGGAGAAGCCGGGGGTCCCCGAGTCACCCCAAATGAGGAGCGGCCAAACTAGCTGCATTCTGACACTGTGTCTGGTCTTGTGAGATGGACGCCCTGGCCCAAGTGTGACGTCAGAGAGGGCGGGAGTGCGGCCGGTGGCGGCCGGCTGCGGACGTGCGCCTCCGTGTTCCGAGCCGTCGGCCCCGCGACGTCCCTCCGTGGCCGCCTGCGTGCTGGCACGCTTGCCCTCAGCCCCACCTTCCGGCTCCGTCCCTTCCCACGGCCACCGCTGCAGGCCCAGCCAGGCAGTTCCGACGGCCCGAAGCCGCCCGAGAGGATCATTTAAGGTTCCTCCGTGTAATTGAACTTGGCATTTAGGACTGTTCCTGGTTGGAATGTTGCAAGGGCAGAAGGGAAGAGAGAGCTGCCCTGCGCCAGAAATGTCATTTTCCTAAAACGGCCTCCCTCCGATTCTCCTTGACCAAAGCTTTGGTCTTTGCAGCACTCATTCCTGAACGGATGACAAAAGCCAAGCAGATCCCCCCCACCCCCCGTGCCTGCTCTGGGAAGCCCTGGTCTTCCCGGCTGTCTGTAAGTTGCCCGGCAGTGATTTCTTTGAGTTGGAAACAACCCAGAGCTGCCCTGGCTCAGCGTCTGGTGTGCCCGCTCGCTGCGTGAGGCTTGACGGTGGGAGAGGCCGTGGGCGGCTCAGAGGCTCTCGGCTCAGAAAGCCATCCAGAGCTGCCGGCTTCCTCGCCAGGCCCGTCCAGACTTATTTGGTCTGGAATCTGGGCTGGGGTTCCCACGGGAGCAAACCTCCTTGTTGGATGGATGGCCTCTCTGGTCGGGCCAGGTCAGAATGAAGGGAGGGGAAAACCGCTCCTCTCCGCTCTTCACTCCAGCCAAGTATGAACCTCAGAAGAGCCTGGAAGCTGGAGCGAGCCTCTCTGGAACTTGGCAAAGCCGTGGGCTGCATTAGTGTGAGCTTAGGGTGAGGCTTTGGGGTGCTCCAAGCCGCTGTGGCCGAGCCGACGGCTGCCAAGAGCGAGCCGTTTGCACCGGCCACCTCCCTCTGCTGCGGGGTCCACGAGCGGCGCGTCCTGATGTTTCTTTTCAGGAGTAGGGGGCACTCGGGGGAATCTCAGCCAAGCGTTCCTCAAGTTCTCCACAAGTTCCGGTTTGGACTGGCTGGGATGGCGTCCTCCTGCGCAGCCTCCCCCCGCCATGCCGCCACCCCCGGACAAGGTTCGGGGACGCCCTGACCACGCAGCAAGTGGCCCCCCCGCCCCTCCTCTGCCACCGAGGCTGGGGTCTGGAGGAGCGTCCAGCGCCGCCGAGGACACCGGAGAAATAAATCGTCGCTCGCCCACATCTGCAGGCCCTACCGTCTCCCCAGCCCTCCAACAAAACTCCTATTGTCGTGGCCAAGGGAAGAAGACTCAGCCCACTCACAAAGCGCCTCCAGAGCCCGGGCGTGGGCTGCCAAGGGGCATGGCGGGCTCGCGGCGGGGGGCCTGCGCGCACTCTTTTTCCTCCCTGGTTCACACTTTTCCTCTCCCGTGGGGGTCCCCCAAAGCCTTTCATTCCGGCTTCATATTCACATAAAGACATCAGGAAAAAAACCCAGCAGAAAGAATTATTAGGCATGGCTGTCAGATGCTTTGTCAGGGAGGAGGGTGGGGAGCACAGTAACCCTTTAAGTGCTGGCACCACGGCCTGGTTTCCGAGAGGCCCCGGGGAAGAAGGGAGCAGGGGCCCCGCCCTCCGCACGCAGCTGCCCACGGGCTATCCACTCTGCACACTGAGCGGCTCCGAACCCTGCGCGCACACGCAGGCACACGCAGGCACATGTGTGCACATACGCACCGACACCCAGGTAACATGCATACAGGCACCTGTGCTCACCCGTGCATGTGCACACAGGCACACACACGCACACATGTACACGCATGCACACAGGCACGTGTGTGTCTGTGCACACATGAATAAACAGTCTCACACGTACACAAACGGGCACTCATAAGCACACAGTGCAAACACGTGTGCATGCATGTGCATGTGCACACATGTGCACACACGCATGTACAAACATGCACGGCCACGTGTATGAGTTTACACACATGTACACATGTGCACAAAGGGCACGGTGCACTCAGAGATGTGCACATGCAGACATGCAGGCAGATACACACGTGCACGTGCACAGTTACATGTACACAAACACATGCGGACATGCACACCGAGGCGCACACAGACACACCCACGTGCACTTAGGTGTAGGGCACACTGGCACGCACGGTGCACACACACGTGCTTGCACGCACACAGGCACACGGGTGGGCGTGGCCAGGCTGTTTAGCCGGAGGCTTCCAGGTGCTACGTGGTCCAGGCACAGCAGCTCCTAAGCCCGGGACCACCTTCCCAAGGAAGGGAGGCTCTCGCGCTTCAGCCTGGCTCTTTCCTTCCTTGTCCCCAGCAGGGTGGGAACCACAGAAGCCCTGTGCCCGTGACCCAAGGGGGTGCCTGAAATCGGAAGGCGCATGCCAAGCCCGAGGCGGGGTGTGCTGACCTTGGATGTTGGCCTCTGACGCTGCGCTCGCCTCTTCCCTGCAAGGGGCTCCCCCGCCAGCTCACCCAGGTGGTCCTGCTAACCTGCCCGATCCTAATGCTCTCCAGAGCGAGTGCAGCGGCCTCCGGGACCAGCTCTCCCCGAGGAGGTTCCGGGTCTGGCGTGCGCAGGGGCGCTGGAAGGGGGCTGTGCCCTGCACCCCGGGGCCCGAGGACCCTTCGAATGCGGGCGAGGGGCACCCCGGGGTGGGCGGGCCTCGGGAGGCAGGGTCCACACAACCTCCCGGCGCACAGAAACCGAAAACCGCATGCCGACAAACGGCTCCCTCGGCAAACATTTTTATTTCCAATTAGCAAAAGAAAAATTGCTAATTTGCTGCAGTTGGACCAGGCTGACGTCTCAATCTGCGGAGTGTCAGTGCCGTGAAAGAAAATGTTTCACACTGTGCGGCGAGAGCGAGCTGCTCTAAAGAGGGTCAGGGCACGGGGCCCAGAAACCAGATTGGCTGGCCATCGTGCTAAATTACTCACACAAGACACGCATTGTCCGCCGTGCCAGCTCCCAAGGACCTGCGTTCTCATTCTTTCCCTCAGAGCTGGGGCGGGGAAAGGGGTCCGAGCGTGGGAGGCGAGGGGCAGGGGCAGGATCGTCTTCCCTGGGAACAGCAGGCGGCGGAACGCGGGTTAATCATTGCCCAGACTTTCTGCAGCGTCCAGGAGCAGGCTGATAAAATTCCCCGAGCCGGGCCGCAGCTCTGGCCCAGGAGATCCGACGCGAGATAATGTCCCACTGGGATTAATAAATGAGCGGGCAAGGAGAGGGGCCGCAGCGGGTGCGTGATTCACAGCATGATAACTGCCCACGTTTGCTGCGTGACGAGCGGCGGAGGGCATGGGCAGGAGAAATCCCTGCCCGGCTCCCTGGGCACCTGTGTCTCCACCTTGGGGAGCTCAGGCGGGCCCCCCAGAAAAGCCGGCTCTCCTCGAGAGGTGAGGACCCCAGGACGCACGGAGGAAGGGTAGACTGAGGCTCCAGGACCGGGGGGCCTCGTGGGGAAAGCGCCGGCCCCTTTGCTGGTGCCGCAGGAGGCGGCCTCTCTCCTGAGGACGGCCGGGGGCTGCTGACCGCAGAGCCCCAGTCGACCGGGCCGTGGACGGTCCACACAGGTTTCCTCGTCTCCAGACAGGGCCCCCGTTTCGAAGATACTCATCTCGCCCCCGTAGCAGCCGGGTGGCGCACGCCCTGTCCCCGCTCTCAGCCCACGCCGTGGCCCCACCCGCCGTGCCCCACCCCGCGCGTCTCTGCCCAGACTCCCGGGTGGTTCGAGCATGCCCAGCGCCGCTAGGCCACCCGTCCAGCCTCTGCCTGCGGCCGGCTCGGCGGCACGAGACCGGGTCGCCCTGGACCCACTGAAGGTGCCAGAGCCTCCATTCCTGGAGTGCCCCCCTGCCCGGCCCAGGTCCTGCTGCACCCCAGGGCAGGGTGAGGAGGCCACAGACCTCTGGCTGGTGCGACTTTGGGTTTCTTGTTGGAATTGCCTGGGAGGAGCTTCTCGGCACTAGGGGAGGGGCACACAGTCCCCCCCATCCCCAGGATGCCCCTGAGTGTCCAGGCCTGGGAGCGGCGCCGCGTGGCTGGCGGTGGCTTGGAGGGAGCTCAGCGGCCTGGCGGACAGGACCCAAAACCAGGACAGGTGGGAACGGCCCGGAGGCTGGGGTTTGGGCGGAGTCCGTGGATCTTATCGAAGGTGATGCTCCCACCTGGTGGAGAAGGTTCTGGCCTTCCCGGCGAGAAGGGAAGACTGGCTCAGCCCAGCCCCGGCCTGGGAACCAGCACTGCCGAGCCAGCACCTTCAGCATCTCCTGTGCACCAGGTGCTCACAGTCAGGCCCCATCTTGGGAGCAGGAACATTTGCACAAACCCAGGATTGTCTGTGAGGCAGAGAAAGGAACAGGGGCCAGGGCCCAGGAATCCGAGTTGGCCGTGACTGACATCTGAGTTGGACCGGCCACGTACCCCTCTGGCAGAGAGCGGAAACTTGGAGAACGTTCTGGTCATGTGTGAAGCCCCAGATGAGGCCCAGTGCCTCTACCTCACTGGGGCCATTGGGAAAACATCCTCCAGACCAAGAAAGCAGGGGATGGGGTCCAGACCTCCTGATGCTGGTCCCCGTGCACCTGCTGTGTGGTCCTGGACAAGCCACTCAGCCTCTCTGAGCCTCTGCTGACAGCGGAACGGAGGTGATCAAGCCGCATCATGGATGCAGGGCTTTCCTCCAGAAGAGGCGAAATGCTGCTTGGATGTGCGTTTTTGTGCAAATGAGAAAAGCATGCCTAGAGTGCACATCATCGGGGGGTCCTCTGTCCAGAGTGGCTGCCATGTAAGAAACTGCATTTTCTTCAGTGAAAACAGAGTTCCTTCCTGAGCTGCCCATCAGCTGAAAGGTCTGGTCCTGGCTGCGATGCCAGCCAGACTTGCCCCAGGGAGCACAGGCAAGACAGGCCCTCTGCGTCGGGCGGCTTCTCCTCGGGCCCTTTCCCACACGATCCAGAGCTGCCAAGAGCCCGAGTCCCAGGACACACAGACATACACACACATGCATCTGCACACACACTGCACACACAAATGCACTCATGCATGCCCACATGTATGCACACCCACACACTCTGCACACATGCAGTCATGCACACACGGAGGCGCATGTGCACACATATGAACACGCGTGAATGCTCACATGCACATACATGCACGCACACATGCATCATGCTCATACCACGGGCACACATGCACGCACTTCCCTCTGTGGCACATAGCTCCTGCCTGCTGTGCACTCCTGACGGTGCCCCTGGCCCGGGGAGAGCTGATGGGGGAAGACCGCCAAAATGAGAGGAAATTGGCGGGCTGCTGCCCTGTCCCCAGACTTGGGGGCTGCTCCCCAACAGAAGCCTTCAGGCTGGGGGCAGCACGGTGGCAGCCAGGGCGTCTGTGGACTGGAAGGATGACCTCTGCCGTGGGCACCCAGACCCAAACCCTCAAGGACCCCCCGCCCTCCTTCCTGTGGCACCGTCCATCTGAAGGCAGCCCTGCCCGGCCATAGGGGGAGGCCCCTCCAGCCAGCCCAGGTGACACCCAAGCATTGCCTGGGGCCTCCTGTGCCACCCAGAGGCCAAGCACGCCTGGAGCAGGACGGCGGTGCCCACAACCCTCTGCAGCACGGGCGTGCTGGGCTTGGCCAGGTGTGTGAGCGTGTGGGGAAAGAGCTCGTCAAACACACACAACACCTGAGCCTCGCCGTCCCCCGCCTTGCTCCTGGAGCGTGTGCCACACCCGAAGCTGCCGTGTGGCCTGGCAGCAGGAGAAGGCAGCACGCGGGATGACACGTGGTCCTCAGTCCGACACAGGCGGCCCAGGCCTGAATTCCAGGGAGCTGCCTCCCGGGGGTCTCCCTCCTGCAGGGCACGGTGTGTGGCCACGGAGTCCACGTCCTGGGAGCAGACACGACTCACTCTCCCGGGAGGCCGGTGTGTGCAGGTGGAGGGACAGGTGGACAGGTGCAGGACAGACCTGCCTCAGGAGGCTGGGCAGGGGCACTGAGTCACGCCCGTCTCGGGGACGGCCAGCTGTGCCTGGGGCCAAGGGGACGTTGGTCCATCTGCCACTCAGGGTCCCCGAAAAGCTAAGCAAGTGACTGCAAAGGGTGCCCTCCAGGTACCCCCACCCAAGCCAAGCCAAAGAGGGGACACACAGAGGGTGCTGCAGGAAGGCTGTCCCCCCAAACCGGGGCCTCCCTGGTAGAAACACCAGGGCCTCTGCCCCGTCCCAACCACCCAGTAGGACATGTTTGTTCCCATGAGTTGACATCAGTGGCCGTGGGACCCAGGGCCCAGTCTCCATGCAGGCACCAAGCAGTCCCTTCCCAGGGAGGTGGGCCACAAGCCCCGGCCACAGAAGCTGCCCTCAGCGTGGAAGCTTCCGGAGCCAGAACCCAGCACCCTGCTGTCCCCATCCCCTCTGCCGCCCCAGTCTGGCCGTGCTCACAGTAAGAACCAGCCAACATGCGTGGACCGAGCCTCCGTGGCTGGTGGGCAAATGGTGAGGATGTGGGCTCTCGCAGTCCGTGGCCGTGGCACTCCCGCGACAGCTGAAAGCCTGTGCACACGGGCAGAGAGGGGACACTTTGACATTCAGGGAGGCAGCCCTGGTTTTGCAAAAGTGCCCTCTGCCTCCTGGTCTTGGTGGCTGCCGTCTTCTTGCCGTCCCCTCGGCCAGCTCACCCGCCTCCCAGCCCCCCTGCGCCCCCAGCTCTGGCCGCCCTGGGCTGGATGGCGGTCTGGTGAGCCCGCTGCCTCCCTGTTTTCCAGCCCAGCTCACCGCTGCCCTCCTCCTGCCGGGTCAGCAGTGCGTGGCCTCTCTGTCCCTCTCTGCTCCGGCAGGAAACGGGCTCTGCCTGGACGTGGAAGCTGCCCGCTTCCGGAGAGCACTGCGCTCGGACTCGCTGCGGTCTGTTCCAGAAAACAGGGGCCGCGTTTAAGAATTCGGGTTGAGCCTCATCCAGGGAGGAAGCAAGATGGGGCTGGGCAGCAAAAGACAAAAACCCCATTAGGGCATTTTGTTAGGAAAATTTTAGACATGTGTGCGTGCACATGCTAGAAAAATGCATTCACATTTAGCATCTTTTTATCTTGGATTATGGGGTGAATTGTTTTCTTTTGACAACACGTACAAAATTTCTACAAAGGTAGGTAATTTTTTTAAAAATGCAAGCGAGCAGCGACTCCCTGGGTGGAAAGAGACGATGGCAAGAGACGTGGGTGCCCGCCAGAGGGGGCGGCTGCCCAGCCCCTGGCCCCTGCTGGGAGGTCCGGGCCCGCCTGGCCGCAGGGGCGTCCCGAGCCCGGGGCTGGCATGCCTGAGCCCGTCTTTCTCCCGCAGAGGAAGGCCCTGGCACCTCGCAGCCGATTATCAAGCGAGCGCCACCTGGGCTGCATCTAACTGGGACACAGTTAATAACGCGTCGATTACGGGCCGCTATCGATTTTCCCTGCGAGCAAACGTCTCTCGAGTTTATAACGCCTGTTATCTTTGACGAATAGAAGCGTTGCCGATGAGCCGAAGTTCAGCTTTTGTCCCGGCCGCTCTGGGGCTCCGCGGCCCCTTCCCCAGCTCTGTCGGGGTGCCTCCCTTCCCGCCAGGTGTGCTCACGCCGCACTTCCTGTCTGCGCAAAGTTTTGTTGTTGTTGTTTTTTTGGTGACATGGGGAGCAAGACGTCGGGGCCCGAAGGTGGGCGGCATTGAGTCCAGAATTAAAATGCTTGGATTTTTTTCTTTAGACCCAATTAAAGTCATTTGAAGCTTGCTTTCCCTCTGACAGGCTGCAGGAAAATACACCATAAATCGGAATATTTGGACGGCACACGAATATCACAACCTCAGGGACAAAATTCCCCATAAACCCCTGCCGGGGCACAAGGTGACAGGTGGGCTCTGGACACTGGCAGGCAGCGCCGGGCCCTCCCGGCCGTCGCCCCGGCACCGCGACGGCGCGGGGGGCTTAGGGAACAGGGCCCAGCTGTTGGCTTCTCAGCTCATTGCTTTCCTCAACGCCACGTACCGCGAAAGGCAGAGTCCCGATTCCATCAGAGGCTTTTCCTCCTTTCTCAAACGCGAAGATAAATGGGTATCACATTTGGAAATTTTAAATATAATGGAAAATCCATCGCACATATCAAGGGATCTGTCTTGCAAAGAGGCCATTGTGTCAGGGAGAGAGGCAGCCGTACGTCAGCCTGCTCGGGCCTCAAATAGATAATCAATTCCCCTGAAAGCATCAATAATCAGCGCTGGACATTTATTGCCCCTCGGATGGTTTATCTTTGGGGCTGCGGACAGCAGGGCTGCCATGAATACCAAATCTGCCAGGGAACACAATTAAATGCTGCGGGGATAAAGGATTTTATATCACACACCCCAAAAAAAAACAATCAAATTCATAATTGAACTCCGGGGCATGAAATCGGCTGCAAATAAATATCACACCCAAAAGCGGATAGCTGGAGCCTGGCGCTAGGGGTCAGCTGGTATTGTTGCCAGGGCCCCGTTTGTTTATGCTTCCGGAAGCGCCTCTCGAAAGCGCCCCGGCCTGCCAGTGCGGCACGCCGCCCTCCCTCCCTGCACACGCTTGGGGCGCTGCGGTGGCGGCTGCCTTTTCTTCTCTGACCGTAGCGCCAACGCTCTCCCGGTCTGAACTGGCTTGAACTTGAATCAGAATTGTGTGTCTCACCTGGTCGCCTGCATTAGGCAGTCCCGAGGGGCGGGGGGTAGATGAGTCAGGCTGATATTTGGGACAAAAGGCAGCGTGGGCACTGCCGGAACCAGAGAGGGCTCTGGGCGGCGCTGCCGGCACGGAGCCCCCACCCGGGCCCAAGGTGACCCTGAGCTGGCCCGGCCCCCGGGAGATCCAAGAAGCTCAGCCCTGGGGGGCTCTTGTCTGTCCCCAGATAAGTGGCTCCTTCGCGTTCATGGTGGCATCTCGGGGGCTCTGGGGCGGGGGGGCTGGACGTCCTGCCTGCGCCGGAGCGGAAGAGAAAATGAGCCGGCGGGGGTGGGCAGGAGGGGACGAGAACACTGCCTTCCCAGAAGGAGCCCCTGCCAGTGGCCTTCTCCTGGGGTGGGTGGAGGGTGCCTTTGGTTACGGTTCAGGTCTGTTTGGACTTCACGAAATTGATTTTTGAAAGAAGCTTGAACATTTTGGAGTTTAAGGTCATATGCGCTTGGCAAACAATGGCTTTTAGTTTGGAAGGAAAAAGGCATAAAGGGCATTTTGGACACAAAATACCTCTTTAAAACAGCATTTTGATGAGTTAAGTATAAATAAACCAGAAACACACGGATTTCATTTCCTTTAAAATACCCGCGGGCTCAAACACTAGCGGGAAGAGTGCCTGGCAAACGGCGGTTTGGGATTTTGACAAACCCAAATATTTTGAAAAGGTTGCTGATGTTTGCACCCAGGTCTCCTCCCCTGGCCCCTCCCACGAGGGCCCCGTGGGCTCCTCCGGACGGTGGACGGTCCAGTGGGCGAGGCGCTGGGTCCGCCGTCGCCCTGCCTCACACAAGGCCGAGACTAAGAGGACGTCTTGCGTGGGTGTGTGTCGGGGGCATGTGTGCAGATCACGTGTGCCTGTGTGCTTCTGTGCGTGCGAGCTCCTCAGTGTGTGTGTGTGTGTGTGTGCAAGTGCACACACAGGAAAGCAGAAGCAGAGAAAATCAGATAAGAGCTGCGGCTTTGTGACTAAGGAATTCTAACTTTATTTTGGTGTGGAATGGAAAAAAACAAGGGAGAATCCTGACTGAGGAGCAGACCCGGGTAAAGCGGGCACTGGAATGACATCGGCTGTGTCTGCTCGCTGCCCCGACACCTGGGCTGCCCCAGAAGCACGGGGTCCCACGACGGGACTCCCAGACAGGGACGGCGAGGGGGCAGGCGCGGGACTGGGCAGAGCCGGCCCCGGGAGCGTGTCCGTGTCCCTAGGAGCAAGCCGCCCAGCTCCACGGGTCATTTCCTTTCTTGGCCGCGGGAGGCGACAGTGAGGGAGCTGGAACCCAGATCAGGCGTGACCTGGGGTCGCGGTGGGAAAGCCTCGTCCTCCGCCTTGGGTGCGCCCACAGGAAGGCGGGCATTCGAGGTCACCTGGGTGAGAAGAGACGCCGGCTCCCTCCTGACCCCTCATTTCCTTCCTGTTCCAAACCAGGGGCCGGTGTGGGGACCCGAGCCTGCTTGGCTGGTGGTTTTGCCGACCCGGGAAGGCCAGGGCGTTGGGCCAGATTCACGGGGCTGCTCCGCCGTTTCACAGACCAGCGGCGTGTGGCGCCTCCGAGCAGAATGCCAAGATGCCCTTTCCGAGCCGGGCCTTCCTGGGCCGGCCACGCGGTCTCCGAGCGCGTTCGGAACCTGAGAGCCGCCGCTTCCCCGGGTGTGCCGTGGACGCTCGCCTCGGGAGGCCTTCGTCTGGAGCGCCCACCCACCGCCACCCCCCCGGCTGCCCCGGTGCCTCCGAACCCTGACTGCACCTTCAGAGACAGAAACAGACGCTGCCTGGCAGGGGCCTGCCCGAGACGTCTTTCCCACAGTGTCCCTTTTGGCATCCGATGAGAAAAAAAGAAAGAAAAAAATGCCATCAATACCCAGTTGGATTTTGAGATTTTCTGCAGAATTGGGCTCGGAGCGTTTAGCTCTGCCTCTAAGTTTATCATAAAAACAGAAGTTTCCCCTCCTGATGTCGAAGGGTGTGCCAGCTGCGCGTGCAAGAGGAAGCTGCCGGCACGCGCCCTCACGCGTCTCGGCAAGGCCAGGTGCCCCAGCGCTGCAGCCTCGTGCTCCGCTCGGAGACGCCGGGGAGCGAGAAGGTTCCGGCAGGTTCCCGGCACGTCCCCTAACTGTGCGGCCTGGTGCGCTAATCAACACTCAATGCCTTCCCTCTCTAAGGCCAAGCGAGAACAAAGCTTCAAATTACTAATTACACAAATCCAGTGTCTTCGGCTAATTGGATTGGTTAATGTCAGCTAATAAAGCGCTTTAGGGATAGGCGGGCGCTGTGAAAGAGGCAATTCATAAGTTTAATAATGGGCTAATGACGGCCACAATGGAGAATCCGCGGCCGACGCGTGCACCGGTCACGCGCGTCACACGTGTTTCCCAGCCCCTCTTTGGGCGTCCCTTACAAATCAATGCCTTCCTGGGCCCCCGAGCCCCGAGCTCCGCAGCCCCCTGCAGCAAGACGCCTGACCTCGCCCGCTCCGCAAGGCGTTGGGAGAGCAGCCGGCGCGAGCCCGGTGGCCGTGGGGCAAGTTTAGACGCTCAAGGAGAATAAAGTCCTGTTATTTCTGTTATTTATGAAAGAGCCTTTGGTTAAGCGATTCGGAGCCGAGGCCGGCGCCCTGCGTCCTTGTCCCGAGGTGAGAGGCTCTGCTGTTTTACTCAGTGACCCCACGAGAGCTCCTTGACCTTCACAGGCCTCGGCCAACTGAGCTGGAAAATTGCGTAAAAAGATTGTGGTGTCTCTCCAGCACGGAGCTGCCGAGCCGAGCTTCTCGGAGGCGGTGGAACCGCGACGCCGCGAGCCCACTGGCCGCAGGCCGGGCCGTGGCTGCCTCCGACGGCCAAGGCCAGGAGGACATCGGGGGCGCAGGCCCAGCGTCGGTGGCCGACACTCGGGGTGCCCTGGCTGCTCGCTCGCTCCCCTCAATCCACTCGCCCGTTTTGGGACGTTGAGGAAAGCGACCCTGGGCCCTCCCGCCGTGGAGCTTCTGTGCGGGGATGCCGGATGCCCCGAGCGGGACCAGCTCCCGTGAGCAGGCAGCGTGGGGGCGTGTGCTGGGCAGCGGCGGGCTCCGCGCGTCAGACCTCCTGCCCTGTTGCTTCCCATGCCAAAAGCGTCACCCCACGGGTGGGCAAGCCTGGGCCCCGGCCGATTCCGTTTCAAGACGCAGCTTCTTTGGTGTTTCCTGAGGCTTACCATTTCATCTCTAAACATTTTCCCATTGGGGGGCAGTGAGATTTTCAAGACAAACATCATCGAACCCAGGACTCTCCCGCTTCCAAAGGGGGTCCCAAGCCAGACCCTGGTGACATCCATCCCCCTCCCGGAGAGAGCCCGAGAGGCAGCGAGCGTTTCTGGGGGAGAGAAGCAAACCAGTTCCCAGTGCCTGCACGTTTGCTTTAAAGAAAAGCAGCTTCCTCAGTTGTTGTTTTCGTCCCATTCAATTCACCGACTCGAGGTCACAGGCACAACAGCTTTTCACATAGTCACAGTTGTGTGGCCATCGCCACGGCAGAATTGTAGGACATGTCATTGCCCCATCCCCTTCAGCTCTCGGCCCTCTCTCCCCGTCCCCACCCCACGCCCTAAGTGCATGCTTGCTCATGATAAATGAAATCCCTCAAAGAGGAAATACGACCCGGAGGTTTCCTGCTTCAATTTACACTGGGGGGATCTGCAAACCCCATGCAGCCCCACACTGAGCGGGCGCTGTTCGTTAAATATACGAATGTGGCGTGATTACTGCTGTGAGCCCAAACCCAGCAAGCAATGCAGAGGTCGTAGAGGGAAAGGACTTTCCCACTCTCCCCAAGAAGTGCCGTGGGTTTCCCGTGGCCCAGAGGAAACCAGTGGCCAGCCCTGGTGGGAGGGTCACCCCCCGGCTAACGGAGGAACTCAAGGTATGCAAAAGGCCACAAAAGAGGGGCTGTCATCTCACCTTCTTGCCCCAAGAAGAGGCCACCCCAGGCCTCCAAGGGTCTTTGCTGTCCCTGAGGAACTCGGTGGGTACCTGCCCAGGTGCCCGCCCCGCCAGGCAACAGTCAACCCATTTCTGCTTCTTGGAACCTCTGTCTCTTCCTTTGCCCCACCCACCCACCCACACTTTACTCCCCGCTCCACACCAGTGCTCAGTTGGGGTCCCTCAGTTTCTGTTTCTTTCTCCCTCTCTGGGCACTGGACTTGCTGCCCACCTCACCCTGGGCAGACCCCAAGACCCCTGTGGCATCCCAGTCAGGGGCCTTCAGCTTCCCTTTTGATCTTTGGGGAAGAAAAACTAAATCACACCGCTGAAAGGCCAGCTCAGAGAGCAGAGCCTTAAAAATCCAACTGTGCCCGGATTTCCCCTGGTCCTTCCAAAGGAGCCGTCTGGCTCAAATGGCTTTGCGTGCGTGGCGGCACCCGTTTCTCGAGCCGGTTTGGCCAATCTCAGAGGGACTGTGAAATGCGCTCCCGGGTCCAGACGGAGAGGCGGGCAGGCGAGGAGCCCGGCGCCCTGAGAGAGAGGAAGTGCCTCCACCCCCTCCACGCGGCCCACACTGCCAGAGACCACGTTCACCCACGCGTGTGCTGGACGGAGGGCCCAGGAAGCGCTCGCGGATGGGAGCCCAGGAGGCTGGGGGGCTGGTGGGGGATGCACAGACGCCACGGCCCTTCCTGGGGAGCCCCCTGCCCTTCTCCACGCTTCCTTCCACGGCACTAACGGGGCCGTTTTTCTCCACCCATCCCCAGACAGATAGTGACCTTGTCATGTTAGATGGACAGCCACGCCGCACGGCCGGCGAGCAGCAAAGCGCCACGTCCCACCGTCACATCAGGGCTTCCGGGCCACGGGCCTGGGTAGTCCGTTGCTCCTTCGGGCTTCTTGCCAGACCTAGGGAGGGACGGAAGAGCCTTTTCGTTTCTCCTTCAGGACCAGAGAAAGAGGGAGGACGCGGGGTGCTGCGTTTACCCTGAGGCATGGCAGGGGTTTGGGCTGCGGAGAGCGCGGGGTCGGAGCGAGGGTGAGGCCTCGCTCGCTGTGGATGGATGCCGGAGAGCGAGGCGCGGTGGAACGAGAGCTCGCCCCGCGCAGAACCCGGGGCAGCGGGCGCCGTCCACCGGGATCGTGTCCGCTTTGTGTGAACGTTGCACAAACCTCCGAATTGCCCCTGCCACCCAAGGTGGGCGCCTGCCCCCTGCCGCCGGAGGCCCCGAGGGGACGTTTCGGGCAGAGCCCGCCAGGCCCTAAGGCCTCTCCCGCGTACCGAGCGCTCTGAGGGTCTGAGACCGACCCGGCCTTGTCGAGAGCTTGCTTCCTCGTTCCTGACAGGCCCGCGGGCGCCCCAGGCGTGGAGGCGAGGGCGCAGGTTAGAAAGGCCTGTCTCCCGGGGGTCTCCTCCCGTGGTGCCGTGCCCCCCTGGCCTCCGGGGACGAGCCCCTCGGGCTGGCGCTGGGGGAGTCCCACCGCCGCCGTGCTCCCTTGACCCACCCCCGTGGCCGCCCCTGGAGGGGAAGAGGCAGACACTCCAGTGGGTGCTTTAGGAGCTCCTCCGAGTGGGAAAGTGAACGGGGGAGACAGTGGGTGTGAGCCGGCTCTAATTTCACACCGTCCTCCTCGTGGGAGGCCACAGCAGAGCCACTGCTCTCCACGGGGCAGCTGGCTCTGCGAGCAGGTGTTCCCGGGAACTCCGCTGCTTTCTCGCCACCTGCACCTGCACCGGCAGAACAAGGCCGCTTCCAGATGGTTCCGTCCACCGGGAGTGATGGCACCCCGGCCACGGCGCAGACCGAGGCCTCGCAGGATCTCCCCACGTGTGGGCGGAGGGTGCACCCGCGTCCCCACCCATCCCCCAGGATGCTCATCGCGCCGTGGGCCTCTGGCCAGCGCCTTCTGGAAAGGCCCGGAAGGAGACATTTCAGGGGAGGACCCCATCCGACCCTGCTGTACGTCCCACTTTGGTTGTTAATCTCACAACCCTTTAAAAACATAAAGCCCACGCGCAGCACACAGCATGCTTGTGCTTCTTCCGCGCCGGGAGCTTGCGGGCTCCTGCCAGGCCCGAGAAGCTTTGCGTGCCTGTCTTGTGCCGCCCTCGTCGGCAGCCTCGCCCCCACAAGAGGGCTTTGCCCCAGGTGCCTCGGCAATCCCGAAGATGGGAACCCCCAATTCACGACGTCGCGACGCGGGTTCTTGTTGCAAAAGTAAGGGGAGGCTGGATGGGCCCGTCCCCTTTTGCGTGTTTTCCTGGCGGGTTGTCAGTGGCGTCCAGCGGTGGGGCAGGGGAGGCTCAGGCTCTCGTTGGTGGGAGAAGGGAAGGTGCAATGCGGGGGCTCCGAACAGGGATGTCCCCCACGCTGCCTGCAGAGACTCAGGAAGGCTGGACGGTTAGCCGACCCCTGCGTGAGCCAGGCGCCCCCGAAGGCGTCGGGCAGGCCTGCGGGCGTCTCTCTGCAGAATCTACTGGGCTCAGGAAGGCCTGGACAGGCGGGGGGCCGTGGGTGGGCTTGCAAAGCGGAGGCAGCATACGGGTGGGCCAAGCTGCACAGCCTCTCCCAGGGCCAAGCCTTGCCACTCCCCTGTGCCCCTCAAAGAGCAAATGCAGCCCCGGGGCTCGGGGCCGCAGCATTAGTTGCATGGAAGCTGCAGGATTCCGGGGCTGCCCATTTTTCACAGCGGATCAGCCTGGAATTCCTCGGCACAGCTGCTCCTGGAGTTGGGTCCCACTAGGAAAGCGTGCGGTCTCGTTTGGCGGCTCCCTGCCTCCCACCGCCCCCACGCATGGTGGTCTCGAGTTAGCTCAGCAGCTGAGACCAAAACGTCGGCACTCTGAGGCGAGACGCCGGCGGCCCCCTCCCGGGACTCCGCACCGTCTCCTGCCTGCAGATTGGAAACAGTCCTGCAGGAGGAAAGCGCAGGCCTGTGCGTCAGCGCCCTCTCCCCGCCCCCTGCACCGGCACCCCCTGCACGCGTCTCCCCAAATGGAACCCGTTTGGTGGAGGCCCAATAACCACAGGCGACCAGCACGCCCTGCCGCGTCCCCCCTCTGCTGCTCCCAGGCTGTGTGACATGGGCGAGTTTCTCGACCTCTCTGAGCCCCGGCCTTCTGGGGTCACTATGGGCTTGAGCTGGGCAACGCGGCGGCGTCGCTGACGGAACACGCTGGCGCTTGCCGGCGCTGTTTTCTCACCGTCAGGAGTGGAAACACTCGCACCTCCGGCCTCACTGGCTGGCGTGTTGGTGGAGCCCAGACGTGGGCGAGGCCACAAACGTCTGCCGAGCGGCGAGCCCATGGACCGCTTCGCGGGTGAGAGTGACACGGGGACAGTGGTGGCCGGTCCCCAGAAAGGTCTGCTGCCTTTTGTACAGAAGCCAAAGCCCCATTGTGCTCGCAGTGCGGGGCGATGGCTCTGGCCCCTCCGCCCTGCGGCTGCCCCCGACCCCAACACGCGGGGCTCACGGCCGGGGGAGCTCGTCCTCGGGGAGCACTTGGGCTTCAGCCACAGCCGTCCCTGTCCCGGACCTGGAGCCTGGACGCTCCAGTTTGTGCGCGGCCGAGTGGAGGTGGCGGGAGACACGGCCCTCCGCGTTCGCTCCGGGTCGCTGAGGATCATTTAGACAAACGCGTCAGCCATCGCGTGACAGTGGCGAGATCACGGTCGCTCCTGGGACTAGAAGGGGCTGAGAATAAAGGACAAACGTGCTTGGAGAGGCAGGAACTGGACGTGTGTGTTTTCTCCCCCCACCCCCGTGGTGGGCACGGCCCCCTTGGAGGCACTGCGGGGTGCCCCCAGGTGGGCACTCTCCCTCCTTTCCCTCACGTGCTCGCTTCGCGGGTGGGGAGCCTAGTGCCTCGTCACCATGCGCGGGGGGGGGACGGGCAGTGTTTTCAGAAACTGGGCGGTCCCGCAGATGGACTTTTTAGACCTGAGTTGGGGAGCCCACCTCGGGGTGGGTGATGGGCAGCGCTCGGTGTTGGGTTAAGCCAAGGGGGGTGGAGACCGAGGCGCCCCCCGTCCACAGCAGACACGTCTAGTGAACAAGGATTGGGGTGCACAGCTGTCAGCCCGTGCAGGGCCATCCCTGCTCTTGGCCGCTGCCACTCAGAGCATCATAAGCCGTCTGTGGAATCCGCGCTGCCCGCCCCGGAGCCTGGCCGCACAGCGGGGCCGGTAGGCTTGGGTGACTGCGTCGCCTCCCTGGCATCGCGGTGAGGTTAGCCTGGGCGTCCTGAGGGGGTTCGTTTGCAGAAGGAACCAGGAGCTCTGAGCCAGGGCCTGCGGCTGCTCTGGGGGTGTTCTCCTCCCAAGCCCCCTCCCGAAGCACATCCTCCCGCTGACCAGGGGGCCTGCCAGGGGAGGCCTCAGTGTCTCCCCGCCAGTAGGGTGACCCATGGAGGGGGCCGCCCAGGATGGGGGCTTCCAGAGCTAAGCCCCAGATAGTCCCGGGCAGCAGGAGGGTCGTGCCCCTGACTTCCAGGGCTGCCAGCACAGCCGTCCATGGGGGAGCTGGCCTCGGGGCCACCTCCGGGCCACCTCCTGGCCACCTCCACGGCCACAGGGTCAGCGGTCAGGACGGCGTCCACCCGGACCTGCTCAGACCACATCTGCTCCCCACACAGCTCTTCAGCTGGCCGCTCGACCCCGGGCGGGGCAGACGGAGCTGCCCTCCAGCCACCGGCGAGACGCCCCTCAGTGACAGGCCAGCATGTCCTCCAGGGCCCAGCAGCTGCCCGGAGCGGCAGTGACCACGGAGAGCCGTCCCTGGGCACAGGGCCCGAGCCCCCTGGGCGGGGTCACCGCCCACCCTGGACACATTGGTCGCAAGCTGCTGGGGGCTGGACAGGCCCATCCCCTTCCTTTCTGGGGGTCTGGGGTATGAACTTCACCCGGGCGGCTGCCCAGTGAAGGCCACGGAGCAGCTCCTGGCTCACCCCTCACTGTGTGCTTCCACGTCAACAGTGCCAATGACTGTGTGGGCTCGGGGGGTACAGCACAGGGGGGTACAAGTTTGTGGGGGTACTCGCTCAGGGGTACCACCTTGGGGACATTCAAACTTGGGGGATACTGGCTCAGGGGGTACCAGCTCAGGGGATACTGACTTGGGGGGTGGGTACTGGCTCAGGGGTACTGGCTCGGGGGGGTATAAAGTTGGGGGTACCTGCTTGAGGGATACAAGTTTGGGGGTAATGGCTCGGGGGTACCAACTTGTGGGGGTACAAGTTGGTGGAAGTACTGGCCCAGGGGTACTGGCTCGGGGGTACTAGCTCAGGGGATACTGGCTTGGGGGGAACTGGCTCCTGGGTGTTGGCTCGGGGGTATCAGCTCAGGGCGGTACAAGCTCAGGGGTTACTGGCTCGGGGGGTCCCACCACGGTGCCTCAGTCGGGCCCCTGGCTTCAGGAGATGTCTGATCCGGTAGGGAAGGAGGCCTCTGGAACAAGTATGCCCTGTTCCCCCAGGGCTGCGAGGGGCCCAGTGGACGTTTACGAGAAGGGAAGGAAGCAGGAGGCGTGGTCTCGGGCAGTCGCGTGTGGCCGTCTCAACCAGAATCACCAGCTTCCCAAAACTCTCCACCGATACCCAGTTTCCGGCGTAGGAGAATGTGGGGTTTCTACCGTCCGCCCTCCGGGCAGCTCAGCCAGGGCAGGGCCCCCCACCCCCCGCCCCCAGGACTGGTGGTCTGGTCTGGGCCTTCCCAAGGCGACAGGCTGCTCCTGGCCCGGATGGATCAGGGCCCCAACAGCCTTGCGGAACTTTCTCCTCGGTTCCAGGGTACCCGTGTGCCCCTGGACTCACTGGAGCTTCACTTTGCAACGCTGAAAGTTATGGCTCGTCCTGAGTCATTGATTGGAAGTGCCACCGTCACCCACGCTTCCACGATTTACAGCCACTTCCTCCGGGGAAATCAATCTTCCGGAAGCAGGAGGAGGCCATCCGCTGAGGGGGGGCCGGGAGGGACTCTGGACGCACAGCTCCTCGGGGACAGGGCCTGCACCACCACGGCTGGCCCCCGCCACACCGCCCCTTACCCCCACCTGCCCCCTACCTGCATGCACTTCTGCTCCCTGACGGAGGAAGGTGAGCTGGGCAGCTGCAGCTCACGCATCACGGAGCCCCAGGGAGAGCCTCTCGGAAGGAGCTCCTGCAGCGTCCAGGCCGGCGGGTGAAGGGCCCCCGACCACCCATTCAAGCCTTGGTGGGAAAGACTGGAGCATCCCGGACGGCTGGGAAGGACTGGGGTGGGCACTGGCACGCTGTCCTCTCTGGGGGCAGGGGGTGCAGACCCCCAGCCCAGGCAGCTGCAGCTCCAGGGAAGGCGGCCAGCCCGGCCCTGCCCCCCACGCTGCCCACATCCCCATCGAGTTAGGCGCGGAGGGAGGGCTGAGTGTCGTCGCGGGTGCCCTGCCTGCCTCACGCCCGGGGAACCGCTGTGCGGGCAGGGGTGGGTGGGGCCATGGGGGCAGCCGCCTCTGGCCCTTCCCTGCCGTCTGCTCGGGGGAAGCCTCTCCATGCCCCACATATATGCCGAGCTCCGCTAAGGAGCAGGAGCCTGGGCTGGCAGGGTGGTCTGCAGGGGGGAGGCATCAGGGCCCGGGGCTGGGGGCCTTCTCTGTCCTTCTCTGGGTCCTTTGTAAGGGGCTGCGTCGTCCCTCTGGGAGCTTTCGTCAGGTACTGGGCGGCCAGGAGCAGCTGCTTCCTGCCTCCCTTGGGAGGGGGCTGCCAGGCAGCCTGGGGCGGGCAGTGCCAGCTACGCCAGGAGAGGTTCCTGTCCCTCTCGAGCTGCCTCCTCATGTGGGAAGAGGATGACAGACTGTCCATCCTCACAGGCTCTCACCACGTTCTCAGCTCATCAGCGCCAAGGAAACCCCAGCAGCGCCCGGCAGGCCCGCCCTGGCCGCCCGCAGGGCCACGGTCAGCCCTCAGCGGCCCAGCTCCTGTCCCGGCTCCTCGCCCACCCCTCCGCCCCCCGCCAGCCCATGCGCCACCCTCGGCCTGGTCTCTGGGGATGCCCACTGCAGTGCCCGCTCAGCCCTGGCAAACCCAGCCCGGCCCTGACCATTATCTGACCGCTTGCGTGGGCCGCCCCTGCCACCGCCCTGCCCCCAACGCCTCTGCCCGGCCTGGGGACCCTCCTGCCTGGCCCTCATTTCATTGCTCACAGCAAGCTCTTTTCTTTAAGGTTCATCTTCCGGTGAAGAAGGGGGTGGGCGTCACCTGTGGCTGTGGCTCTAGAGGGGCTCCTCCTCTTCTCGCGTCTCCAAGGCACTGTTCGAGGGCAGTGTATGCAGACGGTGCTCAATGGCTGCTCACTAAATGAAGCTGTCGAGGGAAGTTGAAACCTTGGCCTCAGGGGACCTAGGAAAGATGGGAACCTCAGAGCCTGAAGCAGAGAGGCCTGGGGGAGGCCATTCATTCATTAGTCCTGTATTCATTCATTCATTCATTCACCCTGTATTCATTCATTCATTCATTCACCCTGTATTCATTCATTCATTTGCCCTGTATTCATTCATTCACCCTGTATTCATTCATTTGCCCTGTATTCATTCATTCATTCATTCATTTGCCCTGTATTCATTCATTCACCCTGTATTCATTCATTTGCCCTGTATTCATTCATTTATTCACCCTGTATTCATTCATTCATTCATTTGCCCTGTATTCATTCGTTCATTCATTCACCCTGTATTCATTCATTCACCCTGTAAATGTGAGGCCTCCTCTCAGGGGAAGACGTCCAGGCAAAGGGGTGTGGGTCACATGGACAGAGAACTGCCAGTGGACAGATTGTTCTTGGAACCTCTGAGAGCAGGCAAACCATGCCCGGATTTGGGTTTGTGCCAGCGCAGGGAGAAGACTGCCCAGGCACAGTTCAGCCCGTGGCCAGTGCAAAGCCGAAGGCCTGGCACGCTGAAGGTGGGTCGGGATGGATGCTGACGAGCCGAAGGCCCCTCCCTGTGGGGAGACCCCTGGGGAGGCCGGCCAGGGGCATGGAGCTCGCTGTCCTCACGCAGTCCACTGAGGCAGGGCGGCCGTGTCCCCTCCTGAGCCTCAAAGTGCTCCAGGGCACAGGGTTCTGCTGTCACACGCCTCCTGCGTCGCACATCACTGGGATTCTCCGTGGCTGCAGGGTCTGGGATGGGGCTGGGTGAAGGCTCTGGGAAAGGGAGGTGACGGCGCCGGGGCCCGGGGAGGTGGAGATGTGGGACAGGAATGCAAACACGTGCAGGAGCCACCACGGGGCTCGGGGATGGGCTGCCTGGAAGAGCCAGGGTCCTCTCTCGCCTGAGTAAACAGGAGCAGAGAGAGGCTCCGTTCATTGGCCAGACCTCACTGGAAAGAACTGAGAACTATCTGTTCAGGCACGAAAGCAAAAAACAGCGGCCAAGGGCCTTTTAAAAACTCGTTTCTGTAGCTCCGACGTGGCCAAGCCAGTTTCTTAAATGCAGAAAATAAATAAATACCCTCCCACTCCCAGTTGAGAGCTCTAGGCTTGTGTCAACTCCATGGAGCCTTTGCTCCCGGAGCCAGGGCAAGGTCAGCCGGTGACTAACCGCTCCCTGGTGCCTGCCGGGGCCGCCAGCGGGACCCCACCCAAGGCCGGCCCCCGGGCACGGAGAGCCCTGGCCAGGGCCGGTGGGAGCCCCGTGCACAGGGCGGCACCAGGCTTCTCGCGGCCACCGGCCTCCCACTCCTGCCCCGCTCGGATACAGGGTGGCAGAGCAGAGCTGGCTCCACCACTCAGCAGCTCGCTGACCTGCGCCCTCTCCTTCGGCTCAGAGCCACGGCTGCTATCTCCGAAGCGGGGATGGTGACAGCTCCTGCCTCATGGGGGCTTCTGGGAGAAGCCGAGGGCCAGTGCCTGTGCCCTGGATGGCCCCCAGCCCGCGTGGCTGCCCCAGAAGGTCACCTGCTGCTGTCACTGCGTCCTCGCCGTGTCCTCACCGCCTCGGTGCAGTGTCGACACCGGGGAATGGGCAGCAGTTGCAGGCTTTGACATGGAGAAAATGCAGGACGAGAGTTGTCCTGTGAAGCTGCTGTCACGTGAGAACACGGAGCCCTAGGAGGGGGCGGGCACCCCTTTCCAAGGACGGGCCCCCAGCACATTAGCATCTCACGCCTATCTAGTGGTATAGAACACTCCCGAAAGGGCAGGGCACGTGGACGTCAAGCCGATGACCACGGGCCTTACCAGCCACTGGCTCCGCTCCTCTGCTCGGACACTGTGTGTCCAGCAGATCCCTAAACTCTGGGGACCACAGGGTTTCCCGAGGTGCCCAGAGCAAGGCTCGGGGCTGGGGCAGTGGGTGGGGGGCTCCATCCAGCTCTCAGGCCCAGCCCTCCTCCCTTATCGCAAACCTGAGTGACCAACCAGACAAACCTGCCCCCACCCCATACGGGCGTCTTCTGGGGGAGGGGTCGTGGGGTCAGCTCTTAGCAGGTCTAGACTCAGACACACAGTTCCGGCTACAAAGAAGCGACTTCAAAAATGGGCAAGAGCATCCACAGTGAGACGGAGACAGCCTGCTCCGAGGCCACGGGCATGGGGTGGACACGGCTGAGCATCCAGCGCCTCCTGATCACAGAGTGCTCCACAGGCCGGGCCGGGGGACAGCTCTGCGCTGGCCTGATCCTGCTCCCTCGCGCTCAGGAGCCGCCTCGAGGCTGGATCTCGGCCTGGTTTCCTCCGGAAGGTGGTTTTCAGATGATTTCAAAGGGAGAAAAGCCTTCTGGGGTCCGTCTGTGCCACCGGGACAGGAAGTGTAGGCCCCTCAGAGGACGTGCCAGGACCCCAGAGCCGAGAGCCTGTGAGAGGGGTGTGTGTCTGCTCTGGGCTGAATTTTTGGAGAACAGAGGGTATTTATGCTAAAAGTCAAAAAAGATGTTTTGACCAGCTCCACTTAGCTAAATCCTGGCACTGATGCCTAAGAGAGAAGCTAGATGGTGGAGGGCAAGCCTCTATTTTTTTGGCTAAAAGGCTCAATCAAAACACACCTAATACTTCTGCCAGGGTGCGGAGATGGGGCTCGGAGCCTCGAGGCCGCTGCCAGCGGTCGGCAAGCCAGCGATGCTATGCCGGGGGCTAAGCTAACAAAATAAAGGGGTTTTTCAGTAGAGCAGCAGCCTTGGCCAGGGGCAAGCGAAGGCTGAGCGACTCCAGGCGGAGCACGTGGGGCGTTTTTGCAGCCAAGGTCACCAGTGGGTGACGAGGCAGAGTTGATGAAATGCATACCTGCCAGGGCGGCCACAAAATCAAGGGCGGGCCCGAGACGCGGCGGGGACGGGGGACCCTGGAACACGACTCAAACCGTCCCTGTGCGAGAGAGCGCCCCTTCTTAAAATCACCGTGAAATCATAAAATGAAGTGAGAGCACCTCGTTTAAAGACACTGTTTAAAAAGTCTCCGGGGCTTGCTTCCTTTGGAGAGGGCATAGGTCAGGCCTAACCCCACCCCTGCCCCGGCCGCATCAGGCGCCAGCAGGTGCGACGCGCGGACACCAGCTCTTCCCAGCCCCGGTGGGTGCGGCTGAACCGCCACACGGGAAGCACCGGGAGAGCCACAGGGCCCAGGCGTCTCTCCTGCCTGACAAGTGGGGTCTTGTGACCTGTTGAGGACATGTCTCCACATGCCATCTGGACGGCAGACCTCACCGGACCCTTCCAGAAAGGGCAAGAAGGGCCTCGCCGCGCTGGAGCTCTCGGGCCGCTCTATCCCAGGGGGCCGCTTCTCGCCCTGGGGCTGCTGGGCATGGCTGGGCCTGGACCCTGGCCGGCGGGCTGGAGAGGCAGCCAAGAGCGGGGAGGGGGCTGCGTCGCCGCCACGGCCCCCGCGAGCTGGCGAGGTCCCCGCTGTGCTGTGGGGAGCCGGCCGGGCCCTGCCAGGGAAGGTCTCCTCTTGCTGGTTTCAGCCGAAGTTTGCCAGATGGACGGGGAGCGACCCTTGCAGGGGTCTGAGAGGTGGGCTGCACAGGCGACACCGCCCCAGCCCGGCCCCCACACCGCGGGGACGCCGGCGGCCGCTGCGGCACGGCCTGTGCCCTCCGGAGAAGCTCTGCCTCCCTGCTGCGTGGAGAGAGGGGGGCTGCCTGGCTCCTGGTGGGGCCCACCGACTCCCCTCCGCAGGCGAGGCCCTCCCCGAGTCCTCTGCCGCGTCTCGGCTTCGATCTGGCAGTTCGTAAGAGCCATGCCTTGCGTCATTTCCAGGATGCAGCTTCCGGAATCTTCTGAGAAGAACAAATGCCCCCTTGCCCCTGGAGGCTGTGCAGTCGGGGGCGGGTCACTTACCTGTGGGGACTTCCAGCCTCATCCGTGAAATGACCAGTGATAATATCCGCGTCAAGAAATGCCCCCGGCTTTTGAGATGGCCGTGACAACGCACGCGGACCAGGGCTGCCCGCTTCGGGCTGTGCTGTGCACAGCAGCCGCTTGGCTGCTCCTCGGGACGAGCTGGGGGCAGGGGCCGGGGCAGGGAAGCCGTGGGCCCCTGGAGTCAAAGCCGAGGCTCAGCTAGCTGGAAGGCAGCGGGTGGGCGGAGGGAGGCGGCGACCCGCCAGAGGCCCCCGTCGGGGGCGCCAGGGGCTCAGCGTGCAGCAGGGGGCCCTGTTGAGCTCTACCCACAGGACCCCCACCTTGGCAGCGATGGGGGTGCCTCTGCTGCTCCCCCAGAGCGTTTGGTTCTCTTCCCCGGGGACAGAGAGGGCTCGGGACGCCGTGGAAGGAGGAGGGAGCCTCCCTGGCACCCCAGCCAGCGGCCGCCTCCCGGGCCAGCAGTGGGGCCCCTGGGCTCCAAAAGGGCCTGCAAGTGTGAGAGCCGCCAGCACGCGCTGCCTCGGAGGGTCCTCAGGGTGGGGGGGGGGGGCGATCAGACATGCTGGTGTCACCTGGGCAGGGGGCACGGTTTCTCCGGGGATGCCGGAGACGACCGCCAGCACCCGTTCACCCAAGCACCCCGCGTCGCAGGTGGCCCTGGAGGCCCAGACCCTAACTCGCCTTGGGAGCCACGGAACGCTTCTGCGCCCACGGCGGCTCCGTTACACCGCAAACTGCGGGGAAGCACACCCAGCCCACCTCCCCTGCTCCCGGGGAGCCCCAGGGCTGCCGTTTGCTTGGGGGGGCGGGTATCCCCTTCCATCAGACCTGGGCCTTGTGCCCTGCCCTGCACCCAGGGGATGACGGGATGCAGCCGACGGATGGATGTCAGCGGAGCCGGCTTCCCAGAGGCGAGGGGCCCTAGGGTGACCCCACACGCGGGCTTGGCTCCAGCACAGGCCTCAGGCGCTCTGGGCCAGCCAGATCCCTTGAGCGCCTTCTCCCCTTCCAGCTCCTCTGGGTGCCCGCGACGGGGAGACAACATTGCCATTTATGTACGTGCGTGGTGATCCGCCCGCCGTGGGAATGTAAGCAAGCCGGGGGTGCCAGCGGGTGAGCACGCCCCCGAGAGCTGCCATCGTGTCTCTTGACATGCTTGTCATTCGCTCCGGGGGCTCTGCAGAGCCGAGTCCCGCGAGCTCCCCTCCCTGAGCGTGGCCCCCGCCGCCACCGGGGGCAATGGGATGTGGCGTGCAGCCGGCGAGGTGGGCGGGGTGGGGGGAGGCCCTCTCTTTCCACCAACTCGGTGGAGAAAGCGTGAGAAGTGCAGGGGCAGCTGCCACCCAGGCGCAAGGCGGCAGCCTCCTGGTCCAGCCTGGTGGTCAGTGTCTTTGTCACGGCCAGTCAGGGCCCCGGGGCCACACAAAACGCTGAGGCGCCTCTGGAAACTAAAACGCGGTTTCCTCCTCAGGACTGAGGCCGTCCGCTGGCAGGCGCCTCCTGGCCGAGGGACCCCGCGACACGCAGCAGTGGGCTCCCAGCCCTGTGGGACGGTGACGGGGGTCTCGGGCCCTGCTGGGGGGCAGTGCCGAGGAGCGGCCCGGGCAGCCTGCCCTCTGCACGGTGCCTCTGCCCTCCCCACGCGGGGGTCCCTTGGGCACGGGTGGGCGTGGCCCGTTCCAGGAGGCCGCGGCCCTTTCCGGTTTGCAGGTGGGCGGCCTCGCTCTTCTCCGAGCCCCAGCCTCCGGCCGGCCTCCCTGGACTCGGCCGAGGCGGCAGAAACGCAGGGCCCTGTCCACCAGCCAGACTCAGCCCCCAGCACCTGAGGCCTGCTTCTCCCGCAGCCTCGGCCTCGGCCTTGACCGATTCCCTCATAGGAACTTTCCTGGGGTCCCTTTTCTGGGGCTCGTCCTTTTATGCCTCATTCTCTCTTTTCACTGACAGCCACTTCCCAAACCACAATTTCAGCATCTATTAAAAGAAACAGAATCCCCAATTGGTTAGAATGCTCAACACTTAAAATAGCTTACTGCTATTCCAGCTGAGCTTGGGATTTGGGGTGCGGTGTCCCTGTCCCCCCCACCTGGCCTGTGGGGACACTGGCCGGCGCCCTCTGCCCGGTGCTGGTCATTTCTAAAAGCAGTCGTGTGCTTTGGGGAGAGAAGACATGAAACCCTTTGTTTTGACACCATTTCTCATTTTATCCTTTAAATACCAGTTTTAGTCGTGGTTTAGAATCTTAGGGAAACGACGTGATGATCTAGATACCCAAGTCGATGTACAGCACTTTCAATCCGGAAGAGGAAATCCAGTTTCTCAGCTAATTGGTCAGTGAGCGTAGCTTACAAAGCTCCCCACCTCTGAGGCGCCCCCCGCCCGTCGTGGACCTCACTGGTTTTTAAGAGGAGAAGCCAGGCACAGTGCTATAGCGCCTCAGAGTTGAGGCAAGGAAATCTCCACATTGACACTTTCAGGGCAGAAGAAGGATCCAGAAGAGCTGCTGCCTTCTCCCCTCACTCTGCCCAGCGAAGCCCCCGAGGTGGTGGGTTAGGAAGAGGGAGGGGCAGGAATTCCCCGGCACCGGATGCTGGGGGCCTAGTCAGCGGCAACCCCAGGCCATTTGCACGTCGCTGGTTTCCTTTGCAGAGGCTCCTCTAGGAAGTCAGGATGTTAGCAAAAGGCAGGCTAAGGAGAGAGGAGGCTGCGCCATGGCATTGGGTCGCCCTCCTGCCGGCATGGCCGTGCCATCCCCTGCCTGCAGCCGGCTCCCACCCTGGTGCCTGCCTCCTCACCACCGTCCCTTGTGGGACCTGGCTTGACCGCTTGTCCAAGCCTACCCCCCAAGCTGGGCTATAAGCCCCCAGAGGGAAGGGGCCGTGTCTCTGCGCAGCTGCCCCCGGGACTGGATGCAACACAAGCCCCTCCCTTGGCGCTGCCGCCGGATTCCCTGGCGGCTCAGAGGCGACGAGGATGGAGCCTGTCATTCGCCTCGTGCGGCCTCGCCGCAGTCCTTTGCGCTGCCTTGCGGATGTGCTGGCCTCGACCTGTCCACGCAGGTCTCTAGCCAGTTCCTGGCCTCTGCTCCGTGGCTTCTTCCCGTAACGACCCAGTGCGTTTTCAGGGAGGCGGCTTGCCTGGCGGGATGCTCAGCCCTTGGCAAAGAGCAGTGCCTCTCGGGATGAAGGACCCAGTTGCGGGCGCATTCCCTGCCGCGCAGAAGCCACGGGTCTCACCCTTGTTGTTTCAGAAGCTTCGCATCTGCCCCGCTACGTATCGCCCACCGTAGCTCAAGAACATTTTGCCAGCAACTAACAACCCCTTTCAAAATTATTTTGCAGCAAATACTGACTGATACGGAAATGTCGTCACAGGAGAGCTGCACCAGAAAGGTAGGGCAGCTCGTTTCGTGCTTTCTTCTTCCCTTCCACCTTTGACGCTCCCGGTCAGATGACCCTGCGGGTTCTAGTGAGAAAGTGCACAGTTGGGATGTGTTGCCAGCAGGCTGTGAGCAAATAAGCAGGCGAATCTGTCCACAGAACAATAATTGGCAAGCAATTAGAACGATGCTTATTTTTACTGTGTAAGTGGGGGGGGGGTCACGCCGCTGAACCGTCCCCGTCCTTGACAGTGGAGCCGAACCTGGTCCGTGGGAACACTCGGGCCACGCAGACACATCAAAATTAAATAAACTCAGTTTGTGTTTGTTTAACTATCTTCACTGGAGTCTCACACGAAAAGAGTGCGAGGGGGGAGAAATTGGCTGCAGGTTCAAAAAGGTTTTGGCCGTACTAATAGCTTCCAAAGAAGGCTCAAGCGTCGTGTTAAATAAGCAAACCATTAGGGTGAAAGAAGCAGCGCCGAGGCAGGCGTGATCAGCGCTCTGCTGACTGGGGACGGGCCATAGCTGGCTGACGAGCTTGAGCTCCCAAAGATCCAGCGGGCGGACGTGCCCAGGGCACACACAGCCGCAGGCAAAGGTGCACGGACAGACAGACCCCCCTGTCCGCACTGCCAGAGAAGGAAGCAGATCCAGAAGGGACGCCCCAAACCTGGAGCTCGCCCACGGGGGAGCGCAGCTTGCGCCGACTGCCCACACCACTCGCACACGCAGCCGCTTATCTGTTATTTGGGCTTTTCCAGTAAAATTGAAACAGCATTCCCTCTCCTGGCATCTTTGCTTTAAAGCGCTGCGAGCTAAGCAGAGAGACTCACGTTTAATCAGACCCACGCGGCCACGTCAGGAGGCGCAGCACGGGCTGCTCGAGGTCTGAATCAGCGCTGAGTCACCTACTGCCTGTCAAGTGCTCTTTTCCTAATGTCAAAATCACACCTGGACTTTTTTGACTCAGAATAGGCGCTATAGGAGCACAGCCAAGCTTTCAGGTAGGAAAAGCTGAGGCTTGAGCTACAGGTCAGGCCAGCGTGATGCCCAGAGGACGCAGGCGCTTGGCTAGTTCGGCCAAGCTTTGCTGTGTGTCCAGCTCCGGCGGTCTGAGCAGGTCCATTTGGGCAGTTCTCTTCGTGGCAGGGAGGGGAACCTGCCTCTTCTTGCCAGGTTAACCCCAAAGATGTAGATTTGGGAGATTGGTTTTGGAGAACGCTTCGGGACGGGAGGCATTTTCCAAACACACAGTGATGCCAGGCAGGGGCCTTGGGCCGTGGGGTGAATTTGCCCAGCGCGCCTCCACACCACGCGGCTGTGTTTCTGGTCTCGGGGGCCCTCTTGTCCGAGCAGATGACGAGGACAAGGTGGCCGGTCCCCAGTTGCCGCCTGCCCAGAGGCGGAGGCCTTGCTTCCTTAAGAGCGTCCGATTGCACCATCAGGCAAACCCCAAAGCCGGCCTAGCTCTTTCCCTTTCTCCTTGCCTGCTCTCTTGAATAAATCCACGTTTTCTTAAAAGATAGGAAGCAGCAAACGACTTTAAGCAGCTCGTCCATATTTCTAAGAATTGCAGCATTTCACTTCCCCCTAAGAAGCTGAAGTCGGTTTTCCAATCTCCTGACTCCTAGAGTGAACATAAAACCTCCATTTCCCCACCACAAGCACGTCCTGGGGCCACCTGACCCTGGGCAGGGCTTCCTCCCTGATGGTTTCTGTGCCGGAGTCGAGGAGGGCATGGATTTACGGTGGGCAGTTGGGTACAAAGGTCAAGGCAGAAGGGAAAGAGGTCAAGGATAAACTGAATGGGCTGTGAAGAGGCAGCTCGGATAAAAGGACAGACTCGGACGCTGGCCTGCGCACCGGGGCTCTGGGAAGGGCAGGGCTTTGTGATTTGGGGTGAGTGGCGGGACCGCGGGGTTTTGTGTGGCACCGTCCAGGGATTGGGCTGTTTCTTAGAGCTGCTCAGGGCCCACAGACCATTGCCTCACGTGGACCAGGCGCCTTTGCAGCCCCGTCCCGTTGACCACGGGCCCTGGGATGCCCGTTGAATGCGCAGGGGACAGGACCCTGGCGGCCAGCCCGGGGTGTGGACATCGCAGGATGTCTCCCGGGTCGTGGGGGTGGCTGGGGGCCGTCCCAGGGCCAGGCTCGCCCCTGACTCCCAGCCAGCAGCTCTCCCTCTACCACATTCATATGGAGGGCTGCCTGGAGGAGGTGTCTGCACTGCTCACCAGACTGAGAAGCTGCACCCACCTCCCAGTGGCCCGTTGACTCCCAGACGTCTGTCCCCCCATGGGGATCGAGTGAAAGCCAAATCCTGGTGCTTACACCTGGACCCCAAAATCCCCAGATGCTATGGGAGATGCAGGGGGGCGGGGGCTAATAGCAAAGGCAAACGGGTTCATGCCCAGCAAACGGAGGGTCCGTTTGCCCTTTCCCAAGAGAACATCCCCCCTACAAATAGCTGTGTTACTAAAGGCAGTGCAGGAGAAACACGTTTCAAATGCCGTAATTGCTAACATGAGCGTGTGCTCTTTCAAAGGCTACGGCACTGAATTCCTTGGTAATGGGACAAAGACTCTCTCATCGATCTGGTTTTTTTTGGTTGGGGTTTTTGCGAACGGCTGGATGGGACCCAGCCTCGCAAAGCCGTGTGTATTCGGGAGCATGTAAAAGTACGAAAGGTGAGAGCTGGGGCGGCCAGGCACCTCGGGGTGCCAGGTGGCTTCTCTGAGCTCGGTTATTAAGGCTCCAGACCTGCTTCTTTATCTGCTTCAGTGAAATGTGACGAAAGTTAATTCATTCAATCAGTGCACTGACAAATGAGATGCAGAAAATGTGATATTTGGTGGGAAAGTCATGGTTATAAATCTTAAATATTAGAGAACCCGGCTGCTGCAGGAACTCTAGACACATCTACCCAGAGTCTACATGGGGGGACTGAGCCCTGAAGGTTGGTGGCACCAGACACTCTGGATTAGAACCCAGGATTAGAATCCAGGTTTAGAACCCAGGATTAGAATCCAGGTTTAGAACCCAGGATTAGGATCTAGGTTAGGACCCAGGATTAGAACCTAGGGATAGAACTCAGAACTCAGGATTAGAACCCAGGATTAGAACCCTGGGTTGAAACCCGGGACTTGAACACAGGATTGGAACCCAGGACCTATGGCAGGTTATGGATGTGGGGTGGCACTCTCTTTGGAGTGACATCGACTACAGCCCATGAGGGGCTCCAAGCTTGGTCCCGCCCCCACAAGGGGCAGATTTGTCACCCGGGCTCAGAGCCAGGGGCTCTGTTGTCGTGAGCCCTCAGCCCCCTCGCCATGCCCCCCACCCACCTGTCCCTGCCCCCCCCTCAAACCCCTCGTATCACCCCCGCCCCGTCTTCACCCTGTGCCCCACTCAGCCCCCTCGCCGTGCCCCCTACCCACCTGTCCCTGCCTCCCCTCAACCCCCTCGTGTCACCCCCACCCCGTCTTCACCCTGTGCCTCACTCAGCCCCCTCGCCATGTCCCCCACCCCACCCCACACCCCCCCGGCCGCTCTGGAGCCAGTCCCCAGGCCCTGCCTCCCCACGCAGGACCTCGCCGGCCCTTGGTGCGAAGCCTGTCCGGCCGCAGGTCGGCCACCGAGCCTCCTCGAGCCGCGGCCACGTCTGCGCTGCTCCCTCCAGGAGACCCTCTGTTTAGTCTCTGTTTACTTAGAGGGAAAGCCTGGGGGCTCCGGGCAAGCAAACATCTGCGGGAGCTAATCTGGCGGGTTGTCCATCCATCACTCCACCCGGCTCCCTGGAGGGCCGGCTGGAGCCGGTAATAGAAAGGCCAGGGGAAGAGGCTTTGGGGACGAATAAAGAGCCCTGCTAAGGACCCGCTGAAATGGATGGAAGACGTTATTAAGGCTCAGTGGCCGTCTTATCAAATCCAATAGGACAGACATTTGGCAAAAGGCTTAAATTTATTCTCTGACTTTCTGGAGGGCTTGCATTTATCCGTTAACAAGAGTATAGTCCGCCCGGGAGATGGTATCAGCTAAAAGAATTTTGATTCAATCTCTTTAGGATATGAAAAGGGATCGTGCCCCAGCAGCCCTTCCTTTGTCCAGTTTATCTTGCCTTCTTTCCCATCTTGAAAGAGAAGGGCACGTTAGGACAGGACACCTGGGGAGGAAAGGAAGCAGAAGTTACCTTTCCCCTTTTTCCTTTTCCTTGTTCCTTCTCCTCCCCTCAGCCCCCTGAAAAAAATAAATATATCAGGAATTTGCTTCAGCGGAGCTAGGACCGGGGAACTGGGGAGCTGAAACGGTGCCTCTTCAGAAGCTTCGAAAAATTGAGCTGCCACTCAGGGCAAGGGGTGGCGTAAGCACGAACGAGGTTTAGAAGGAGAGTCAAAAATAAATTGAGCTAATAAAGTCAGAGTGCTGGAAAAGGGGCCGCGGAGAGGTCCATAAATCTCTCCCCGTTATTATTACTAGGTACAAAATGCTACAGGTCATAAAAGTCATCCGCTAGCCCAGCCCTGCACCGTCGAGACAGGGTGATTGATTGGGAATTACGGTCATTGGTGAAGTGATTATTTGGATATCAGAGCCACGGCCCGGCCCGCTGGGCCGCCGGGAGGACGTTTCCTGTGACCCGGCCTCTGGGGACGGGGCAAGGGACAGTGGGCGGCTGCTGAGTGCCTCCCGTGGCCGGGTTTATCCGGCTTCGCGCCGTGTGGCTTATTTTGTTTCGGGTTGTTTCTCCCCGAAGGAAGCAGAGGCGCTTTCCTCGTGGCTGGGGCGAGAAACGGGCGATCGCAGAGTGAGGGGGCCGGTGTGCCTTCTGGAAGGTTCTCTGTGGCCGCCCTCGGCTCCCTGCACCTCCGCTGGCCCCGGCGATGCTGAGACCTGGGCCGCAGGGCTGTGTTTAGCAAGTCTTGCGCTCTGCGGCCCCTGCCCTCCCAGCAGTGCTGCTCGGAGCCCGCCAGGCTCTCCCGAGGACCGCCTGCCTACGCGTGCGCGGGGTTCGAGGAGAAGGGAGCTCTCGGCGGCGGCCGGCCCGGACGCGGGGCCGCAGCCCTTCCCGTGCGTGTGCGGTCGGTTATGTCTTCACGGCGTCGGGGCGTGTGGAGCGTAAATCTCCGCCTGAAGAGCCGGGCCCGGCGAGCCCCGCACAAAAGGCCGCGCGGCTGAAAGCCCCTCCACCGCACGGCCCCGCGCCATTGTTCCGGAGCTGCCGACAAAAGAGCGGGACTCCATTAATTCCGGAGTGAGCACAGAGCCGAGCCAGTGCCCTCTGAGGACAAAAACCTGGAGGGCAGCTCCGGTTGCCATGGCAACTAAGTCCTCCTAACAAGTTTGCAGCCTCGATTTTGCTGAATCAAAGCCTGGAGCGCCCCGAGGTGTGCGGCAAAGGCCAGGAGAAGCCGGGCAGGGCGGCCTCCGGGGGCACCCTCCTCCGCCCAGGGAGCCCGGCCTCCTCTCCCCCGTCTTCCGGCCCTTGGCGCCTCCGGGGCTTATCTGGGGGGCGGAGGGGCTGGTCCTGGCGGCCCGGCCCATCGATCGGGAGAGGGAGGGGAGCCGCGGCAGCTCTGCGCCCCCCGTGGACTCTGACCCCGCCACGGGCAGCCACCTCAGCTGGGCCGCCGTCCTGTGTCCCTCCAGGCACTGATAAGGGCGATCAATGGCCCCTCGGCCTGGCCCGAGGGTGACTTATGGGCAGCCCTGGGCTGGGTGACGCCTTTTATAAATGTAACCCTTCTCCTCTTGGCCCCCACCCCTCTCTAAATTGAGCTGCTTCCACCTCCCCCAGCCCCTCCAACCCCCGCATCCTTTAAATCAGCTTAAGCCATCAGGCTAGGCCGGGAAGAGGGCAGCTAATTAATTTCCTTGGCGGTAATTTATTACCTGCTGCCGACGGTGCCATCTCCAAGGAGCCGTGCGGCCGAGCAGGCCTGGCCTCGGCCCTGGGGCTGCGGGGCTCCGGGCAGGAGGGGACGCCGTGTCCCCAGAACGGCCCCTCCGCCCGCACGGGAGAGCACACACCTGCCAGCGCGTGGGGAAGAGATGAGCGGGGTTTTCTTTCTCATCCTCCAGGAAGGCGCTGGTACAGGCGGAGGCAGGGTGGGCAGCAGCCGTCCCCAACAGCAGCCCCCGGCACAGCCGGTGAGCACAGGTGGCCGCGGGGACCCTCCTTCCCCGGCCCCAGTGACACTTTCTACAAACCTAAAATCTCAACAGTGGACGAAGCGATACACGTTTCTGAGGGACAAACCACAGATTGAGAGGGTGCGTTTTCCCACAAGGTAAACCAAGGCCCCTTCTCCCTTAGCCTGGGCAGGCCGCCCCTCCCAGCCCACCCAGACCCCTTGGCCCTCCTGCCCTAGACAGTGTGGCCTGGCCCCTCCTCTCTGAGGATGGCACGGGCACTGCTGCCTGTCAAGTCACAGGAGAAAGCGGCCTGGCCCAGCGCTGACCGAGTGGGCTCTGCTTAGCGCCAGTTCCTGTGGCCGCCGCTGGCCGGCGTGGGGACAGGGGCCGATGGGCCTTGGGCAGCCGTGGCGGCTGGAGCCCAGCTGCCAGCCTTGGGCCCAGGGCAAGTGGCTTCTTCGCGGCCTCCTGCCCCCGAGAGTCCGTTTGCAGAGCTGGGTCCCAGTTCAGCCAGACCCCCTGCTTCCTCTGGGCGTCCAAGGCGGCCCCTGGCACGGGGTGTGCGGGAGCCCCGGCAGGGGGCAGCCGGGGAGGGGCTCGAGCAGGTGGATGCCGCCGCCGTACTGGGTTCTGAAGCAGGATTTATTGGATACATTACGGCTTTATAGGAGCCAGATGGTGATGTCAATAAACTGTGCAATCTTCAGGTGGGTGCAATATCGAGTTAATTAAATTGTGCCGCACTATTAGGAGAGAAAAACAGCCCTGCTCGGAGGCGTGTTTAGCGTCCTCTGCTTTAACACGCAGACTCACGCCCCGTCGAACTTGGGTGGTAACTGGCTTGGGTGGGGAGCACGCTCCTTCCAGTACACCTGCGGCTTTCCGAGGGGAAAACGACATGTTTCCCCTCTAGGATCCCTGAGATGTCAATTATTATGATTCTTACCATTTTGAATATAAAGTCGACTTCTGGTTCCGGAAAACCAGGTGTGTTTTGGTGGCAGGTTCCTCTCTGGGGTAAGACGGCAACTCTCGTGGGCCCAGGGGTTCCTGGGGACCCCTCCCCACAGGCAGCCCTTGGAGACTTCATGCCCCTCCCAAGAGGCACCTCTCCAAGGGAGATGCCCGATGGGTGCCAAGCAGTTCTCTGGTGGCACCACCTGAGCATCCCAGAGTGGGGAGTGGGCTTCTTGATGGCCCTGGCGTTCTCAGGTGGGTTCCGTGGGACAGCCTCGGGGGCCAGGACCCTGCCTGGAGCTGGGGCCAGGGGCTCCCAGGCAGAGCCTGGGGTGGGCCTTGACCCAGGGGTTGGGGAGTAAGGCAATCCGCCTGGGGGGCTGCCTGTGGAGGCCCTGACTTTGAGGTGTGGCCTGTGGAATCCCCTGGAGGAGCCAGTGCCCCTCCATGGAAGACTGTCTCCCCCACCCCAACTTGGTGCTAGAAGCTACCTGCATGTAGAGAGAGCTGAGCCCAGGGCTAGGGGTGGAGGGCGGCAGGGAGGGGGCAGCTGGGGCCTAGGGCAGGTCCAGGGAAGGGGATGTTCTTGGGTGCAGAGCCACCAGCACCCCAGGCTCCGCTGAGGTGTGGCTCCTTGTCAGTTGGGGCCACCGCAGTGGGTGGGGACCCCTGACACCGGCCCAGAACTTACAGGCCCCTGCCCGGCTAAGCACTCAGCCACGCACTGGGTGGGGATGGGGGCCACCATCTGCTGCCCACACGAGCTCTGCATGCCAGGCATGCCACATACCCTCCTGCTGCCACCATTGTCACCAATGGGAGCTTGCCAGATGCCAGGCACTCCCTGTACATTAACTCATTTTCCCCAAAATGCCCTACGCAGGTGTTTTTATCCCACCTTTACACTGTGCAGGAAACCAAGGCACAGAGAGTTTCAGTCGCTTGCCCAAGGCCACAGCATGACGTGGAGAAACCAGGGTTTTTCAAATACCGGCATGTAAGACTCAGAAGCAACTCTCCTTCAGAATCGCATTTTTACACCCTCATGCCTCCAGGATGCCTCTCCAGCCCTGATGTCAGAGCTGACCTCAACAATCCAGGAACTCAGCCCAGAATAGCACTTAACCATAGGTGCAACGGAGTTGAGAGAAAGGCGAGGCTGGATCGGAGCCACTGGACGTAGGCTTATCAGTCAGCTATCACCACAGTAATGCTGCGTAACAAGCCATCCCCAAACTCGGTGGCTTAGTGCTCATTGATTCAATGTGCAAGTTGGCTGGTCCAAGAGCTCAGCCAGGCTCGCTTCCAAGCTCATGGTTGTGTCCAGTTTACCGTGAAAGTTGTTGTCCTCCTTGGAGTGCTGGGCCTCCTGGGGGTTAATCTCGTGGTGAGGGCAGAAGAAGGAAGCAGGGACAGGCACTGCGTCCTTACCCCTAGGCCCACAGCATGGCCACCCCCGACAGCGGGTGGTGTGCAGGCGATGTGCACTCCCTCTGGGAACGTGGCAGAGGGCACAGGCGCAGGGACAGGTGACGCGTCTGGAACAAGAGTGCGATCTACACAGGAGGCCTCCTAGGGAGGTGGCACTCGGCTGAAACATGGGTCATGGCTCGAGGTGTGCTGCCCGGGGCTGAGGCAGAGGCCCAGCGACCATGGGGGCGCATTAGGATAAAGTTAAAGCACGGCCTCCTCCTCCCATGCCGGCCACGTGCAGCAAGCCCAGCTCCCCACCCCCAACCCCCTTGAGAACGGCCTGCTGAGCCTTGGAGGGAGGCCTCAGCCCTGCTCCAGACCCTAGAAGAGGAGACGGTCTCGAGGGGTGCCAGGACCATGGGGGCCGTCACTCCAGGCCCTTTGTTGGAGGGGAAGGCCTGGGAGGGGGCTGGTGGGCGGGGCATCCGTGGCCGAGACCCAGGACACGGCCTGGCTTCGGCTGAGCTTTCCTCCTGGGCAGTGGAGTTGGCCAGGATGGGAGAGGATGGACCCAGCCAGCACCCCCCAATGCCGAGTCCAAAGGGGCATTTGGCAAGTCCAGAATTAAAGGCGATGCGGTACATGCACAGGCACACACACACACAACATTACACACGGACACGCCTCTATGAAATACACACGTCAGGACTTACCTAGATGAAAACAGGCATGAAAAACACGCGTATTCAAAAGAAAATACACAAAACTGGCAGTGGCGGTTCCCTCTCCGTGGTAACATGGTGGAGGGGTTTCTTTTTTGGAATTGCTAGAGGGACGGGGTGCTTTAATGATGAGGTACGCTGACTTCTGTGCAGCACTCGCCCAGCTTGCCTGGCCCGGGCCAGCTGTGGATGGCAGGGGCAGTCCACGCTACGGTGGCCACGCTCGGCGGTCAGCACGCGGGAAGCACTTAGGGTCTGTGCCCCAGGCCGCCGGCCTGGCCTTCAGGGTCACCAAGGCGGTTCACGAAACCTCTGGCAATCTGCCTCTCTGGGGATCATTTGCATTTTGTCCGATTCGTCATAGCCTCAAAATGTCACTCATTCGACAAATATTTACTGGCTCCTGCTGTGTGAGGCCCCGTTCCAGGTGCTGGAGATACAAGGTTCAATTCGACAAAGCGCGCGTCCCTCGGGGACCTCAGCCACCGCACAGATGGGCCGTGGGGGCTTTTGCTTTCCAGGTCCCCAACACCCCAAGCTCGCCCAGATGCCCAGGTCCCATCAGGTCTCCCTCGTGGGGACGGGGGGGGGCAAGCCTCCAAGATCCGCGGCACTGTCTGCTCTGTTCATTTCAGGCAGAGGGGCCCCCAACTTGCCACGCCGGCCGTGGCGAGAGCCCTGCACCTATAGATTCTGTGGAGCCACTTTTCCCAGCGATTCCTCCTTTTTTCCCCTGTTATATAGAGGGGGAAATTGCAAGGACAGCGAATTGACTTTGGCCGAAGCAGAGGGATTCTTGACTTAACAGATTCGCTGTGAGTGTGCCGCTTTCTTATTTAACGGCAGCTCCTTCTTGACTAACACCCGCTCTCGGCCTGGGCTTCTTGGTATGCGGACCGCATTCGTTATGCCACCCGACATCCTCTTCCGCCAGCCGGGGCCGTACTGGGGAACAGTTTCTTCTTACCCAGTTAACAAGATGTTTCTCCAGTACCGTGTTGATAAATTAAGTCATAAAAAGCGAGACCTATTATTTTAGGTTGGAACTTTGCCTCTGTTATTTCTGAGCAATGGCCAAGACTCAAAGCATTAGCCACAGAAATATTGGCGTTGCCAGGGACGGGAAATTATCACGGACAGACAGCCTGGAGTGGCGCTCATCGTGGATCAGCTGAGAACGCGGAGAGAGGTTCAAAGACAAAGAGCCCACTGCACCGGGCCGCGGAGGGGAAGGGGTGCGCTCGTGCCTTCTCACGGTTTACTTGGGCACTGGCACCAGCCAGGGGCATTTTTCTTTCCTCCCAAACCCAAGGCTCTGGGTCACCGAGACCCCGAAAGGGCAGATAATTATCGGAAGGGAACCTGAAGACTGGGCACCCCAGAGAGCTGCAAAAATAAAATGAGGGGGAGGAATTTTGAATGGATTTCCTCCCTTTGTATTTCTGTTTTGGACAAGAAATGCAGAAGCAGGAGTCATGGGGAACTGGCAAGGTAGAGAAAAACAGCAGAGCAGACCTGGGAGAGACCCTGGGAGGTGGGGGCGCGTATCAGGGTGGGGTATGGGGGCCGGCTCCCTGCACCTGCGCATGTGCAGGCCTCGAGGAGGTGGAGCGACCCCTAAACGATAGAGGGGAGACCTGGGGGACCCCAGCTTGCCTGTGGGGAGGATCAAGGCGGGCGCTGGCCCTGGAGGTGCCCAGGGTGTCCCAGCAGACGCAGCAGTGGGGGTGGCAGGCCACGCCCCCAGCACAGGACATGGCCAGCTTCCGTGGGCCAAGTCAGGTGTGCTACCGTGGCCCTGAGCCTGGCTGGACTTGGAAGGCAGAAGCACGTCAGCGAGTGCCCACTCCCCGCGAGGGGCTCCTCACCCCCACATCACGTGGGCTGCGGGGCCTCGGGCACGGCTCCTCCTTCCCTTATACCCTCATCGGGAAGCTGGGCTCTGGACAGGTGAAGCCTCCCCAGGGGGCACAGGCTCTGAGAGGCAAAGCCGGCCTTCAGCCGCAGGCAGCGGGAGCCCAAACCCAGACGGCAGGACACGAGGGGGACACGAGGAGGAGAAGAGGAGGACAAGAGGCAGACACGAGGTGGACACAAAGCGGACACGAGGCAGAGACGAGGCAGGCCGTGAGGCGGACACGAGGTGGACACAAAGCAGAGACGAGGCAGGCCGTGAGGCGGACACGAGGTGGACACAAAGTGGGGCCGAGGGCACCCGGGTGAGCATTTTGGAGCAGAAAGACCAGCAGCTCGTCCTCTGGTCGCTCTGGTTTCCCGGCATGTCTAAGTGGGAAGCGTCGGCTCTGGGACGCGGGCCCCGTGTTAGGGGACCCCTGCGAGTGCCACTTCCCCGCAGCCTGGGCATGGGAGCCCCTCGCTTCCCTCCTGCTTTCAGGTGGCAGATGCTGCCTGTCCCTCACCCCAGCTTCCTTATTAAACCCTAGGGCGTCCTTTTAATAATCGTTTGACCCCCAACATGCCATGCCACGAGGGGCTTCCTCATAGCCCTCTGCCCTCTTGGGGCCCCCGGCAGCTGCACCTGTTTGGGACCCCCCGCCACCCCCCCCACCATGTGAGGGACGCTTTCTTCTCCCTGCCATGCCCCCTCCCCAGCCATGTGTCAGAATCGCTCAAGGGGAAACGCTTCACTCATCAAATAGGACAAAATGTCTCAGCTGCATGAACCCAAGAAGCTCCCCTGGCCCTGTCGCCCAGGGGCGCTTCCTGGGTGGTCTTGATTCCTGGGGTCCTGGGGACTAAACCCCAAACACAGCTTCAGAGGCCTCCGGGGGTTGCTGCTCGGCCTTGGCCCCAGAGACCGTCGTCCTGTTGAGCCTTGCCTGAGCCGTCACGAGCAGTGCCTCAGAAGCCCCTCCATAAGCACTTGCACTGGGCTTGGGAGACTTGGGGGTGAAAAGAACTACTTGGAAGACTAAAGACTGTCAGGGGATGGCCTGGTCCTCTCCGCACCTCAGTCTCCTCATTGCTAGCGTGGAGGTGATAGTGGCCCCTGCCTCATAAGGTCATGGTTGGGATGGCATGAGCTAATAAGCAGGAAGCACATGAAGGAGCACCTGGCATGCACCCAGGGCGCAGAGTGTGGCCAGTGATGATGGTGGTGACGGTGGTGATGATGGTGGTGATGGTGGTGATGGTGGTGATGGTGATGATGGTGGTGACAGTGTTGATGGTGGTGACGGTGATGATGGTGGTGATGGTGGTGATGATGGTGGTGATGGTGGTGATGGTGGTGATGGTGATGATGGTGGTGACAGTGTTGATGGTGGTGATGGTGATGATGATGGTGGTGATGGTGGAGATGGTGATGGTGGTGATGGTGATGATGATGGTGGTGATGGTGGAGATGGTGATGGTGGTGATGGTGATGATGGTGGTGATGGTGAAGGTGATGGTGGTGGTGGTGATGGTGGTGATGATGATGGTGGTGATGGTGGAGATGGTGATGATGATGGTGGTGGTAATAAAGGTGATGATAGTAGAGATGGTGATGAAGGTGATGGTGGAGATGGTGATGATGGTGGTGATGGTGGTGATGGTGGTGGTGATAAAGGTGATGGTGGTGATGGTGATGATGATGGTAACGATGTGATGATGGTTTTGGAGACGGTGACGGTGACGTGGTGGTCGTGACGGTGATGGTGATGATGACAATGGTAATGGTGATGGCGATGAGCCCTTGAGAACCCACTTAGACACAGTCATCACAGGGGAGAGCCGAAGAGCTCAGGCGAGGAGAGAGTAGACCCCAGGAGCTCCTATCCTGGCTCCCCCATCGACCAGTGTGCCCTGGGGAAGGCCATTTAGCCTCCTGGGCCTTGGTCCCCGAGTGAGCTACCCGGGGCAGCCGCTCTTCCCCACCCAGCTTCCTGGGAGATAAGGCTCAGAGGAGCACTGTGGGGCACGCCTCACGAATAGGAGGCATCGCTAAAAGAAAAACAACAGGAAGAGACGGAAGAAAGCTCGTAAATGCGCCCCCCACACTCGCCCTTTTAGGGACCCCTCACGCAGAGAAGCGGACCCCGGGGAGTTAATAAGAAACACAGGACTTCCTGTAAGATAGCAAGTGAATTGTGAGCCGCGAATTACTTTTTTCCTTTGAAAAATGATGTAGTCAGGTCAAAATATTTTTGCATTTCAAACACTTGAGAGTTCCTTTGTCCTTGGGACTGACATGACTTGGTTTCTACGCAGCTTCACAATGCATGGAAACATCTTTTAACTGCCAGGCGGCCCTTACCGATAAGCCCGCCAATTAATAATGTGAGGCTGGCAAGCTGGACGGAGGGTGAGAAGGCAAAGGCTTCTGGAAAGTCTATTTACACAGCGGTGACAGGCCCTTTTAGCCCGTCTGGTAAACAGGCCTGGAGCACATGCTATTGAGTCGTGGGTCTGGGTGGGGCACCTGTACACAGAGCAGCCACCGGCCCGCCCCTCGGCGCGCAGTGGGCCCACCGTCAGTGCCTGGCTCCCCAGAGTTGCGTCTGGTGCCCAGGTGGCATGCAGGGGGCTCGGGGCAGCCTGCCTGGCTCCTTGGTCAAAGGGGGGCTGCCTGACAGGAGGGGAAGGGGCAGTGCTGCGACCTCCTCCATCCTCTTTTCCTTCCCGAGCCACCGACCTTGCTGCCCGTGAAGCTGGAACAGGGTCCCCGGTGCGGGGAGTGGCTGCTGTTTCCTTGGGCACTTCTGCTTGCTGCGGAAGGCTGACAGCAGGGCCCACAGCCCCCAAGGCCCATCAGAGCCCTTCAGAGGCACAGAGAAGCCAAGTCACTTGCCCGAGGGCCCCCAGCTGGCGAGAGGTTTGACCCCGGGCCGCCTGGCTCTAGTCTCTCGGGCCTCAGGATGGAAGGCTCCCAGCTGCTCATTTACCGGCCCCACGGCCTGCACTCTGCAGACCTCGGCATCGTTCCGTCCACGCTCAGAGGCCCACAGACCCGGCGTCACAGGGGACGACATGGACACACTCACTGGCCTCAGCGGGAGGTGCCGTCGGCCCGAGCCCCCGCTCCCGGGTATGGCTGCTCCTTGGCGCCTTGCTCCCCAAAACAGGGAAGGACTGCAGCTCGGGAGGGATGGGAAGAGGGAAATTCCACAGCACATTTGAGCTCTTCAGGCGGAGCTCGTCGGCGGGGCCCTAAAACTTCACCGTGACGGCCTCGCTCATGTCCTAAAGAGTGGGCGCCGCTCCCGGCGTGTCGCAGCGGGCCGAGTGGGCGGGCCGCGGGCCCCACAAGCACGGCAGCCCACCAGTGAGGCGCTCAGAGCTTCACACTCCTGGGGAGTCAGCGCTGGGCGGGGAGGAGAAGGGCCCGTCTTAGGCGGAAACCAAACCCCGCGGGGGCCTGCGCACCCGGGCCTGGGGTCTCCGCCCACCCGCTCTGCTGCCGGCCTGGACCGAGGTGTGGGAATCAGGGCCAGCCTGGCATCCTGGACCTCCCCAAACACGTGGGGTGCGGCCTTCCTGCGGGGTGCCGCCCACCTGGCCTCAGCGGGGTGCCGCCAGCCTGGACTCTCCCCTGAGAGTCCAGCTCGCCCGGCTCCCACCTGTGAGCCCCCCAACAGGCTCCCCGGCCTGGCAGGCCCGAGGAGCCCCGATCCTGCTGGAGAACCCACGCCGCAGACCCCAGCGGACACTGTGTCTGGCCATGCCATTGGCCTTGCCTGGCTCACGCTGCCCGCACACCCTGGCCGGAGCCACTTTCCTCTCGGAAGGCATCTCGGCTTTGCCCGAGGTGCCCAGCGGCCGGGCGGGACCGTGGCCCTGCTCGCTCCTGGCGCCCGTCGGGCTCTCAGCGTGGGTTTGTCCCACGGCCACGAGCAGAGCAGGACCGTCCGTGGAGGGGCACGTGAGGAGCAGTGGCGTGTGGTAGTTACAGTGATCACAGTGCCGCAGAGGCAACAGACGGGCTCGGGGGCACGGGAGTACCCCAGGGGTCAGCGGGGAGTGAACCCCAAAGCCAAGAAGACAAGACCTATGGGGCAAAGGCCCTGAGGCAGGAGGAGCCAGGGGAGGGAGGGACAGCAGAGGGGGCACCCTGGGGGGACAAGGGGGAGAGGAGAGCATGAGGAGGCGGGGCCAGGGAGGGCAGGGCAGCCCCCAGCCCCTCAAGGCCCCAGGTCCCCCGAAGACTGCCTCGTGGGCGTCAAGGGTGGCGGTGGTTGGAGAACAAGGGGGCAGGGAGGTGACGAGCACGGACATACCTGGGGGTCCTGGAGGGAGAGGCATCAGGATCGGGGCGGTCTGGGGCCAGGACATCTGGGGGTGTGAGCAGCTGGCCGGGGCTCCGCTGTTGGCAGGGAGGGAAGCCTGGGGGACAGGATGGGGGGGCTGGAAATGGAGGCTTGGGTTTGGACGCCTTGCATGTGAGGTGCCCATTGGACATCCCAGAAACCACCAGTCAGGTTAGATTCATGGACATGGAGACCCCGGGCTCTGGGGAGACCCCCGGTGGGGCCGTGAACCCCAATGGGACCAGCCTGAGAGGTGGGAAGGAGGGGAGGGGGCATGCTTCCAGAGGCTGCGAGGGCCAAGGGCAGAGCCAGCGCCCCTGGCTTGTTCCCCTGGGGGAGGAGCAGAGGCCACGTCGGGTGGGCTGGGCGGGGTGAGGGAGTGGAGGCGCCGTGCTCAGCAGGAAGCGAGCGAAGAGCTACGGCCAGGGCTGGACGGGGTGTCTGGACAGGCCACGGCGAGGGGTCCGGCCCGAGCAGACACTGGTGCTGGGACGGGGGTCCTGGAGGAGGGAGAGCGTGGCCCTGGGTCCCAGGAGGGCAGGGCTGGAGGCACAGAGCTTCGAGGGGGAAGGCAAGAAACCCCTGCCTGGCAGTCGGGTCTCCCCAGAGAGGGGGAGACAGGCGAGGCCGCCAGGATTGTGGGGCCGGGAGGCGGGTCTGAGGCCCTCGGGGAGAGGAGAAAGGTGAAGCTCACCGCGGAAGCCCAGGTCCCAGCTCCAGAGCCCTGCTCCACGGCCACCTGGGGAGAGCAGACGGCGGGGGCTGTCCTGGGAGGGCCAGGAAGGGGGTGGGAGGCGGTTTAAAGGGGGTGATGGAGGGGCCCCGAGTCCCAGCCGACAGCGCGGTCTGGCCGGCACAGCCCGCCAAGGCCCCCAGGAAGGGGTGCCGGGTTTTTAGCCAGGGCGGGACCCAACTCCTATGCTCCCTCAAACCACCGCGCCGAGCCCCTCCCCGGGCCGTGGCTGCTGACGCCTGCCGGTGCGGCACGGAGCCCGGGGCCACGGCGAGGACACCGTGGTCACTGTCGCTTAATTCTCCCTTGTCCCGGGTCCCCCCGGGAAGCACACGGCAGTTTGTTTAGTCAGCACAACGCGCCGTCGCCTGCAGGCGCCCTGAGTGCACAGCTAATAACTGCGCCTTCCGCGGGAAAACGTGCGCTCGGCAGGCCCAGGACGCGGCTTCGCTCCTCGGCTGATAATGAGAAGTTAATAAAAGTGGGCTTTTGTGCAACAGTAGCCCTCTGACATCTTAATCTTTATTAAAGAGACGCAAACGACCGCGGAACTGGCATGGCCGCCCCGCACGGCCGGGTGCCGGAGGGCCCGGGCAGGTGGCGCGGTGGGCGCTAGGCCGTCGGCCCTAATCTCCCTAGCCGGGCGCCTCTCATGCTCACCTCCGCAAGCCCAAATTAATTACTCCCCCTGCCAAGAGCCCCAGAGAGGCTGGTGGGGGCGAAACAGCTCACACTCGTTAGTTGAGAAATGAACGAGCCGCTTCCACGGCGAGTCCGCCAGTGGGCTCTTTAAGGCACGGCCTGCGAGTCCTGCGTCATGGGAAGGAAGGGGGGAAATCCGCTCTCCTCTCACCTGTCCAGGCCAGGGGAACGCCCCCCTGGAGGCCTCGGCATGCGCCAGTGGCATGGCAGCGGGTGTCCCTTTTGGCCCCTGCTTTTTTGTTTTTTTTTTTTTTAATTGAGGTGAAATTCACAAAACTTAAAATGAACCATTTCCAAGTGGACAGTCCTGTGGCATTTAGCATGTCCACAGTGCTGTGCGACCACCACCTCCGTGGGTTCCAGAACATTCTCATATCCCCAAAAAGAGGCCCCTCCCCCTGCCGCCAGCCCCAGGGAGCCCCATCTCCTTTCTGGCTCTGGGGATTGGCCTGTTCTAGATGTTTCCTTATCAGTGGGCTCTTACAATGTGTTGTCCCACCTGCCTTCTTTCACTCAGCACCGCGTTTCCGAGGCTCGCCACGTGGTGGCGTGTCAGTGCTTTGCTCCTTTTCCTGGCTGAGTAATAGTCCACTGTCTGGGCGGACCACAGCTGACCCGTGCCCCTGTCGGTGGGCATGGCACAACGCCACTTCTGCCACAGTGGACAACAGTGCCACGAACCTTGGCGCCCGCCTCCAGCTCCTTCGGGCACTAGCATCTGTCAGCGCCCAGCTTCAGTTTCTTGGGGTATATGCCTAGGAAGGGGACTGCCAGGTCGTACGGGGGGGAGCCTCGTTTAACTTTTGGAGGAACCACCACGTTGCTTTCCACAGTGGCAGCCCCTTGTCTGTTCCATTTGATTCAGAGGTGCTGAAATAACAGGCAGGATTTCAGGGAGCGGCTAAAGGTCGGCCTCCCCGCTGCCCCCTGTGTGACTGCGCTTCGGCCGCTCCTGGAAACGGGGGGTGTAGGGGAAGCAGCACTCCCCATCGGGCTGTGTGAATCACGCCAACAGAGGCGGAGAGTGCACCTGGCCCCACGCGGCCTCGCTTCACCCTCAGGTAATGAAGCTAGGCTCACAGCCACGTGGAAGGGGCCCAAGAATCCGGGGTCAAGCAGTGGCTTTTAGGGTCCGCTCAGTATGGGGGGCCTCTGCCCCCAGTTTCCCCGTGACGCCCTCCCAGGTGTGGCTGTCCGGCCGTGACCCGGGGGCGGCAGCTCACATTTGCACACACGGAGCTTGCGGCCAGCCAGGCCCGGGCGCCTGTGGACGTGGGCCCAGGCCAGGGTGTGCGTGTGCAGGCGTGTTCGTCACCCGCTAATCTGCAGAGGAAGGAGAAGGGCAGAGTCTTTGTCAGTCTCCAAGCAATTAGGATAATTAAAAAAGAAAGCTTATTGGGTAAACATGCTCACAGATTGTGACCCTTTAATTAATGGACTACGGGGAGAAATTACAGCGGTGGCAAGATAATTAACACATGCATTTAAAAGAGAGCTGTGAGGCGGGGGCATTATAAGATAGGAAGAGGGGGCTCTGCGGGGCGGGCGGCAGGGGCGAGTGGGCCCCCCCGAAGGGACACGCTGCCCGTGGGCCACCGTCCTGGTCCACTGGCCCTGACCACGTGGGGCAGGTGAGGGAAAACCTGCCGTTCTGTTTCTAAAACCTGCTCACAACAAGCGACCACCCCCGGCAGAATCCACGGCCTCTGCCAGCCTGATGATGGAGAAGGGGTGGAAAGCCCCCCAACCCACTTGCCCGCCAGAGCCGAGGCCACGGGGCGTGGGGACAGGGGAGGCCTCTCCAGTGCTGGACTCCCACCCCCACCCCTGGGTCTGCCTCCTGCCCTCCAGCCTGAAAAGCCATTTGGGTTGCCAGAATATTCTAATAGCTCAATTCTAATTCTCATAATGGAAATATTCCTGGAGCATTAGATGAGAGGGGCAGTGAGCAATTGCCTGGTCCAGCCCCCCCATCCCCCCCAAGTGCCTCCAGGGGAGGGGGCCCTAGCTGGGACAGAGGACAGTGGCCGCCCCCCACCAGGCCTATCGACGCTGTCAATTTCATCTCGGGGGGTTTACCCAGGGGCTCCCCCAGGGAAGACAAGCCGTCAGTTCCTGCTGGAAGTAGAAGTGGGGACGGTCCAATAGCCCTGGGCAGGCCCTCCTTTATAAGGGCCTGGGTGACAGGACCCTCGCCAGGCGCTGCAGAGACGGGGTCTCAGGGCCACAGGCCTCAGGGCAGGCTCACATGGAGGCGTGTGTGAGGGGGCAGCTGACAGCAGCCCTGGGGTTTCAGTGCCTCAGCTGAGCTGCAGACCCAGGAGCTGCCAGCCAGTGGCCGGAGGCCCAGAGGAGGTGACCGCACGAGCCCCCCACAGTTGGGTCTCCAGGGGCGATGGGTGGAGGGAAGGGAAACTGGGAGGTGACTCTCGGTGGACGTCTCAGGCCATGCCTTCGGGGCCCGGAAACCGCGGTGGGAGCGAGAGCGCCAGGCTTCTCGTGCCAGGCAGCTCGAGGGAGGACGTGAGGGCTTCTCCGAAACCGTCAAGGCCGCCCCCCAAAGCTGTGCAGAGCTCAGAAGGCCGGCATAGGCCCCGGTCGGGCCGTCCCCGGGCGTCCGGGAGCCTCGGCCTGGCCCCTGGCATTGGCGCCGAGAGAGGACACCCCTGGACGGCCATTTGGCTCTTCCTGGGACCACTTTCCATTCCTGGCTCCTGGGGTCTCATCGTGACAAAAGGAAATTTGGGGTAAAGATCCCACTCTCAGCCCACTGCCAGTCAAACTAGACCTCAACAAAATAGTGGCCCTCAGAGCACAACCCCCCGATTCCACAGAGGCAGCATGGCCCAGTGAGAAGCCGGGCTCGGCCCAGGGCCCACCAGCTGGCTGGGGCAGGCAGAGCTCGCCACTGCCGTCCGCAAGGGCAGGGAAATGCACGTGGCCCTGGGATCGGCAGAGCGCCAGAGGCTCCGACACCTCCGCTCGGGGTACTGTGGGCAAGGGCAGTTCGAGGTCGGCGCTCCTGGGCCACGACCTTGGCTCAGATCGACCCATCTGTGCCCTTAGGCTGGAGAAACGCACTGCCCAGGCCTCCCGGCCAGTGCCCGGGGCTCTTGGGCAGAGGCCCCTCCTTCCGCTCAGGCCTCCCCGTCCTTGCTGCTTGCACAGCAGCCCCCGCCCCACATGCCCCAGGCTCATCTGCAGCTGTGCGGCACAGAGAGCTCGCCGGGCCACCTCCAGGTGCCAGGCCAGGAGGGCGTATGGCTGGGGACCAGGGACACAGTTTGCACAGTGACCAACACTTCCAGTCACCCCTGCTTGTAGCTTGGTGCTTCCAGAAGGGCCTGCTCAGAGGCTGCCCGGGTTGGGCCAGAGGGCCCTCGTCGGCTGCACAGGAAAGCAGCTTCCGGCAGCTTCCAGAGATGGCTGGTGCCAGGACGGGCTCACAGGCCCTTTCAGGGGCAAATGACACGAGGGCCGTGAGCTTTGCAGCCAGGATGGCGTCATTCGCCTCGAGCCAGGCGGGGTCTGGGCACGCTTTTCCCTCGCGGTTCTCAGGAAGCAGAGAACTACGCACCCGCGCCGCCGTCAGCTCTCCTCTCGCCGCCTCTTGCCTCTGGGAATTGTTCGGGGTCTCCTTGCCCCGGGCGCCTGGCAGGCTCTCAGCATGCACCAGTCCCTGGGGGGCAGCCCCCTGAGGAGCCCGCGACAGCTGACTTACCTCGGGACACGGGGGCAGATTTTAGGCTAATCGCCATATTAGCTGCATTTCCTTCATTTTGGATGCGTTGGGGCGGTTTAGAAGCTCCCCGTGTGATGCCTGCATCTCGTGGCACCCGGGCAGGAGCTGCCCCGAGTCCTGGCTGAAGGTGGGCTGGGGACAGGGGCTCTGGGCTGGAACAAGGTTCAGGGCCCTGGCGCCAGCCCTGGCACTGCCCTGTGGTCCCCGCCCTGACCGTTGGGGGCGCCATGGTCGCAGCCCCCCTCCCGGGGTCCCCCAAGGTGCACGAGTCGGAGCTCAGGCCCCAGCCCGGGGCTCCAGCCTCAGGCACTGAGTCCAAGGTGGTTCCTGCCTTTTGTCCGTCTCTCTGTCCACTTGCTCACTGGCCCCACCCCACCGTAGGCCTTCATGCCCCCCCACCACGGGTCTGCCCTCTCCCTCTGGGGGTTCACACTACCTCAGCCAGGTGACAGGGGCTCAGGTCCAGGGGACAGAGGGGTAGCTACGGGGCTGGCAAAGGGAGGCAGGGGACTAGGGGCTGCAGAGAGCTTCGCGGTGGGGGACGCTCAGGCAGGAGCTTAAAGGCTGAGTAGAGCCCTCAGTTATACCCCGAGGAAAGGCATTCCCATAGAGGGAAGAGCATGTGCAAAGGCCCAGGGGCACGGAACCACCAGGGACAACCTGGAGAACACCTGTTAGAAACATAGGCTATAGGGTGGGGCGTGGCCAGATTAGAAGGAGCCCTACGTGTCACCCCCAGGGGGCTGGGGGGTGGAGGCTGCCTGCCCCAGGTACTGAGGTTCTGGCTGATGGATGAGACTGTGACAATGAGCCTCATCAAACCCTCAGGATCTCAGAGTCCCAGCCATGGCAGTCCTGTTTCTTCTATTAAAAAAAAAAGACTCAAAAACGTTAGAAATTGCTGCTGCTGATTTTTATACATTATTCTGTGTTCTTCTCTGCAGTTTTTAATCCCTTGAAACAAACCAACAAGCCTTGAATCGAGTTTTGAGAACAGGCTAGGGGCAGGAGGAAAGCCTGTGGCTGCTGCGCCCGCCCTCCCCTTCGGGGCTGAGCCCCCTCCCCTGGCCCCCCAGGGTCCCTGGCCATCCCTGGGCAAGGGCCTGCGTGGAGACGAGCTGTCTTCTGAGTCCAGCCCCGGGACAGAGCGTCCTCCAGGGCAGGGCAGGGGCTCGCAGGGCCACGGCGGAAGCCTGGAGTCTCTGAGCCTGTGAAAGGGCTCACTGGGCAGTCGGGGTGGGCTGTGTCCCCAGCCCCTGCCTCTGGTTGCCATCCCAGTGCCCGATGCCAGAAAACAGGGGGCTCGGCAGGGGTGGGGCTTTCTGGGGGGGGAGCATAGGTGGGGAGGACCCCCTCCCGCATCTATTGTGATCCTACCCTGATCTCCGTGTGTGTGAGAGCATGCATGTGTGTGTGTGCATGTGCACATGTGTGGGCATGTGTGGGCAATGCAAGTGTGTGCATGTGCACGTGTGAATGTGTGTGTGCATCTGTGAACATGTGCATGTGTACATGTGAGTGTGTACTGTGTGGGCTTGTGTGCTCATCCGTATGTGTGCTCGTGCATGCTCACACACATGTGTGCGTGTATGGCGTGTGTCCATCTGTACACGTGTCCGTGTGCTCATAGGTGTGTGGGCATGTGTCGGCATGCATCTCCACACACATGTTCCTGGGTGTGCACGTGCTTGTGAATGTGCACATGAGTGGGCATGTGTGTCCATGGGTGTGTGTGCACACATGTGAGCATGTGCGAGTGTGCATTTGTGGGAGACACATGTGTCTGTGCCTGGGTGTGTATGTTTGTGAGTGCACACGTGTGTGAGCATGTGTGAGCATGCACGTGTGCCTGCATGCACTTGTCCCTGGAGAGTGTGTGTGTGCAAGTGTGAGTCACCTGTATGTGCACACAGGTGGGCGTGCGTCTGCCCCGAGCGCCGCGCCCCCTCGGGCTCAGAGCAGGGAAATAAAAAAGGGCCAAAGAGAGTGAAACAGGCATGTCATTCTTTGATTAGTGAGTTGGGATCCAAATTTTTAACTAATTGAATACATTAAATAGAAAGTCCCTAAAATTAAAGAAAAAAAAAAAGACTAACACAAGACACTTTTCAAAGCTTCTTTAATAAAAAGTGTATTTGGGGTTTGACCGTAATGGCTGTCCTCGCTTGCCAAAACCTGGCGCGCCGGCAGGTGACTTCCATCGAGCCCGTCTGAAATGGTACCTAAATGAATTAGCAACGAAACGGCCTCGGCCCGAGCAGTGGGGGCCTCCATTAATCTCGAGTTAATCACTAAAGAGATGCCATTCACTTTTCTTAAGAAGTCACATTTTTCTCCCCTTGCTGGCGACCAGATTTCATAAAGTAGCATATTTCTAATGAAAGGACTCTGCTTGAATTAAACCCTGAAGGTTTATGCAGATTTGGCGTTTGATTACTGTCGGCATGGGCTCTTAGCCCGCTGCCGAGGGAAGGTCCGCTCCTTGAAAGGGCCCCAGCGTGCAGTTCATAATATTCTTTGAAATAAAATAGTGCGCTGCGCTTAGTGGCTTTAATCAGCCTTGACTTTTGATAGTCAAACAATAGCTAATTACAGTAACACCTGCCTTCCAAGGCCTGTCACGCCGGCCCCTGCCGGAGCGCGGCCTTGTCTCCAAGCTGCACGATTATTAGAGTCTCGGCACAAAGTCTCGATAACTGACACTTAGCAAGTTTGGTAGCCATTAGCGAAGGTTTATTTTGCTGCCACATTGCTAGTTTTTTCCATGACATTCTCCTGCTTTGTGTTTTCGGGGGGCAGCGGTGGCGAGGGCCCCAGGGGCCGAGGCTTGGCGTCGGAGCGTGCGGTCCGGGCCTGCGGGGAGCGAGCAGCGGGGCGAAAGGCCTTCTCGGCCCTTCCGGCTTTGGGAGGCAAGATTCGCAGATCCGCCGGCGGTTTGCAGCTTCCAGCCTGATGTTTCGGAGCAGGTGCTCTAAGGGCTCCGGGTGCCTGTCACGCAGCAGGAGGGGCGGGGGTCCGCAGCCCCCACCAGGCGCAGCCCGGGTCGGAGCCGTCAGAGGTCCAGAACCCGGGGCAGCCGGCGGGCACGCTTGGCAGCGCCGATCTCGTGCGCTTTCAGCTGCCTCGTTTTGGATGAAGCGTGCCCCAAGACGCCCAGTGGAAGTCATAAATTACTATCTCGTTTAAGTCTTTCTTTTCTCATTAATTTTGCCTGGCAAGTGAGCCCGGGTTTCCCAGAACCCAGTCGAGTGGGTGACAGCAGCCTGTCAGCAATGGGCCTGACGGACGCTGTAACGAGCGCCTGGAAACGAACCCAGGGACGTCGGGAATGAACTCAGGATGGGCGTTCCATCCTCCAGGCTCGGCCAGGCCCCGGCCTGCACCCCTGCCCACTGCCACCTGGCTGCCCCCGCTGCCCGCCCCAGAGGCTGAGCCCCCAAAGCGAGAGGAAGGGGATCTGCTGGGCCGGTCCCGGGTGAGGGGGGCCGGGGACAGCCAGAGGGCGCGTTCCCGGCCACACAGGCCACGTCACCCTGCCCTGCTGCAGGCCAAGCCCCTCTTTCGGGGACTCTTTCGGCCCTGCCCAGATTCCCAGCTCCCCAAGGACTTCGCGCAGGAGCCTCTTTCCAGGCACTCTGGGTGACTGCAGCTACGGAGCCAGCCGGGGAACAGGGAAGGGAGGCCACCTCCAGAGAGAGTCTGTGCAAATCCGGAGCCGCGGTTCTGGCCTCCCGGGCCCCACGGCTTTCTTCCTGCAGGCAGCAGAGCCTCCGAGGTAACTTCCCAAGCCGTCTGCATCGTGGCCAAGGCAAAGCTTCCTCTCCCTGCGGTGGCACAGCCCCCTCGGGGCAGGGTGGGCACACGCACAGCCGTGCCCGCTGGGCCGAGCCCCGAGCTGGGGGTGCCATTTCCGGCCCCCGGCTTTGGTCTCTGGACATGGGGCCATGTTGACAATAACCCAGAGCCAGTGCTTGCCAAAACCTGGAGTTGAAAAGGCTTCAAGGAGGAAAAGAAACAACTGGAAAGCTGTTTGCCGTTAAGGCAGGTTTATTTTTCCTTCCAATTATGTCTGACTAAAACGTCCTTGTGCAACACTAACTTCCCCAAGAAGGGTCTGATTCATCTCGCACTGGACGGCAGCGAGGGGCAGCCTCCCGCCTGCCCCTCGTCCACACCACCCCCCCCTTCCTCCCTCCGACCTGAGGTCGCCACAGACCCTCTGCACGTTGGACACGGTGGGCCTCCCGGAACTGGAGCAGCAGCCTCGGGGGTGGCGCGGTGGCTTCCGGAAAGGAAGGAGGCCCTCGGAGAGCTGGGCATTTGGGAGCGAGCACACGGCTTTCTGGGGCTCCAGGCATGTTGAGAGGCTCAGCTCCTTGGCCCCAGCACCCCGTCTTCTCTGCCTGCTCCAGGGGCATTTCAAAGTGAGGTCCCAGTTTCGGAGGGTTTCTCATTTCTCCCAGGAGAGGCAGACCTGCCCAAAGGGACGCCTTCATCCCGCAGAATCTGGCATTTTCCGTCACCGGGGCACCCCAGCCAGCGCCCCCGAGGCCGGTGGTAGAGGAAAAAGGCCGCATGCGCATGCAAGAGTGAGGGTGAAAATTGGGGACCCCGACTGTGGTCAAGTTCAGCATTCCATACCGCCTCCCTCCCGGCTCGCGCGGCCCCCGCGCCCTGAACCCCGGGCCTCCGTGGCCGGCATCTGCTTCTTGTCTCCGCTGGGTTTGCCATCGCCGATCAGTTTGATTGATCATCCCTGCCGCCACAGGTTGGTAATAAAGCCGTGCTGAGAGCCTCTCGCATTTCCCCCAGGACCCCCTGGCATGGCAGGGCTTGACACAGCTATTTGTCACCTGCAGCCTGTGACCACTGTACAACGGCCAGCAGACAGACGAGAGCCAGGCCGCGGGGGGACGGCGGGAGGGGCCGGCCGTGGCCCGGGGGCAAGGCATGAGGCTGCCACCACCAGGCGCCCCCAACGGCCAGGACGGACACCAGCCCTCGGAGCCCGCTGGTCCAGAGGCCTCTCACCGGCCCCTCCGAGGAAACAAAGGAGAGCAGCAAAGAGGATGCCTGGTGGCCTCACGCTCCGCTCCTCAGGCGGGAAAAGGGGGCTGGGTGTGAATCTCCAGGGGACGCGAGGGCGAGGCCCGGGGACGGGTCAGGGCGAAGTTCTGGAAATGGGTCCGGCCCTGTCCACAGCCCCAACGGAGCACACGGAGGAGCTTTTGTGCAATGAGCTCCTGTCATGCCACTCTGCCGTGCCCTCCTGGCTCCCGTGCACACACGCACGTGCACACACTCACACCCCTTCCTCATTCTGGACACTCAGTGAGCGGCCATCGCCAGCAGGCGCTGGACGGGGAGGCTGGAGCAGGCCTTGGAGACCGCAGAGTCCGCCTGCCCACTGGGTCGTGAAGGCCCTCCCAGTTGTCACGACCGTGTCCCCATGTGGCCACGCCGCTCAGTCCTCATGGTCCTCGTGGCAGAGACCCTCCCAGGCCCACCGTGGGGCGGGGCTTCGTTTCCTCTCTCGCCCGGACCCCCGACCACCGCCCAGGCGCGGTCTGCCTCGGCCACCCGGACCAGCACCCTCCCCCCAAGGCTCCTGCGAGATGAGAGCAGGGCCCCGGGGTCAGGCTGCAGAGGGGGGAGGGCGCAGGTTTCCACGCCGGAGCAGGACGTTTCCGAAACCCCACTGCTGTGTGCGGCGGCCCGGCCAGCCCCTTGCGGAGACCGACAGCGAGCTGCCGATTCGCCCCTGCCGAGGGCAGTGGCCGGGCGCTGGCCGTGGCTTGCGGCCCCAGACCTGCTCGAGTAGGGGGTCGGAGCTGCCACACGCTCCGTGGTGCCAGGCCCCGCGCGCAGCCCACGTCCCTGGACAGCGTCGGCCGGCCGGCCGCCCGGGAACCTTCTCCAGCTCGCTGATGGCGCACTCCTCGGCCACGCGTTCCCACGGGCAAGCCACCCCGGGGCTGAAGACAGGGAGAAGCGGGGGCTGGTGAAACCGAGCCCGCACGGCAAAGCGCGAAACGCGCGGGCGTCGCCCCCACAGCGGTGGCGAGGCGGCTCTGAGGCGCTTTCGGGAGGTTTCCAGGGCCCTGCCCCGCTTCGGATGCCTGGCCCGCCCCCGGCGTCCCCTGCCCCAGTCGGAGCGCCCGCCGCCCGGGAGAGCTGGCCGTCCCTCCCGAAGAGCCGGCTCAGGAGGCCTGGGCAGCTCCGGGCCCCGAGGCGTGGGGCCCCGCAGTCACCTGCAGCCTCGTCTCCCACGGCGTGGCCCGCCCCGGGGCGCGGGGGGACCTGAGCGGGCAGAGCCTCGGCTGCCCGGGGCAGGGACCAGGCAGGCAGCGGGCAGCAGAGAGGGGGACGAGGAGGGCCCTGCCGCCCCTGCCCCGGGCGCCCAGAGACCCAGATTCCCAGGCGGGGGACCCCAGCCCCGAGGCGCGGCCAGGGGGGGTGGCGGGGAAGCCCGTGTCCCCACCCCTTTGCAGGCTGACCCTCCTCCAGCCAGCCAATGCGGGGGTGGGAGCTTCTCTCTGCCGCGTTGCCAGGGAAACGAGACAGTTAGGAAGAAGCCCAGTGGAATCATGAGTCTTTTAAAAGAAACATTGCTTTAATTTTCAATCTTGATAATAATGTATGTTCATTATGACACAACCAGGGGCATAAATTCAAGGAAGCTTAAGTAAGAAATCACAATTACCCAGGATTCCGCTGGTAACATATGCAAATATGTTCCCATGTAATAGGTACAGGTATAGAGACAGGTTCACTCATCAACACGGCTTATTGGGTGGCCACCCAGGCAGGTCACTGTCCTGCACCAACAGGCAAGGTCTGTGGCCTCATAGAAAGGACCCTGTGTGGGCGGGTGTGGGCGCAGGTAGGTGTGTGTGCACAGGTGTGTGTGCACATGTGAGCATGCACAGGCAGGTGTGTGCACAGGTGTGTGTGCAGGTGTGCATGTGTGTGCACACAGGTGCACGTGGAGTGTGTATAGATGTGTGCACACACAGGTGTGCCTGTGTGCATGCAGGTGTGTGTGCACACTTGCGGGTGCACGTGGGGGTGAGTGCAATTGCACGCACCCACAAATTCAGGCCCATCCGCCTGTGTACCACGGGGTCACAGCAGGCGCAGCTCTAAGTTCCGCCCTCTTGCCTTGCGTTTGGATGGGGAGAGCTGCCCCAGCTCACTAGACAGCCCTAGCAGCTCAGTTCTCTGTGGCCGTTGGCTAAGGCACCCCGCAGAGCGGGGCCTGGCCCCACCCAGGAGCACGTACGGCCCGGGGCTCCCCGCTTCACCTGGCCCGGCACGTCTGCGTGAGCACGGGGCTCTTTGTGTCCAGACTGGCCCCCTGCACCCAAGAGGGTTTCTCCCTGCCCCCCATCCTCGCTGCCCGGTCAGGGTCTGGTCCACCTCCTTAGAGGAGCCGGGGTGTGGTCTGAGGAGGGAGGGGGAGACTCTCACAGCAGCTGCCATCCTGGGGACCAACCCATCCGGCTCGAGGCTGTGGGCGGCAGGGGAGCCGGACTCTCCCGCAGCTCAGCAAGTGCTTCCAGAAACACACGCTGGCACGGCCAGGCCTTCCGTGAGGTTCGAAGGCAGAGGAAAGATGAGTAATGCAGGGGCCTCGGGCAGCGCCCCTGCCTGTGCTAAGTGGGAAGCAGGGCTGCCAGCAGCCCCGGGGGTCTCCCAGGCAGAGCGGGATGCTCACGGGGAGGCATGTCCAGCTCATTGGGAGCAAGATCCGCTCAGGGGATCGGCGGGAAGCCCGGAACTACGAGGGCTTTGGGTGGGTTTCTTCTGGAATCCGGGGCCCAGAGGCTGCGGGGCCGCCTGGAGGGTGGCACGGCGTTGGTTCCCGGCCCAGGGCCGCTGCCCGGTCCCCGCACGCCCTGTTCTTGCTGCTGGTTTGACTTTGGGCCCAGCCACGAGGACGGCAGCCTCCAGGTTGTCATGGAGACAGGGTGAGATGGCACATGAGGCGCACAGGGCACAGCGGAGGGGCAAGCCTGAAGAACCCGGCGGGTTTGGCCTTCAGTCACCGGAGGGCCCTGCGGGACCACTGGACCCTCCCCACTCCATTCCGTCCTGCCGGCTGCCCCGCCTTATCCCCCGAGAGCGCCATCGCCGAGGAGGGGCTGGCTGCTGCCGGGGTGCAGGCTCCCTGCGCCCCCTCGGCCGCCTGTTGGCGGCCACCCCACTCCGGTGGGCACTGCGGCGCAGCAGATACATGTTTGGGAGCTGGTGTAGAAAGATGGACGCTGTCAGCGCCTCCCAGGACATGCCCCCACCCCACCTGGGACCTCGGCACGACTGGACTGGTCAGCCCCACTTTCAGGAAGCTGGGGAGGGGGCGTGAGGGGAGGATGAGAAAGGAGGAGCCACGGGCCTCGCATTCCCCAGGGCCTGGAGTGGGGATGCATCCCAGGGGAGCCCTGGGGAGGGGTCTCAGGTGGCACGGGGTCAGCGGTGACTGTCGCAATTGCCCCGAGACCCAGGAACCCCGAGGTGGGAACTGAGAGGCTGCCCAAGGGCGCTGCCTGAGCAGGTGCCGTCTCCTGGAGCTTCCCCCGTGCTCTGCTGAGACCCCGGCCAGCCTCTGGGTTGGAGCCTCTGCTTTACCGAGGAAGGCCCTTGGACTTGCAAACGAAAAGCGTCTGAAACTGGCATCCAACTTGGCTCCGTGCTCCCACCTATAGACGGCCTGAGCTGGGAGTTGTCAGAATGTTCTAGAAGAGGAATGTGCTCCAGGCTGGTGTGGCCAAGCTTTGGCACGCAGACGTTTCCAGAGAGAGGGCAGCGAGCCTCAGGCTCCGCGTTAGCCTGGAAACGCAGGCTGGCCACGGCGGGTTGGTCACCTCGGGGGCCATGTGCATGACGGTGGGGCCTGGGCTCCTTGCTGAGGTCCCACGGGTCCTCAGGCCACAGACCTGGCCACGGGCTCTGGCGCTGGGCCTACTGACTGGACACCCCGGGATTCCAGACCCCGTGACACGTTGGGCACCCCTGGGCCAACTCTACCACGTGTCTCTGGTCTGGGGAAGCCCCTCCCTCGTCCCTGGCCCACCTCGCCTTGTCCTGAGCCTGGGGGTCTGCACGCTGTGACGAGGAGGTGGCTGCAGGGCAGGTGTGCTGGGGCGGGGGCTTCTGGACTGAGCAGCAGTCTCCAGGGGTCCCTTGCCATGGGCCAAGGGCACAGTGGGTGGCTCGATGAGGTGGAGTTTCCCTTTCTTCTGAGTTTTCTTTAATATTCCACCATCTTTCAGTGGAACAGGAGGTGATTTGGATGTTCCCAGGTAAAAGCACAGGTGAGCTTGGAGACCCGGTTAGAACCAAGCGCTGCAGCAGCCCAGGTGAGAATGGGTTTGACCGCTCCCTGCACCGGTGGGAGCATGTGCTGGGTGCCGTCCTCTCTGCTCGGGGCCCCCACGTCCGGTCAGTGTCCTGTGCCTGGGGCACACCTCTGAGCCAGAGCTTCCTCTCGAAGGCGGCGCCGAGGGATGGGCTCGGGCGACAGTGGGCACACCCCAGGCCTGGCACATCGAGTTCCTGCTCGCTCCCCTCCCTCCCTCCCTCCCTCCATCCGTCCGTCCACCCATCCGTCCCTCTTTCCGTTCCTTCCTTTGCCAGACGCCGTTTGTGCGAGTCAAGGCCATTCTGCAGCAGCCCCATGCAGACTCAGACGCTCACAGGTGGACACCCCTGCCCGTTCCCCGACCTGAGCCACGAGGAAGAGGACAGGGACGGACTGACGGACAGAGGACAAAGCGCGGGGTGCAGCGAGGCCAGGAAGCCACCATGTGTTGAGGGAGGAGAGTGTGCGGCTGCAGGTTGTCCCCCGGAATCTTCCAGCAAAGCCCTGGTGGTGGCAGTGTGGCCGCGCCAGCCCCCGGCATCTTCCGAGTGGTTTTGAGACTCGTGCACTGAGGGGGCGCCACGGCCTTGGGAGGCCTGGTACCGAGTTTGGCAGAAACCGGAGCATCCTAGGCCGGCTCACTCGTGGGGCAGGCACAGGCCGGCAGGTGCGCTTGGCTGGGGGTTCTGCGTTTTGTACGAGGGGTGTCGGAGGGTCTCCCGCGGCGGGGGCCCGGGGCAGGGGCCGCCACGTGGGAAGCTGGGGCGCAGCCGCCCTATGGCCGGCGTCGGGACGGCTCTGCCGTTGCACACGGGCACTCGGTTCCCCGCGTCCCCCCTGCGTCCTCTGCCTGTTGGGAGCCTTTAAAATAAAGAGTCAAGTGTTTTCAGCTGCTGCCAAACTTCTACTGCAAGCCGTGTGTCTCCTGAAGTGTGAGCATATTTTAAAGCATCGAAGCGGAAGTAGTTACGGGGGAGGGGGCGGCAAACGTTCTCCTATTAAGTCAGTTTTCCGACAAAAGCCATTAAAGATGTGGCTAAAATGACTCGTGTGTCGCCTGGTCGCCTGGGATTGTCTGGAGGGCGAACATTTGGCAAACCGCGGGGGGCACAGAGGCCGTGGGCGCGTTTCCCCAGGGGGCGTTTGCTTGTGCCGCCGCGCAGAAACCTGGGGGGCCACGGCCAGGATTCTTCCAGGCTGTTCCGAGGATGGCCCACGGCCGCGCCCGGCAGCCTGGGTTATGCCCTCCCGGGCCTCCAGCTTGCCGCACCCAGGGCCCTGGGGTCTCCTCTCGTGAGCCTGGAGGAGAGGCTGCCTCGGGACTCGTGCTTTCAGAAAAGGAGCGATTCCTGCGCCAATGAGCTTCTGGAAGCGCCGAGCCCTGGAGGGAAACCTTGGGGCTGGGGTGAGACCAGCGGGGACCCAGCTGGAAAACCCCGCCCTTTTGGTTTTCCTGTGGCTTGTCCAGCTCAGGGAGAAAACCTTCCTCCGCAGGGCCACGGCGATTTGTTTGTCGTTTTAATGACGCGCTGTGGAGACAGTCAGGCCCCCCAGCAGTCGCTGGGTGTTCCCGGCGGGGCGGGCGGGAGCCCAGCTTTCCACTCGTCTCACCGGGGAGATGGGCGCGCCCTGAGGCCCCCGGGAGGGGGGCTCCGCCCAGAGACCCCCACCACCCCCCGCTGGGCAGGGCTGGTGTCCTCCGGGCCCCGTCCTCGGCCGCACAGCCTGAGCGGTGGTGGGTCGGGGAAGACTTCGCCGTAACCAACCGACTTGGCACTTTTCAGGGCAACAAACCTTCCCCAGAATTCAGGATGGGGTTCCGGCCCCCGAGCGTGTCCCAGCGGCGCCAGGTCTGGTCCGTGGTGGCCTCCGCGCCGCCCGGGCCCTGCTTTGACACTCCGCAGACCCTCTGCCTCTCGACCGCATCCGAACGAGGCCGTGAGCTAGCGGAATGGTCTAGCTCTGTCACGGCCCTGGAAACATGTCCAAGGCAAGTGTCATCTACGCCACTGGCTGAGCTTGAGAATGAGTTTGCAGGGGTCCACGCAGCTCAGGGTGCAGAGCCCCCTCCCCCGAGTGAGACGCGCCGGCCGCCTGGTCTGACTGGGGGAGGCTGTGGGTGCTGAAGGGCCCAGAGTGTTCGGCTCGGCCCCGGGTCGTTGCGGCGTCCGTGGGCGTGCCGCATGCCCCCCACACCTTGCACTTGGGAGAAGCGGCTTGTTCCACGCAGCGTGGGCTCTGCCGAGAGCCAGGCCCCGAGGATTTGCGGCTTAGGACAGGAGCGCTTAGGGGCCGCCCCGGGCCGGGGCAGGACTGGGGCCCGGGGAGTGGGGTCTCCGTGTGGCAGAGGGCAGCGTCTCGCTCCACTAAGGGGCTGCTCGTGTATCACACATGAGCCCGGAGGACGGGGCCACGGCGTGCCCAGGTCCCGCCGGGGCTCAGGAGCAAAGAAGAGAGGGGACGGGAGTGGCCAGCTTGGGGGAGCTCGCCACGCCAGCCCCTTCCCTGCCCGCCGGCCGCAGAGGGACTTGCTCCTGGGGTGCGCTTTGGGAGGTGAAAGCAGGTAGATTCCTCCACCAGCGCAGGCCTTGGGCGCGGAGCTTGCGCCTGCCATGTGGGGTGGTGGCTCGGGCGGTGTGGGGCAGGGGCGGCTGGCACCCTCTGGCCCCCCAAGCCCTGGGCCAGCCCAGAGCTCTTCTGGTGGGAAGTCGCCCCCATCATTGGGCAAACTCGGGAACCCAGGGCAGGGTGGGCCCGGGCTCCCTGTGCCTCTGACCCCTGCCCCATGGAGGGCAGCGCCTCCCCCGCCCGCTGGCCACCTGGGCGTTCTCCGTGCCCCTGCGGGACCCTCCCCCACCCCGGCCTTCTCCTCTTTGTCCCTCTGCTCCCTGGTAGGTCACTTTACATCCACCTGATACCTGTCACTCTGCAGAACCTTTCCAGCCATGAGGCCCGGCTGCAGCCCGCGGCCAGCCCCCCACGCAGACCCCCCTGCCCGTGGCCCTGGCCCAGGGGAGGTCCCGGCCTCTGGACTTGGACCGTGTCACCGGCGTCCCTCCTGCCCACTCCCTGAGGCCAGCGGCGGATGGCATGGCCGGGCTGAGCCTCGAGTGCCCCACAAGCTTGCTCCAAGCAGAGGCTTCCGGGCCTGCCCTGGAGAACGCCCCAGCCTCCTCCGTGCCCAGGAAGCCTAATCGAAGATCCCTGAGCTGCCCGGCTCCAAGGAAAGCCCTCCAGCGAGACAGCACAAGCTAAATATCAAAAGAACATTTGAGGAGCTCGATGCATCGATCATATTCCACTGAGCCCTCACCCTCCTAAGGATAGGACCATTTAAATGCTAATGCCATTTCTTCAAAAGTCAATTACGCGAGTTTTCAAGTCCACATTCCGGATGTAAATCCCCAGCCTGGGCACTGGAGCGTCCGCCTGCCCCTGGAGGTAAAGCCCCTCGCCGCGGTGCCCGTAATTGAATCAAGTTGACACGGACACCGAAAGCAGTGTAAGGCCTGTGGGTAATGCGAAGCACATGCAGGAAAGCTGGGCGCCTTTCGGGGCCCAGGGAAGCACAAGTGGGTTAACCCTTTGCCAGGCATGACCTCAAGGCGGCCCACAGGCCTGCCTGGGAGGGGGCCAGGGTGGGCGATGCGCGGCCTGCCGGAACGTTCGGGAGAGGGCACCGCTTTCCCCTCGGCCCCCGCCGCGCCCCTGTCGGAGAGGGCGAGACGAGACGGCCGCTCGCCTCCATGATGCGGCTCCCCTCCCCCGCCGCGGCCCCTGGGCTCCCGGGCTGACCGGCGGGGGCTGGACGCTCAGGCTGCTGGGGGGAGTCAGAGGCCGGTGACTGTCGCGTCCCTGCAGGGCACTGGGGGCTCCCGCTCCGCCGCCACCAGTGCTGAGAGCAGTGAGGGCCAGGCGTGGTCGCCAGAGGCTTCCGTGGGGGGTGCTGACGCTCCCCGGGAGGCGGCCTTGACTCCCCCTCCTGAGAGCACAGGGGAGGGTCTGTGCCCATCCCATGGGTCAGCACAGCCCGCGGTCCCGGCCCTGGGCTGGGCAGGCAGCAGCTCGGCCGGGGACGTGGGCTGAGCCTCGGACCGCTGAAGCCTTGAGCCCCTCCGTGTGGCCGCGACCGCGCAGCCACGGCCGTCCCGAACCAGGAGAGCGCCGTCTGGGGCCCCGCCGCTGCTCCCAGCCTCCCGCGCTGCATCCATTCTCTGGGCCTTCCCGAGCCGGACTGACACCTGTATTGGTCCGTAGGCGTCTCACAGGCAAGGACACCGAGGCTAACCCAAGCCGAGCGGCTCGTCAGGGAGCCTCAGAGCTCCCCGGGGCTGCCCGACTCCAGCCAACACTGCGCCCGTCCTGGGAGCTGGGCAGTCACGCAGATGGAGCCGTCCAGGCCAGCCTAGTGGACGGTGCCCACAGGCCTTCCCTGAGAGAGCCTGGGACCCCCGAGGGGCAGCGGCTGCTGGGCAGTGGGTGGGACAGCCGTCCAGAGGCTCAACGGTCCGTTCCACTACTGAAAGCCTGACTCCCCAGGACGCAGCCCCACGTTAACCTCAAGAGGAAAGTCAAGGGTCTCTATGGCTGGGTCTGTGTCCATGTGGCGGTGACCTCTGACCCCGCATCCCCCAGCCCCCACGCTCAGGCAGAGGCAGCCGACGCCTGGGGTCAGCTCCGAGCAGGCCCCAGAGTCCCTGCGTGGCCGTCTCTCAGTGTGGGCCCCTTCCCACCCCTTCCCTGCCCCACCATGGTAGCTTCCGGAAGCGGCCTCTCTGCAGGCTGTCCTCCCCCAGCTGGCAGGGAACGCTCACTTCTTGGGGGTCACTGCTCTGCCCTCCCACGGAGCCGCCAGGCAGGACTGTCAGCTGTCAGCTGTCAGCGGACCCCAGGGAAGCCCAGGGGCTGAGGGCAAGTGAGAGCGTGGGCCGACCCCGTGGCCCTCGACCCTGGGCTCACCCTGGAGCAGCGTGACGGCACAGCCACTTCCTGCACGCCCCTCACCTTCCTGCCCTGCGGGGTGCAGGCGTTTCACGGGCTCATCTGGCCGGGGGGCCACCTGTGCCGCCACAGTGGAGGCTGTGGACTCGGGGTTTGGGGACAGGGCTGCCCGACCGTGGCCTCAGCACCCCAGTGTGCATCACACACGCCAACACGCCGGGGCCAGGGCCAGGGCCCCATGGTGGGGTTGGGGTCCCTCGAGAATCTGCAGGTTAACAGGCGCCCAGGAATCCCGATGCCACCCCCAAATCCGGAGTGCTCCGGAGTCAGGCAGACGCAGGGGGAGTCGGCTCGTCTGGATTCCCCTAAGGCTGGTGTGGAGACTGAGGCGCGGGGGCCTGGGACCAGGGTCCAGGCAAGGGCCGAACCGATGGCGCAAACCTCGCTGCGCGTGGGCGGTGGGTTTACGGCGGGGTCGGTGTCCCCTGAGATGTGGACACGCGTCCCCTGGCCCCTCCCCGCCCCCCACGCTCCCTGAGCTCACCAGCCCACTCAGCGCCATCAGGGGGCCCTGGGGTACATGGGGGGAGGCCTGGGGGGTGCATTAGGGGAGGTCTGGGGGTTGCGTGGGGGAGGCCTGGGGGGGTGCGTGGGAGAGGCCTGGAGGGGTGCATGGGGGAGGTCTGGGGGGATGCGTGGGGGAGGCCTGGGGGTCCTGGGTGGCCGGGGCTGGCCCCAGGAGGAGGGGCATCTGGCAGAGGCCAAAGCCGCAGGCAGAGGTTAGGGCAGGCCTTCCTGGAGGAGGAGCGGCCGGCGCCCCCAAGGCTGGACAGGGTGTGGCCAGGGCAGGCCGAGCTGCCTGGCCCCTGCTCAGGGCCATGTGTTTTTGGGATACCAGGACCAAGAGCCAACAGAAGCCCGGAGACCCCAGTCCCAGGGTCCACAGGGTGCTGGCATTCTCCGGGGCTGGGGCCTGTGCTGCGCCCCCAGACAGAGACGCTGCGTTGTGAGCGGCATTTGGGGTTTGTCCCCCGAATGGAAACATGTAAAGCGCATGTGTCGGCCCTGGCGGGCTTGAGACCAAGGAGAAGACGCACGCCTGGCAGGCGGGGGGTTCTGAGCCCCGAGCACACGTGGGCTCCCTTCATCCTCCCAATGGCAGATGCGGGCGCTCCCAGCACCCCCATTTTACAGATGAGGAAACCGAGGCACAGAGGATGGCACTTGCCTGGTTCCCAGAGGTAGGGATGGAGCTCAGCTGGCGAGGCCCTGCTCAGCCCCATGGCTGGCGGCCCCTTTCCTTGAGCCTGGGACTGGCCAGCCCCTCCCCTGCCAGGGACAGGTGCCAGGCGACCGTCCACGCAGGAAGGTATGTCTCCCGCATCCTCACCCCTCTGAGGACGAGCCTGCCCGGCCCGGGAAGGCTCTGGGCTGCAGGACGAGTCACACACAGAGGAAGAAGCTCGAGCAGGGCTATCAGGTGGACGGCGGGCGGGCGCGGGCTTTTCCGAGGCAGGCCCCATTAGACCCTTGAAACGGGATCCGCCGACGCCAACCTTGCCACATAATACGGCTCTGTTTGGGAAGGACCCTGAGCTGTCTTTCAGAGAGTGATAGTTACGGAAATTAGTCGTGCAGAAATCCATACTGCTCATTCATCAGGGGCTTTATTACGTCTCCCAGGGCCCAGCCTCCCGACCTGGGGAGCCACGGAGAGGGCGCCCAGGGCCTGCGCTGCCGGGGGGGGGAGGGGCCGCCCCGAGGCCCTGGAAGAGCAAGGGCCGCGTTCCTGCTGTCCCGGGTGAGGTCAGGAGCTCCTCTGGGGGCACCAACCGGCCATCAGGGCCCAGGGCCCCCGGGCTGGGAGCCGGGCCAGTGACCGGCCCGGCCTCTACTGACCACCACCGTCCATGGACAAGCAAGCCAAGGCGGCTCAACGCTGACCCCCACGCTTGCCCCCGGGGGACCCTCCCTCCTGAGCCTCGGTTTCTCCATCTGCACCGTGGGCATCCCCCAGTACCTTGCAGGAAGGAGGAAGAGCCAGCCGAGAGAGCTCTTGCTGAGGGCAGGAGGCGCGGCCCCCAGGCCCCCGGGCGTCCCTCAGCCACCCCCACCCTGTCCTCTCGTGGCCACCACTGCCGGTGCACGGCTCGCTGCCCCTCGTAAATAAGGCCTAATTGTTGGAAGTTCCTGAGGGCAAGGCAGAGCAAAGTGGGGTCCCCACCGGCCCACTCGCCTGGGAACGAGGCAGAAGCATGCGTTCTCGGCCCCGCCCCCGGCCCGCGCCCTCCAGGCCATCCAGACCCCGTGAGGCCCTCGAGGGTGCGGCCGAGGGGACCAGCCGGTGGTCCCCCTCCTCTTCCCCTGTGCTGCTCGGGGACGCGGCGGGGACACACCCGGCTCCCCCCCAGCCTGTCTCCCTGTCACCGTGAGCTCGACCTTGGTCACGGCAGAGCAGGCCCAGCCTGACGGCGGAGGCCGAGCCCAGAGAGGCCTTGGCACCCTGCTCGCCTCTCAAGGTCGTGCCGACGACCTTCGGCGTGTGACAGATTTATTGAGGGGAAAGTCGTTTCGCCCAATGGCGTTGCCAGCAGGAACCTCCGTGGCTCGGCCTCAAGTCCTGTTACTCAACACCTGCGTTATTGCAAGAGGCAAGGAGCCGATAGCAGCGGGCGGGCATGCCGCGCCCCCGGCCCGGTTCATTTTTAGCCCAAGTGACTCAGAGGCGGGTCGGCCTGTCCCGGGAGCCTTTGATCTTCCCCCATCCCCAGCGTCTCCACCTGAGGAAAAACAAAGAGCGTGAGCAGATAAACAGTTGAGGGCAGGCACGCCCCGGCCGCACCTCTATCTGGGGCCCGGCGGTGTCCCCCGAGTGTTGAAAAGTGCCCTCCGCTAGGACGACCCCCGTGATTTTCACCCTTGACTGCGCCGGCCGGGGCAGATAAGCCCTTGAGGGCACTGGGAAGGGGAAAGGACAGGAGAGACGACCTGTCAGCTCCTACCAGGAGGACAAGCCCACGGCAGTGCGAGGCAGCAGGCACCTCGGGGTTTCTGCAGAGGGGAAGATGGGGCGCTCGGGAAGGGCTTCCCAAGCTGCAGATCCCTCTGCCACACACTGGCTGGGGTCAGGAAACAAATCCCACAGCCGAGCGATGAAAAAACGGCCTCGGTGGGTTCGTGACCCCAAAAGAAGGGCCGAGAGTGCAGCTCAGGGGCCGTCTCGGCCTGGCAGGGCAACGACAAGCGCCGCACAGGGCCCGGCTCGCGCAGCGGGAGGGCGCTGGCTCCCGGGGGGGTCTGAGCCGAGCCCTCGGCAGGCCGCGCCTCCTCCCGGCAGCCCTCCGGCACACGGGAGCTCTCTCTCCGGCTCCTCCCGCTTCTGGCTTCCTCCAATTTCCTTCGCTCTCGGGTCTCGGCGCGTAGGGTCGAAGGCCACCCAAAGCAAGGCACACAGCCCTGGGCCACGAGCTGGAGCCCGGCTCCTCTGCACCCCGATTCCACACCCAGCCTGGCCCGTGCCCGGGGCTGAGGACACGAGCTGGGTGGCCAGCGGGGTGCTGGGCAGTGCGTCGGCAGGGCAGGGCGCAGCTGCCCCTGACAGGGCCTGAGAGCCGGGCCGGCCAGGAGCCCTCCTCCATCGGAGAGGGCACTGGCACCACCCGGGGCTTCCGGCATGGAATTACGTCCTTCACGACCAGCCTTTGCATCTCCGTCCCCAGCCCATCCGCTGGGCTGGAACGAAACCTTCGGAAATGGCCACGGACACTGGTTTTGATAGTCACGTGTGGCAGAGGTTGTGTGCCGTCGGAGGTGGGGCCCGTCCATCTGTGAGCCGGGACAAGGCCTTAATAAGAAGGAATGGATCGCCGGGGGCAAAGCTGCAACACAGACTGATCAGAGGCAGCGGACGCCTGGGCCGCGCCGCTAAATAGAATTCCATTATTGTTTCATAAATAAAGAGATTAAAGTACCCGGCCAGGAACTGATGATCATCGGGAAATGCGTCTGAGCTAAACCCACGACCGGGTGTTTTGAGTAAGTGGTTGTCTCGGCTAATAGTAGGGTATTTCATTGCAAAGAGCTTGTTGAGTGGGATGGATGGAAGAACCCTGCGCGGCTGTTTGTGCAGGATGCTCAGCGGCCGCTGAGTGCTCGGGGGCTGCGCCGCGTCACCCCAGCTAGAGGGCTCTCACCAGCCCCCGGTCACAGTGGCCCCTTTAACCAAGCAACGAGGCAGCACGCCTGACCCCACCCGCGGACTTTCGCATCCGAGTGTCTGGAGGGTGCTGCCCAGGGCAGAGCTCCAAGGAGGTGCTTAGAAAGCGTGCGCGCACGTGGGCATGCGTGTGTGTGCGTGTGCACATGGCTTTAGCAGGGTTTGAGATTCTGGATTCTCCGTGATCTCCTCCGCTGGGCTACTTCCCGTTGCTCTGGGCATCCGCCTGCTTCCCCGGGGACCAGGCGTCCCTCCCGGGTGCCCGGCTGAGTCCATCAGGTGACGGGACACAGACCTGGCAGCACCCGGCCCGAGACCTGTCTCAAGGTCAGGGGTGTGACGCTGGTGGGCGGGAGAAGCTTCCATGGCCCTGGGCCTGCTCCCCTGTGCGTGGAGCACTGTGACAAGCCCGGAACCTTCTCTCTGTCTCCCTGCCTGTGCTCTGCCCTCCATCTTCAGGGCCCTGGGGAGTGGGCAGGTGAGGAGGGCACAGGGACTGTCTCCACCTCTAGGGTCTGACCTCGGTCAGCAGGTGGAAGCTCCAGGCTCCTGTAGCCCCTCCCACCTCCCGACCTCTGTAGGGACTTCTGGGGGTGCCGACCCCACAACCTGGGGTTTTCCTCACAGTGTGGCTGCGGGATCCAGGTGAGGGGGTCCCGAGGCTTCTGGCCCATCGCCTGGGGGTAGGTGCCCCACGGCCAGGGAGCACGGAGGAGGCTGCAGGGGGAGGACTCACCTGCGAGGCCGGAGCGGCCCTGCCCCTGGGTGTCGCCTTCCTGGGCCGCATTTGATTTTGAATCGGAGAAGGTGGCGGCGGGGTCCTTCTCCAAGGAGGGAGCGCCCCCACGGGAATCAGGAGCGAGGCTGCGATCCCCGGGACCTCCTGGTAAAATAAAGAAAAATATAGAAGGCTTGTGGGCCCTCAGGGCCCCTGAGCCACGCAGCAAGATGATGACGTAGCAGGAGAGTGACACAAGGGACAGCCAAGATGAGACGCACGGAAAAAAAACAAAACAGGAACTGAGGTGGCGCAGGCAGTAGGACGCCTCTCCCACATCGGAGGTTCCCAGGATGGAATCCCGGTGAAGACAGGAGGAGAAGGATGAGAGGAGAGGGCAGGAAACAGACACAGAGAACTGCCCAGCGAATGGGCACAAAACAGCAAAAACGGGGGCTGTAACCCAGGAGCTTTCCCATCTGGATCGGCCTTAAAACGCCACCTGCCCGGGGACCCCGCCGGCAGCCTGGGGGACAAGCCTTGAGCTGTGGGGAGCTGCGTCCCCGCCGCGCAGGGCAAGGAACTGAGCGGCCTGCGCTCCCTCGGCCTCGGTTTCCCCCTCTTCGTGTGGGGGGCGAGGCTGAGAACAGCTAGGAAGGGCTCCCCACCTCGGGGTCCCCTGCTGACCCTCTGACCTCCCTGCACCCTCCCCCGGAGCATCGGTGCCATGGGGGTCATGGCGGACTCAGACGCAGGTGTGCAGCCCTGTCTCATCCGAGGCCGCCATGCGCATGTGGGGCCAGCAAAGGGCCCTCCGCGGCCCCCCAAGGGCCGGCACCCGCGGCGGCCCGGGAGCCTCGCCGCAGCTCGCCCACTCGAGCTTTGTTTGGTCTGGGGGACCCCGTGACCGGCCTTGTGGGAGCTCCGTAGGCTGAAGGCAGAGCCCGGGGCAGTCAGCCCCCAAGCGGGAGGCTCCAGGCCCTCCCAAGGGCCCCGCGTGCCCTGGTCTGGGGGAAACTGGACCGGACCCCCGGCCCGGCAGGGAGGCCACGGGGATGGAGCGTTTGGAAACCCCAAGGCGCAGGGCACGGCTGCGGACGCGAGGTTTCCGTGACAGGGCGAGGCTGCCCTCCTCACGCCAGGGCCAGACAGCCCGCTCCGTCCCTTCCTGCCACTGGTGGTCACCGCCGCATTGCGTAGCCGGGCTGGGAACAAGGGTGGGCTGGGGGCGCCCAGGGCCCACGCGGAGCTGCACCTGCAGGGGAGCACGCACCTGTTCTCACAAGGGAAAGCCCGGCTTGCATCCTATGGTCAGAGGCGTCCTCGGGCTGACGGAAGCAGAAGCCGAGCTCAGCCAAGGGTGGTTTTGGGGGAGACTGGAGGGCCGACATGTGGGGCTACCTGGGGCAGCCACGAGTCACATAGGAAGGCAGGTCAGCCCACCCCTTCCCCAACACACACATAGCCGTCTCCCCCCAGGCTCCGCAAGGAAGGGGTAGAAACAAGCCCAAGGAGCAGCCTTGTCTTCAGGGGTCTAACAGGACACGCACTAAAGACTGAGCCCTCGCTGCGTGAGCCGGCCAGGCCCGAGGGTCTGCGCCGTGTGGTGGGAAGGGGTGGCGGGTTCTCACGGGGGGAGGGGAGGCACAGGGACAACGGCAGGCGCGAGGACTGTGCGCGTGGGCAGCCTGGGAAGGACCGGGACATTCAAAGCCACACGTTGGGGAGGGGGTCAGTTGTTTTCCTAGAATCTTCATGTGCCACTCAGAAAGCACTTTTAAGTATCAACACAGGAAAATGGGGCTGGGTCGGCCTCGGACTGGCCACCCTGTGACGGCCCCCCGTCCCCGGGCCCTGGTGGCGGCCTTCACGCAGCGAGCTCCGCGCCAGGCCGGCCTCCTCGGGGCTGGTGCCCGCCCCTGCACCTGGTGCCAGGGGCGTTTCTGCATGTTCCCGAAGCCCCGTCCTGCCATGAGCCCCGGGTCAGAGGTCCACTCTCAAGGCAGGCATGGGGTCTGGGCCCTGGGGGCATCTGGTGAGGGGCCTTTGAGGAGCAGAGGGTGGTCAGGAGCACGGAGGGCGGCGGAAAGGTGCCTGTGCCCAGCAGACTCGTGATGCAGCGCCACGGCCTGGGGCGGAGGGGAGCTGGGGGGGCGCCTGAGGCAGGGAGGGGCCAAGGGAGGGCAACAAGAACAGGGCCCGGAGGGGACCACGGCCAACGCGCGCCCCGAGAGCCCCCCGCGGCCCCCACGACACCAGCCCCGGCACAGGGCCCCTGCTGGGGTTCCAGGCGAGCAAAGGGAGGTGCAGGTGCAGGACCCCATCGAGGAGGTTCCCAGGAGCCCAGCTCCGGGGGTCTGCGGAGAGCTGAGGGTGGACGGGTGCCGCCCACTTCCTAGCCCAGCGCCCCCTGCGTCCTAGCCCAGCGCCCCCCGCGTCCTAGCCCAGCGCCCCCGCTTCCTAGCCCAGCGCCCCCCGCTTCCTAGCCCAGCGCCCCCGCTTCCTAGCCCAGCCCCCCCCCGCGTCCTAGCCCAGTGCCGCTGGTGTGGTGTGTTGAGACCGTGGGCACGCATGGAGCGGGTTCTTCTGTGCACACCACCGCGCCCGAGGCCCTCGTCCTCCCTCCTGCTCTGTCCTGCTCGCCTGAGCCCAGCTCCTAGAGGGCGTAAGCCCTGGGGCAGCAGGAGAGGCTCCGTATCCACCGCCCAGCAAGGTGACGCGTCTCCACGGCACTTAATGTGGGTGGATGTCGATTAAATGGCCCTGCGGGGCTAGTGGCCCCCGGTGGGCGGCACGGCCTGGGTTAGTCTTCGCCCTGTTCGGTGCACAGAAGACACCCCACAAGTGACGGGGGCGCTACCCAGAGGCTCCCAGTTCACGCAAGACGAGCTCCTCCCGGCCCGAGACACAGGTCCTCGCAAGCCCCTCCTGCGCTCGCAATGCCAGCATTCTACCCGCGGGGCCAAGGGACCCTGCTTGGAACCCCAGACCCTGGTTCCAGGGGGCTTCGTAGAAGGGGCAAAGGAATCCGTAGAAGCGCCAGTGCTGGAGCTATCGGGAGCCATGGGGGAGGGAAGGGCAAAAAAGTAGTCGTTTCCCTCTTGTTTTCACGATGCTGCAAGCCTTTCCTGCAGCTGAAACTCGTCTGCACACAACAGCGACTTCACCGTCGAGATCAAGTCCCACGTAAGACAGGCAGGTCCCCTCCCAGGCCAGCCAGCGGCCGGCTGAGTGTGAAGGGCCAAGCTCGGGACAGATCCTTCCGGAAGCCCACGCGCAGGAGCCCCGCCCCCAGCCCCTTCTCCCTGGCCCAGGCGCTGCCTCTGCCGGGAGAAGTGCTGAGCTGGGGCCTGCGTGGTCCTCCCTCCCCGGTTCTGTTGAGCACGTTTCCTCTTCCAGCAGCCATTCCGTCCGTGCATTTTGCACCCAGGGAATTGAGTGCCATTCTAGCAAGATCTGTGCATGGTAATTGGCATTTCCTGCAGTTCCTATCTTGTTATTAGTTATTTCTACCGTGCATCCCGCTTCCATTACAGTGAGCTGCAGTGCGCGGCCTCTTCCCACAATAGCTGGAATCTCAAACCCAAGCGCGGCCTGAGTCAAAAATGCCCACCGCAAACGAGGACTTTGAACCCGTGAACCCAGAAATCCAGCTCGCTGGTGTTATCTGTTTGCTTTCCGCACTTATCACCCGGAATTGCAGTCGCCTTTTTCTTGTCTTGGCCTCCCACCCCTTCCACCCAGCCAGCTCCTCAAGGCCGAGGCTGCAGGCGCCGCCCTCGGGGCTGACATATCCGTCATGTGCCCAAGGAGTGACTGGACGGAAAATGCAGAAACGCTTTTGTGGTTGGGGATCGGTGAGGTGGAGAGAAAGGGAATTTTGGATTCCGTCATTTTAAGAGGCCCCTGGGTTTTCTTTGTAGGTTCAAAGGAAACTGTCTGGGGGTCCGGGGGGGGGCTGAGCTTGGCCGGTGCGTTGGGTGGAATTCTGGAGCCGGGCGGAGCCTAAAGACTTGCCAACCCACACGCCCACTCCCCACAGGACCCCCGGGCAGCCCTCCAGCCAGCCGGACCCTGTTTGTGATCTGATGGGTTGTCACGTGCCCCCGCCAAGCCTCTGTCCCACACTGGGCGATCCTGGGCGCATGGGGACACACTTCGCCTCTGATACCCGCTTTGCGCCGGTCCGCGTCAGACCCGAGTCTGCGAGCTGCCTTCCCGACCTGCCACGCGAGTGTCCTAGAGGCCAGCTGGGGCGGGGGGCCCAGGGACTGCACCCCACGAGCTCTGCGGGGTATCTGGGGAGCCCCCCAATGGGAGCCCCTTCCCGGGGAGTGCGCCAGACCCGCCTCTGCGCTGTCCGTTGCACGCTGCAGCCTTACTGAGGCCCAGTTCACGCGTCATCACACTCGCCCTTGGAAAAGGTGCACCTCGGGGGTTCCCAGTGTGGCTGCAGAGCTGGGCAGCCGTCGCCGTGGAATCTTAGGACGCTTCCCCGGCGGGAAGCCCGGCCCTCAGCCCTCGCTCCCGCTGCCCTTGCCAGCACGGCCGCTCGCCTGCTCGAGGCCCGCGGGGGAATCGCGCAGTGGCCGTCCTGGGGTCTGGGCCGTCGCCAAGGCGGGGACCGGAGCTGCCTTTCCTCTTACGGTTGAGTAACACCCCGTCGTGTGGACGCGCCACGCTGGGCTGACGGCCACTTGGGTTGTTCCCTCTTCCTGCCTAACGAGAGTAGTTCTGCCGAGAGCAAGCCTAGGGGTTCAGGCCCGCGTGGGCGCCGCTGCGGGCCTTTGGGGGTGCCGGCAGGAGAGGCTCCGCCCTCCACCAGCCATTGAGCGTCTTGGCCCTGTCCTGCAGCAGGTCTCTGCTCAGGGGGACGAAGCCGCGGCACCCCTGGGGCTCCTCCGACGCTGAAATGAAGGGCGTCCGCGGAGGCGTGGCAGGGCCGGCTGGAAGCGCACCCCGTCCACGTCCACGCGGCGAGGCTCCCGGCGCTCCCACTTCCCGGGGAGAGGGCGTGGTCCCCGGAGGAAGCTTCTGTGGGGGGAAGCCATGGGGGCGCCCGGAGGCCTGTGGTTTGGTTCTGGTTTTCACCATCCAGGGCGCCCGCCCTGCCGTGAGCTGCCGGCGGCTCCCCTGCGCCCCCGCTCCCCCGCCTATCCGTAGCCTCTTACGCGCCATCAGCAAGTGGCGCTGAGGATCTCCATCTGAGCGACGTCGTCTGCGGCGAAACCCTCTGGTGGGCCTGTGCATCACGGCAGCAAAACGGTCTGGGACGTCGGGCCGCAAAGCGCTCTCCAGGCAGGGCCTGCGGCACCTGCGGCTGCTGAGGAGTCTCGCCACCTGTGCGCGCCGTCCACCCCCAATGCGGCTGACAACTTGCCGCCGGGAGCGGAGCTGAGCCCCAGGCTCCGCATTCCGCGTTCGCAAGGGGGTGTCCGTGCCGTGTCCTCCCCGCGTTCACGTGCCGGACGCAGAGCAGGTGCAGGTGGCAAACGTCTGTGTGGGCCCCGCAGAAGCGGCACCTGGCCCAGTGCTGCGAGACGGGGTGGTGGGAGGGGGCCCCAGATCCGAGTTTCCTGCAGGTCGTGCAGGGCTCTCTCGGCCGGGCCGCCCGATGGCCACGCCGTCAGTTGACTGCAGTGAGAGGCACCACCGACCTCCACACCGTAAGGAGACCCTAGAAACCACGGCAGAGGACAACCCCGAGGCGTGGTGGAGGGGCACGTGGGGGGCAGCTCTGTGCGCTGGGGACATCCCCGCTTTGCAGCATTGAACAGTCAGCCTTGTAATGAGGGCCGCATAGCAGTGCTTAAGAAGTCAGGAACGTGGCAGGTGTTCTAGCAATTTCCCATGGGGAAGAGCTGTGTGGTGGACGCGATGGCCCGCTCTCTCCTGGAAACCCCCTGGCAGGTCCTGGAGGCCTGGACACAAGCCCACCCTTGCCCACACACGCTCATGGGGGAGCTGTCCCTGGGAAAGTCTGCTGTGCAGCTCTTCCTGCAGGCGTGTTTGGGGCATTTGGGAGAAATTTTGAATTTTCTGCAGAAAACTGTGATTGCTGAACGCGTTTGCACTGTGCAAAAATTGCATTTTTAACCAGCTTTATCACGGTAGCATCCACGTATCAAACAATTCGCCCCACTAAACGTACAGCTCCGTGGCTTGTGGCATTTCACGGAATTGTGCAGCCACCAGCGCAGCCAATTTTAGAGCTTTCTCATCACCCCAAAAACAAACCCACTGCCCACCAGCAGTCACTGCGCGTCCCCCCGGCCCCTGGCAACCGTGATCTGCTTTTCGAGGGGACGGATTCGCCTGTGCATGGGGTCAGACTATATGGGGTCTTCCGGGACTGGCTTCCTCCCATCGGCCTCCTGTTTCGAGGCTCGTCCTTGTAGCCTGGACCCGAGCTTCCTTTCTTCTGGGCTGAGCCCTGCTCCGCTGTAGGACGGACCACGTCTCCTTGACCTGTTCGTCGGCGATGGACGTTTGGGTTGCTTCCGCTTTGGGGAGCACAGTTGGCCACGTACTGCGGCCGTGTCTTCTCAGTTCTCCTGGCCACAGACCTAGGAGTGGGATTGCTGGGACGTGGGGTGCGCTGCGGCTAACCTGAGGCGCGGCAGCCCCGTTTCACGTGCCCACTGCGGCGTGCGCGTCGCTGTTTCTCCACATCCTCCCAGAACCGGGCACTGCCCTCGTCGCATCCTGACAGCCTCCTGTGTTTGTGACGACTGGGCCACGGAAGGAAGCTAGCTGCTTTTCGATGAACCTGGGCGTCGTTTTTGGTGTTTCAGTTTCATTCATGTTGGAGAAGATGGAGGATTTTGCAACTGAAGGACATTGTGAATCCTCACTCTTGTCCCGAGACGCAGCCCAGCTGCCGTTAGAGACGAGTGGTTGACCAGGAGACGCCTGGCCGAGCTTTGCCGATGACTTTAGTCCTGGCGCTGTGGAATTACAGATGTGCCCTTCCTTCCCCTGGAGTGCTGTCCACAAGTAAAGATTTGTGGTGGCGCCGAGATGACGTGTGGGCCTGGGGGTCCGTGACATGTGAGATGACGCATGGGCCTGGGGGGTCC
>JAKSZT010053884.1:429031-439476 GCA_026826555.1 Tolypeutes matacus
CGGGGGTCCCTGGTGCGTCGTGCTGAGCTGACACAGTTGGCAGAAGAACTAATTGGGTGTGAGCGTCTCCTGAACCTGGCAAGCAGGGCGGGTGCAGGGAGCGTGACCTCTACGGTCCCTGAACATTCGGAGGTAAAACCCCACCTCAGAACCCAGGGGCCTCCCTCTCCCTCTCCCTCTGCTACATGAGGCGCACAGGTAGTGCCCGAGCATGGCCAGCCTGGCAGAGCGGTGCCTGCACCTCCTCCTCCAAGCTCTGGCAGCACAGCCCCAGGGCACCTCTGAGCAACTGCGGGGTCCCCCTAAGCCCGACTACGGACTGGGGTCCCGCTCGCCAGTGCCTGCGCGCCCCGGGCCCCTCCCGGAGCAGGTCTGACCAGGAATCCCATTCCAGGCTGGGCACATACCATGTCTGCTTTACTTGCTCCCCAATTCCAGGGCCCTGACTGTCACCCCCACCCTGGATGCCCCAGCCTCCCTCATCATGGCCACAGCTTCCTTCCTGGCCCTCTGCCCCACCCTTTCTTGCTCCTTCATTATTTTGGCAACTTTTTGTAGAATCTCAAAGATGATCCTGCCCTGCACCCCAGCCTCAGGGAGAAAGTCCCTGCATGTGTGCATGTGCATGGGTGTGCAGGGGTGAATGTGTGCATAGGTGAGAGCGTGCATGGGTGAATGTGCATGGGTGTGCATGGGTGAGCGTGCAAATGTGCACGTGCATGTGTATGTACAGGTGTGTTATGTGTATGCGTGTGTGTGTGTTGGCAGGGGTGTGTGTGTGTGTGTGTGTGTGTGAGAGAGCAACGACATGGATTGGTGGTGGGCGTGGACAGTCGTCATCTCAGCTCAAGACCCCCACCCGCTCAGGAAGTGCCGCCATGTGGTCGAGGGTGGTGGGGTGGGGAGGGGCCCCCCAGGGGCCGCAGCCCCCCACAGGGTGCTCCTGTTACCCCCCAGCGCAGGTTCTGCAGCCAGATTCGCGCTCTCACTTCTTTTGCTCTTGAAAACAAACAGGAAGAGCCAAGTCCTAGAGAAAGAGATTTTAGGACAGAATTTTACTTCTTCCCCAAACTGACCAGAACCTGCCCCCTCCAAAGGTGTCCCCTGCCTTCTGCCCCCTCCCCACCCTCCAAGGCTCGAGGCTCCTGGGGGAACCTTCCAGGCCCAGTGGGAATGTCTCGAGCAGCAGAACTGCAGAAGAGAGAAACGGGCAGGGTCTGCTGAGGCCGAGGACCACCCAGCACCTGTCATCTGTCCCCACCCAGTTCTCACCCCACCGTCTGACGGGAGGACATGAGCCTGGGCCGGGCGGGCTCCGTCAGCCGGAACCGGCCAGTGCATCCCCCTCCCTCCGGGACGCTTTCTAAGAACCTGGGTGAACCTGAGCACACCAGGCCCAGGCGGCAGGCCCTGGACGGTGTTGGGGTACGAGACTGCAGGACCCCGTCCTCCGGCCCTTATGGGGGCCGGCCGCCTGCCCCAGCCGGCAGCACTGGACACGTCGGGCTCTTCCCGGTGGGAAGCACCGAGGGCCCCGGGCCAGGGTGGGAGGCATGGATGAGCCGACCCGGGAAGGGCCTCAGAAGCGGATCCGCCAGCCTGCTCCGCAGAACCCAACAGCCGCTCCGCTCCAGAGGCTGGAATTCCAAACTTACACAAATATTCCAAGGCTTTTTAAGCATGTTCCAAAGAGACATTTATTTTGGCTGAAACAGTATTTTCCTTTTATTGCTGTTATGAGATTCAACATTTTTCCAGAAATAACTTCTGAAAAGTGTGCCTGGATTGTGAACACGTGTGATCCCGACACACAGGGGAAAAGGCTCTTCAGATCACACACACGCAGGGACCTGGACACTACTCGGAGAAGCGCTGCCCGCGTCCACAGCTCAGCGGCTTCTCAGCGGCCCGAGCTCGCCACGTCAGGGGCCACGTGGTGGTGCGTCGTGGGCAGCTGTGGCCACTGTCCACGCCGTGTCTCCAAAGCGAACCCGCAGAAGACTGTCGATCCGCTGCGCGGCTGTAAATTCCCTCCCGGAGCGCCCTCGGGAGGGGATGTGGCTTCTGCCACCTCATCCACGGGCTTCCCGCCCGCTAAGGGTTAGACACACAGGCGAGAGTTCTCGAAAAGGAGTTTAGCAGCTGCCCGTCTGCGACACAATTGTCGAGTTCCGCTGCTCAGGCCTCTGGAATCTCCCGAGCTGGAGCCACATTTGCCCAAAATGATTAGTCATCGTTGGAGAAATGAGTCAGAAGTGAGAGCGCAGCACCCAGATATTGGGAGCTGGAGTGCCCCCGGCGTTCTGAGGAGCCCCGGGTAGCTCCCGGGAACGAGGAGGAGGATTCAGGTCCGGGCCACGCCGGACCCCCACCCAGAGTCCAGGTGAGAGAAACGAAGTGCAGAGGAAGGTTTACGTGGGCATGGAAACTTCCTTCCAAAACGAGCACTCGTCGGGGCTGGCTCGGGCCTGCTCCGCGGAGGCGCTCGGGGGCTGGCTGCGACGCCCCGGCCTCGGCCTGTGCACCCCGCTGCAGGGGCGCGGGCCGGGGCTGGGCCCGGGGACGTGCGAGGCTCCAGCTGCCGGCGCCCCTGGAAGGCGGCCGAGGGGCTGGCCCGCCCCGGCGGGGAGCTCGAGCGCCCTGGCCGCGGCCCAGCCCCGGAGGCAGGAAGCATTACGAGGCGCGAACGCGGGCGCTGTTAGCACTCCCCGCGAGGATTTATTGCCAATTGTGGGAAGCTCCGGCTGGGTGAGGTGGAGTTTCTCCATTTCAATATAAAACACATTTAACGCATCACCAAGGGCGGGGCCCCAGGCGATCAGGTCACTGACCTCTGACCTCTGACACATCCCTGCCACCAGGGCTTAAATCTAGGCCTAGGGAGGCCAGGGCTGTGGGCTGGCCGGAAAGTTCTGGAGAGCGTGATGAGCTGCCCGAGCTGAAGGGAGAGGAAAGAGGCTTGAGTGAGCTTCAGTCTTCAGCCTCTTCTCAACCTCGTCGTGCCCGAGGCGGCTTTTAGATTGGCCCTGGGGGGGAGAGAGGGAGATGGAGAGAAAGAAGGGGGAAGGAGGGCGAGAAGTGGGGGAGAGAGGCAGAGAAAGGAGAGGAGGGGGGGAGAGAGGTAAAGATGGGGAGGGAGGGCGCCCCCCTGGGGGGCGTGTGCAGCCAGCGAGAGCGTCCGCAGCCGTGGGGGGGGTGTCGAGGACAGGACCGGGAGGGCCCCTGAAAGTTGCCCCCAAAGAGCCCCGTGGTCTGGCAGACCCCCGCCTGCCGGCGCTCTCCCCTCCCTGCTCTTTGTGAAGGAAAGGTGGGGGCTGTTGTGTTGTCCCCCCCCCTGCCAGTTTGCTCTCAGAAGCTTCCTTCCCCAGCCCCTCCTCTGGGCTCCTTTGATCTTCGGGTTCAGGTTCAGTTGCTTCGTTTCTCGCAATTACCAGCCCGGGGGGCGGGGGCCCCGACCTGCCGCTGTCTGGCCGGCAGATGGGACAGGAAGCGGGGAGCTCTCCAGCCGCGCCCCCACCCATCTTGGATCGATTACAACAGTAGCGGCTCCCCACGTCTTCAGGGCCCACTCAGGACAAAGCGATGGGGACAGCGGGCAGGGAGACGCCGACAGAGACGGATGGACGTAGCCCTGAAGGTGGGAGGGGGGCGCCCGCTCTCCACATCCTTTGCCTCTCCAAGTTTTTGAAAGTCTACGGGGCGACGCTGGAGCCGCCCAAATAAATCAAGCTGCCGGGGACCCTCTGCAGAAGTCCGGGGCTTTGCATGTGAATTTCAGGAAGAGCAGAGCATCCATCACCTGGGACGCCCAGATGTTCAGGCGGCTCGAAGTGGATGGGGAGGCAGCGGTGGGTGGAGGGGAGCCGGGAGAACCCAGGAGGGTGGGAGGGGCTGCTCGCTGGAGGACTGGGGTGCCTTTCTGCCTTCCAGAAGAGCCATTAGCACCTGGGGCTTTCTCTTTGTTCTTTGCAAGAGGAAACACTTAACAAGTTGTTGTTCTTTGTTGTACTTTTTTAATGAGCCCGCTGTCCCCACGCAGCCCGGAGGGGAGGGCTGCCTGCTTTTGTCTTTTGCATTTTGCATCATTTTCCTTTGCATAGAAACTGACAAGAACCCACCCACCCCCCAGAAGGAAAACCGATCTGCCCTGGCCGCCTTCAAAGCGCTCCAATTTAGAGCTTCCCCAGCGAATTGATTTCTAATCAGGCTCTTCCCTTCCCGGCCCCTCCGGTTTTATTGATTGGCGTCGGGCTCGGGGGTGAGGGGCCCAGGGTGGGGGGGACGTGTCCCCCGCCCGCCGAGAGGCGCGACCTCCTGGAGAAGGTAGCTCCCGGGTGGAGTGACATCTCAGGGGTCGGTGTCAGCCCCCGCATTCCTTTCACCCATCAGATGGGAGAACAGACCTTGGCTTTCAGGCGCCCCGGCCACCCAGATAAAGAGCCGCTTCTGTTCCAGCCCGTCTGGGCAGCGGCCTCTGTCCCGGGGCAGGGGTGGGGGCGGGGAGGATGCCGATTCAAGTGGCAAGTCCAGGGCCGCGCTCGGCGCTTTCCCGAGGCCCCCTCCGCCGGCCTCGCCGGGGAGAGCGGCAGCTGCGGGCGTGCGCAGGTACCTACGCGGGTGTGATCTGAGAGCCTTTCCCCCGTGTGCTGGGATCACACGCGTTCACGATCCAGGCACGCCTTCCAGAAGTTATTTCTGGAAAAACGTTGGCTCTCGTAACAGCGGTAAAAGGAAAATGCTGTCTCAGACAGAATCAGTGTCTGGAACTTGCTGAGAATGGGCACTCATTAAACGCCAACAGTATACACCAAGCGCGGGGAGGGAATGGGGGTTTACAGCACGGCTGGAGGCAGCGATGCAATGGGAGGGGGCGGTGACCCAGGCCCAGGTGCTGTACGGTTCAGGGCCAGGTAAGCCCGGGAGCATGTCGGCCTTAACCCCACGAGGGTTCAGTGGTACAGTGTGGCCAGTGCCAGGACCGCCCCGGCTCCTCCCACATGGACAGGTGTCCGCAGGCGCGGCTGGCCCCTTACCTGGGAGAAGTGCAAGGCCGAAACCAGGCCGAGGCCGCCTCCTAGCCCGACCCACAGTTGTTTACTCTCTGGGGCCCAGGAGGGGCAAACGGCGCCCGTGCCCCCTGAGCGCGCAGGGCATGCCAGCGGCTTCCCGTGGGCAGTTTCCTGCAGGACGTCGGGGTGCGAGGCTGGCGGCCTCCGGGTCTGCCAGGCCCCGCCAGGCCCCACCCCGGCTTCCCAGCGGCTCCCCGCTTCCCACCCAGACCCGCTCTGCCAGCAGGTCCTGACTCCCGGACGCGAGGGCGCCACGGGCGCTGGTCCCGCCTACCCTGGGCTGCAGGCCGGGCTCTCCCGGGAAGCCCTCTGAGGGCAGGCCCAGGGCACGTGCGTCCCCCCAGCCTGGAGTCCGCCCATGGAACCTCCTCCAGACGTCACCCGCCCCACGACGGGTGCACACTTTTTTTTTACGGGATTATTTCCTTTTCCTAAAGACCCGAAAACGTTTCCAAAGGCCAAACAACAGACCAGTTAACTTTATATCCCAACTGCAGAAAGATGCATTTTTCTCTTTGTAACGCACTGGTTAGCGGTTACTGGCACATTCCACGAACTAATTTGCGATGGAATTATCAAATTTGCTCGTTGCTGCTAGCGCTAATTTGAGCCCTTACAATAAAGAAGGGTCTGAGAGGCACATGAAAGCTCGCCACCCACCGCGGCTCCCAGGCCTGTCCCTGGAGCAGCGCAGCAAAGGCTCGCACAGGGCTCGGGGTAATTGCAGGCATGAGCCGGAGTTGATTGAAGAAAATTATAGCCCCGTTTTTTACTACGAGTTTTTGTGTATGTGGCTTTTCTTAAATTATGCGGCGAAATTCAATGACCAGGGAAGACACGTTTCGAGCTTTAATAACTGCTTTAAGAGCGTCTGTCGAGCCCTTTTCCGACCCTTCTCCCGGTCGTTAACCTCCAGGTTTCTCAGACCTCTTGTTCCTATTCTTGAGGATTTTTTTTTTTCTTTTAAGAAAATTATTATGTGGTTCAAATTCACTTTTTTCCGTGTCCTTCTTTTGCTTATTCTTCAGCCATTTAAAACCAGAAAATGTGGAAAAGGAGCTTCGACACATTTCACACACACACGTTTTTCTTTTCCAACTTGGGATTCTTTGCCCTGTCCTTGGCAGGAAACCCCTGGGGGGCCTTTGAACCTCCCTCTAGGGGAGGGGCTCTCAATAACCACATTTCCAAATTGCAAGTAATAAAAGTAAATTTATAAATACCGACCATCATCTGGGTAGTTAAGGCATGCCAAAAAGGCAATGGAAGGTTTCTTCCCCCAGTTATTGAAAGATTTGTAACAATAAAAAGTAATAAAAACACCAAGGGAGTTGAGCTTGCTGCCAGCACTCTACCCTCTTTCCTTGGAAAATTGCAACTGTGAACGAGAAATAAAGGCCCTGAGCACTGCAATTAATTCATCTACGTGGAGAATGCAGTAAACAGTGGCAAACACGAGGCCATGGTTGGGGTGGCACCCAGGGAGCCCTGTGCCAGCTCCCCACTGAAAAGCTGGCGCGAAGGCAGGAGGGAGCTGTCCTTCCCCAGGGAGCAGAAACACGGCTCGGGTGGCACCTGGCGGAACAGGGCCTGGTGAGATTCCAGGCCAGCGGCCCCGAAGGCCACGGCAGCAGTGGCAGCCCAAGGGCGTTAGCGGGGCCTCGGCGTCGATGTGTGGCTCAATCGGATCTTGTGCCCGGAATCCTCCTTCTCCCACCGAAGGTGGAGGAAGCGATTGGGAGTCCCGACACTTGAAGGGTGAAAGGGCCACCCAAGAAGCCCAGGCTTCTCTCCCTCCCTTGGGCAGGCTGGCATTTGGGGCAGGGCCTGGGACCTGCCTCCCGGTCACCCGAGGGCTCAGAGAGAGGTCTGAGGCCGTGAGACCAGGCCTGGAGGGGTCTGCCGGGGCAGAGGCTCTCCCAGGAAGTGGCTAGGATTGGCATCTTGTTGGCGGGTCCCTGGCTCCAGGGATGGAACGGAAGGTGGGCCAGTTTCGGAGCGCTCCTCTACCACCTCGCTGCCCAGGTGGGGAAGCTGGGTGGGGGCTTAGATTTTCCCAGGCCAGGAGAAGCACTCTTTCCCCTGAGCCCAGCCCCATGGCCCGGAGCCATTGCCCCAGGGCAGGTGAGGGCTTCTCCGGGGCTTTAGACATCAGCCCGGTGAGCTAAGCGGGTAGCCGTCATCCCAGGCAGCGAGACCCTGGGACCATGAAGGAACAGGGTAGCCATTCCATAGAGGAGGGTCCTGGGGACTTGCAGCCACACCCACCAGGTACGGCCTCTTGAGAGAGCTACTTCCTTTTTCCTGGCCGTGGAACTAGGCAGAGTGTGCGTCTGCGCCCTCTGCTGTTATTCCTTTGCATTGCAGCCCGTAATATAGCACCAATGTGCCCAATGGAAAGGCCCTGAAAGGGGCCGACGGGGAAATACATCTCTGCCTTGAGTGCCAAGCGTCGGCTTCTGTGTGGTCTGCTCAAAGGCCGGTGGCGGTCTGGTACGGGGGCTCACTCCAGAGCCTGAGGGCGGGGGACAGCCCAGACGACGGACCCTGTGGAGCTGCCCGTCGAGGCCTTGAGGCCGCCCCGGCCCAGAGCGGCCTCTGCCCCTTGCCTCTGGACAACGCCGCCTGTGCCCTTCCTGCCAGACCATCCTCCCTGCTGGTGGAGCGAAAGTCCTGGCGAGACGAGGCTGGGGCCCCTGCGAGGCCCTGTCCCGATGCCCAGGTGGCTCAGAGGCCCCACCGGCCATTGCCACCTCCAAAGGACACTTGCGCAGCCGAGCCTCGGGCGGACGTGCAGTTTGGGGGGCTCTTGCGGGTGCATCCTCTGCACCCCCACCCGCGGTGAGCGCTGCAGAGGGAGACGGCCATGTCCTCTGCGAGGGGCAGAGGCGACACTGAGCTCTGTCCTCCCCACACTGGAGGGAGCAGCTCGGGCCGTCTGTGGAGGCCGTCGAGGCCCTGGGGTCCTCACAAAGGAAAGAGACGGCCGGGGCGGGGGGAGAAGAGGGGGAGCGCGTCCTTCCCAGGTGGCTGGGCCGTGGCAGACCCGAGTGGGGCACCAGGGTGTGCATGGGTGTGCGTGGGTGTGTGTGCAGGTGTGCGTGTGAGCGTGCAGGTGAGTGTGTGGGGTGCATGCATGCGTGTGTGTGTGCATGTGGGGTGCATTATGTGTGTGGGTGAGCCCTGGTGTGGGTGTGAGTGTGGGTGGCGGGGGGTTTTCCATGAGGACGGTGGGCTGGGAGCTCCCAGAGATGAGAGGAAACAGGCCAGGAATAAACGGTCTGTTGATTGACTCAAGTTACATTTTCTTCCCCTCAAGAGCCTATAAATCTCACGCTCCTCGTAAAAACAGTTAAAGACAGCTGAGCACTCTGGTCGCCCTCCTCCTGCCCTGGCCTGGGGGGGAGGCGCCCTCGGGGACGCCTCTGCGGCAGACGCTGCCCCTTCGTGGCGTTCTAATGGCCGACCCGGTTGCCCCCCAACCTGGGGGCCCCGTGCGTGTTCGGGGTGCGGGGAGGGTGCCTCCCGCAGATGCCGCCCCCGAAGCGGCATTTACTCGGCTGTGCGCGTCCCCGGCGCCCCCTCCACGTCACCATCACTTCCTCCTGCACTCTGAGCACCCACCCTCGGGGCTCGCTGCTGCCCCCGAACCGCCTCTGCTCTCGTGGCTGGGGAGAAAGGAAGGAAAATCTCATCTCATTTTCAAGGGGTCCCGACTGTCTGACCTTCTGCCTGGGGCCCGGTCACCTGGGAGTCCCCACACCTCTGTCTCCCCTGACCCCCAGTCGTGTTCGGGGCTGTGCTGAGAATTAGGGGACACGCAGGGTGCTGAGCCCGGCACGTGGTCCGATCCCGTGGCCTTGGGTGGAGAGAGGGCGGTGGCCCAGCGCTCCCCAGTCCGTCCTCCCGGACCCGAGCCCCCCATGAGCCTCAAGGCTGCGGGCAGGTCCGGCGCCATCTCTGGCCCCTGTGCGCCTCTGTACTCATTCTGCGGAGAAGACAGTACACTGTGGTTGGCTCTTCCCATCTGGAATTCCTTCAGGTGTCAGGACACATCCCCCGGGTGCAGTGGACCTACCTGTGGGGAGCTGGCTGGGAACGATGAGGCCGCCCAGCTGCCTCCAAGAGGGCTTGGGAAGGGTCTGCGCCGACCCGGGTGCAGAGGTCTCACCCTGGCGTGGAAGGATCCAGAGCACGGCACCGTGGGCAGTGTTCAAAGCTTTACGTCCACGTGGCCCGAGATGGGGAAGGACGGTTGTCTGGAAGCTGGTCGAAGCGGCACAGGCCACTCCTCCCTGGAAAAGTGTCTTCCTCCCACTCTCTAGAAGGGCCCCTGCTGTGAGCCCCCTCGGACGTTGAGGAGACACCTATCGATGGAGGCAGGCCAGGGAGACCCCACCAGCCACTGGGGGATGCCCAGGAATCAAAGGCCAGAGGTCCTCAGCTCCCCGGCCAGGCACAGAGGCCAGACATGCCGTCGCGTGGGGGCTGGGCACTCCTGGCATCCTGGGAGCAGTCACCCCAGTGCCCAAGCACCCCGACCCCAAGCAGTAAAGGGGGCCGGTCCCACAGTCCAGAACCTCGCCGGCAAGGAGGGCTGCTTCCGGGCACTTACCAGGCCTGGCCGTGGCAGTGACCACACCATAGCTTAGGTAACGATGGAGGAGGCCTTTCCAGCCCATTCCTCGGCTGGGGCACGGCCCAAGGAAGGCAGGCTGGGCGCAGGGGTTCCCGGGTTGGTCCTGTGCTTAGGGCTTGTCAGGAGCACGGGAGCAGCCTGCTGGGGCCAGGGAGGGGGTCACCACCCCCCTCTGTCTTGGGATGGGCTGAAGGGTGACCCTCTACTCAGAGGCCCAAATGGGGCCGGCCGTTACTGGACCCCCACCTCCCGCCATCAGAGCAGCCAGCCCTGGTAGTGACGACGTGAGGATGGGCTGGCCCCCTGGGTCTGAGAGTCCTGGCTCCCCCCCATCCTCTCAGCAAAGCAGGGTACACAGCAGGACCCCCAGGCAGGACCAGGGGGGTCTGAGGGTCCCAGAGAAGGGACAGCCTGAGGCAGAACAGCACAAGGGGACTTGCTTTGCAGGCTCCCCACCCCGTCTACTCCATCTCCTCCTCTCTGGGGCCACCTTGGTCATCACCCCCCTCGCCTCTACACCTGTCCTACCTGCCACGTTCACTTCACCACCCCCTGCCCCCTAAACAATCCCCACCACGTGCTCCACTTTACCACAGGTGGCAGAGCATTCCCAGAACACAAATATGACCGGTCATCCATCCATCCATCCACACCATCCATTCATCATCCATCCACCCATCCATCAATCCATCCATCTATCCACCCATCCCTCCATTCATTCACCCACTCACCTATCC
>JAKSZT010053884.1:439486-451806 GCA_026826555.1 Tolypeutes matacus
GCACGTGCAGGCTGAGGGTCGCCGGCACCTGCCATGGTGCTGGCCTCTTAGCTGGTCACTTGCCCTGGCCCAAGCACCAAGGCCCTGGCATGAGCCCTGCAACTGAGCACAAGAAAAGCAGGGTCTGTGTCCCCCAGTAGAAACCTAAACACAGCTTTCACCCCGTCCCCTCTCGATTCTCAAACATGGCAAGTTGTTGGGTCAGGGCTGGGCACAGCACGCCCTGCCCCAGTGGGCAGCACGGGGGTCACTCACCCTGGTGCAGTACCAGCCCAGGCCTAGGAGTCAGCTGTGCCCTGGGGCCCAGGTTCCTGAGTATGAGGCTGGCACCTGCATGATGCTGGAGAAGGGGCCACTGTCCCCAAGGGGAGGATGGACGTGTGGGTCTGGGCAGACCCCAGTTACCTGGGGGCCTCATTTTACACCCTGCCCCAGAACCCTGGCCTCTGAACCCCACCCCCCCACACACAGGGGCGCTGCCTCTCCCGGGAGGGCCGTTCCTGGCTCAGCCCCACCCAGGATCCGCTGCCTCGTCCATTTTCCTGACTCCAGGACAAGTCTTCTTGAAGTGGTTCCCCGAAGCCCACAGGCCCCTCCCGGGACACAGGAGTATCTCCAGGGAAATCTCCCATAGCCTGTGACCACAACGCTGCTGCCTGAATAAAAGGCCGCAGAGAGCCAGGGGCGGTGGTGCAAGAGGACATCCGGGGACCACCGCTGGGGTGGCTCGGTCCTGTGGCATCGGCACTAGACGCGTCCACTGTGGAGACAGAGGCACAGATGTGGAGTGTCCAGGGTCCCTGTGGTGGGAACAGAGCCCCGGGCGCCCCCAGAGGAGGGGAACGAGGCCCCTGACCACCGGCCTGGGCACAGCTCTCGGGGACCATGGTTGGCTCAAGAAGCGCTTGGCTTGGGGGTGACGGATGCTGCCCTGGAAGGCTCCGACCCACCCCAGAGGCCATCCCAGAGGCTGGTCAGCAGGGGTGATGGCCAAAAGGGACAACTCCCCACGCCTTGCGATTGCACGGGTGATCGGAGGAGAAAATGAAGGGCCCCTTGCCTGCCCTGGAGAGAGCGCGGCGGCACTGGCAGGGGCCGTGGCCCTCCCGGGGCGTTCTCGCTTGCTTGGTGCTAGGGAGAGGGGAGGGGTCTCCTGCTCCCTGGACCAGGCTCAATCGCAGGTGTCTCGGAGCAAAGGCCCCGTCAGGAGCCGGCTTCCCATCACCCACCGGCTATGACAGGTAACCCACCCAGGGCCCACGGCGGCCGGATGGGCGGGTGGGGAGGGTGGCGTGGGCTGGGGCCGATGGCCTAAGAGCGGGCGACCCTCACGGCAATTATCTGTGAAATTAGAAATCTGTCGTGCCACATCCTCACCCTCCTTCCTTCTCCACCGCCCCTCAGCCAGGACCGCTTGAAGCTAAGAGCTCAGGCCCAAACTGCCCTGAGCCTGGTGTGGCCCTGCCTCTGAGGAGCTGGCGCTGGCGCTGGGGCCCTCTCCCTGGCCCCCTCGCGCCCTCACCCCAGTGAGTCACCTCCAAGTGCTCCCGTCGCACAGTTGGGGCCAAAACGCGGCAGGCCTGGGAGGGCCTCCGTTTACCCAACAATAAGCCACTTGCCCGGAGCTGATCCGCTCACTGATGACGCACGTGCCAGCTCCCCACAGCCCACGGAGCACGCCACGGTCACGGGCGGACATCTCGGGCCCGAAGCCAGCCTGGCCAGGGGGCCAAGGGCCCGGTGGGGGGTGGGGGATCTCAGTGGGGGGGAAGCAGGGGTTTCCGATGGCGACACATCCCTGGATGGCAGCCTGCCCCGAGGGAGGGACAGGGGAGACTCGAGTGACCCTGCCTCTTGTCCCCACCATCCCAGCGTCCTGGGAAGCGGGTGCTGCCACATTCCTCACACGGACGGGAGTGGGGGGCCCAGCCTTGGGTGCAGTGTGAGCCTGAGATCCTCCTGCTCACTGGGCAGAGAACAGTTTCAGGGGAAGCCTTGGGCTTCCTTCAAGACCCCTCTGCAAAAGGAGAAGGGACTGGGGTCTCAGGGTCCTCCAGGAAGTGAGCCTGGGGGGCTGAGAGCCTCCTCTGGACCCCGTGCCTCACGCCCCAGGGAGGCTGGGTTTGCTGGCACGGGGGTCCCGGGCATGGGTAGAAGCTCCGAGAGGACCCCAAGTGCTGCCCCCACCCACAGCCGTCCAATGTGTCGTGTCCAGGTCAGCGTCTCACCCCTCGGCCCTGTTGACGGCTGGGGGGGGCCGGCCTGGGCATTTCAAGGTGGTCTGCAGGCACCTCTGCCTTCCTCATGCTCGATGTCCCCCTCCCCTCCCCCAAGCTGTGACAGGGGAAAGCAGCTTCAGACATTGCCCAGTAGCCCCTCCTAGGAGAGCCCCCCACCCCCACGACAGGCACAAGAACCCGCCGCGTCCCTGTGCTTTCTTCCCGCCGCCCACAGCTGGGGCTCTTAGGAAGACAAGTGGGAAACAGGCAGGGACCCTCGCGGTTCAAAGGCTCAAGCGCCCGGCCCCGCAGGCCGCGGCTGTCTCCCATGTCGCCAGGACCCTGTCACATAGCACAGACCCCTCCTCCAGGACAGAGGGTCCAGCAGACACGCTGTCGTGCCAGCGTCCACCCCTTTTATCAGACCCTGGAATGAGGCCCTGCCCAGGGCCAGGGGCGCCGGTGCCAGCAAGGACAGTAGGCCCAGAGCCCACCCCACACACAGCCTCTGCAGCTGGGTGGGGTCCCAGTGCTCCCCCAACCCCTCTGCGCCTCGGTTTCCTTCCAAACCGAGGCACGCAGCCCGGAGCTTCTCCCCGGAGCACGTGCAGGCTTCCCTGCTCAGGGCGGGCCCCGGGTTGGTGGGGGTTGGAGCCCCCAGCCTAGCAGCCCCTCCGGGCCCTCCCCACGGGGAGGAGAACAATGTCCAGCCAAACCCCTTTCTCCAGGCTGCGGGTGAGCCTTCTTCACACCCCCATTTCCGATGGGTGGTGAGGACGAGCTGGTGATTGTGGGAGTCGGCGGGCAGGACCCCAAGCTCGCTCTCACCCCGAGGGGCGCATCCCCTTAAAGCCGCTGGAGCCAACGGGCGCTCCCCGGGCGTGGCCACGGGCCTCAAGCAGCACCCGAGGCAGGCCGCGCAGGACGCCACCTGGAACCTGGGGCCACCTGCGGGCGGGAGGTGGTCCCCCGAAGCTGGCATGAGCCCTCTGGCAGCTTGGCCTGGGCGGCTTTGGGCCTGAGCTGCAGCTGTGCCACGGGGGTCTGTGCACAAGTAGGGGGCACACTCGGGGCCGGAGCCAGGCCCGGCAGCGCCTCGTGGGCAGGGTTCTGCATCGGGGTGCGACCGCTCCCGCAGCCCCCCACTGCCTCTGGCCGTCTGGATGTGGGTGCCTGGTGGGAAGGACCTCGGCTCCCTAGTTCACGGGCGCCGCGGGAACGGGCTCATCTCCACTCTCCAAACAGCCAAGCTCCCCAGGGCAGCTGGAGGGGGGGGCTCCCAGGGGGCCAGAGCCAGGGAGGGCCGGAGCAGGTGGCAAGATCCCTTGACCGGAAGGGGCCTCACCCCTCCTCTCTTCCAGCTGCCGTAACCATAACGAGGGTTCTGGTGCAAGGGAAAAAGCATTCACCGGAAGAGGTCCCGAGTCTCCGAGCACCTTTCTGGGGAGGCAGTTACTCTCCTCGGGGAGGGTCCACAGCGACCCCCCAGTGGATGTCAGCTGCCACTGTTACTCTGCCTCTTGACCCCGGCTCCCGTGGAGCCCCCCAGCAGCACTCAGGGGCCGTGGGACACTCCTCCCCCGGGAAGAAGTGGTAGCAGGCTGTGAGCGGGGGGTGGCGCCGAAGTCCGCCAGGAGGGCGGCCTGGGGACTCCCTGTCCCTTTAAGAACGCAAGCTGCGTCCTCTCCTGCCAGCGCCTTCTGATTCCTATCGACAAGTGATGATGGGAGAGTCTGTCCAGAGGATGACAGCCAGAATTCTCAGCCAAGAGGGGTTAAGGATGCCTTTGAGCCTTCTGGCCACCCACTTCACCTTGGACTTGTCAGCTCGGGCTGCAGCCTTTAACCCTTGCCTGGCCAGAGCTGGGAGCAGCCACGCTGCAGACTGCCTGCACCCCTGAGCGCGCATTGCACAGACGCCAGGGCCACTCGCAGGCACAGGGTCTTGTCCCCACACTGGGCCACCCCTTCCCCTTGCGCCCCTCCTCCCTTTCCCTCCTGCCCCCCCATCTCCACTAACCAAAAAGCAGGCGGCTGCCCAGTGCTCGCTCCTGTCCTGTTCCTTCAGCCGCTTTCCTGATCCTGGGTCCTCAACACACCCCTGCCCCCCGGGCCCCCATCTTCAAATCCCATGCTCAATGGCTCCACCAGCTCCCACCCACTGCCCCTCCCCCAGCAGAGATAAAGCATCATTTTGCCACCTGGGCCCGTGTGAGCCTAATTAGAGGAAACCAGTGACCTGGGAGGTTCTGGGATTTGGGGGAGCCTCAAGCTGGGGCCCCCATTGGGCCGGAGTGGAGCCGCCCCTTGTTTGTAGGAGCTGAGGAGGGAGCTGCCAAGCACACGGCCCAGCAGGCACCCCTCTTCTCTGCCCCTCGACTCTCCCCGGCCCCCCAGTTCCAGGCTCTCTCACCTGCGGCTCTGGTGCAGAAATAAGAGCGGGGGTCTCCGGGGCCTGCTTGGGGTCAGGAGGTGAGGCGGTCAGGGCAGCCCTTTGTTCCAGGAGCTTGGCTTTCAGCGCAGAGGAAGTGGGTCTGAATGCAGAGAATAGCGCAGATTCCATCTGATAAGGAAGCCCCCCCCAAACCCTGGCTCCCTGGCCTGGGGCCTGGGGTGGGGGCCTGGGGCCTGGGGCAGGGGCCTGGGGCCTGTGGCAGGGGCGCTGCACTGGACAGGAACCTCTCAGGGACTCCCATTCCCTTCTCTCCGCGCCCCTGTGGTCCCCGTACCTCCTGACCTGGGTGGGCTTCGGCCAGTGTGGGTGGCATAGGGGGAGCTAGGCACCCCCTTGTTTCCCCTTCCCCAGGCCATGGCACAGCCCCCACTCCCCAGAGTTGGGGATCCAGGCTGCTGCTCCCCGGCCCACTGCCCTCTCTTTCCTGGGTCTCGTGGTTAATAGGCACGGCGGCTTCCTCAGAGGACGAGGCCTGTCAGTGCATCCCCCAAATTGGGGTGCCCCCAAAAGTTTGGTGGAATGAATGAATGAACAAATGGACTAACGCGCAAGTGTTCTGGGCTCTCTTTCCAGGAGCAGCCACTTCTGAAAAGGTGCCGCAGACTGGGGAGAGGGTGCCGGGAAGGCTTTCTGGGACCTTGTTCTTTAAGAAGGGAGCCAAATCTTGGAGGAAAAATGCGTTTGTCCAAATCCCCTAATTAGCTGCGAGCAGAATCCTGGCCGGAACTGCTGACAGCGCAGAGGCGGCTGCTTTCTCTCCGTTGCCCGGCACCCTGGGCCGAGACGTTGGCAAGGGGGGGCCTGTCACCCCTGGGTCCCCCGTCCTGGGCTCTTGGGCTGTGCTCAGGGCTAATTGGCCCCTCATTAGCAGTTTTTCCTCCTTGGGGTGGGACAGGCCAGGCTGTCCTTCCTGGACCCCTCCCGGCCCCCTCCCGGGCTGCTCTGGCAGGGCTCGGAGGGGCCTCTGGGGTGACACAGATATCCCCAAGTCTCAAAGACCCACCTGCTCAGGGGCCCCGGGCAGCCCCTCCCTCTGGCCTCGACCGATCGCCCCCTCCCCTCACCCACTTCAGCCCCATTTTTACGCTTAGGTGGTGCCTCTCCTTCCAGAATATGCTCCTGCTTTTTTCCCAGTCGGTCACCAGATCTGGAGCAGTGCGTGCACTTGGAAAACATAATTAGATTCTGCCTTACATTGTGTACAGTTCCCAAGAAAATCATCTATTAATTGATTCCAATTACTCTTAATTGTTTCTCATACATTTCAATTAGGGAGCTCTGTGGTTGCAGGCAGGAGCTCTCCATTAGACAAGTAATCATCACGCCTCTAAGCTCAGCAGCCGGGGACGCTCCACCAAGGGGGCCGTGGGGGGCCAGGGGCTGCTCAGAGGGGTGGGGGCGCTGGTGGACGTGGCCAGGGCCGGCCTGTGGCTCCCACGGCCACTGTTCCCCCCGCTGAGCACAGAGCCTGAACCTGTCCTTGGGGATCTTCCAGACCCTTCCGTGGCCTCATCTGTGAAAGAAGGTGACTTTGCATCCAAGGAAAATGAGGCCTGGCAGGCTCCCTCTCACCCCAGCCTGGCGTGGACCTAGTGGGATGCTGGGGGAGGGGCAGAAGGACAGGGTCTAGAAGCTTCTGCGGTGTGAAGATGTGCAGGGACGTCCGAAGCTTTGATTCCTGCTTGTCTTCCTCTCAAGGTGGTTTTGACAGTCCACTGACTGTGCTTTTTGGTTTTTCTTTCTAAACCAAGCTTAAGTGTCAAGGAGTTTGTTCTTTTTACTGTGGCAAACTCCACCTAACGTGATCTTCACCCTTTTAACCTTATTAAAGTGAGCAATTCTGGCATTTTGCATTCACAATGCTACGTATCCATCACCACCATCTAGCTCCAAAAACTTACCACCCCAAAAAGAGACCCCACCCGTTTTCCCTTGCCCCCAGCTCCTGGCAACCACTGATATGCTCTCTGCCTCCATGGATTTGCCTGTTTCCTACAAATGGACTCATACGTGACGTGGCCATCTGCGACTGGCTTCTGTGTTTCTGGGCTCAGCCATGTGTCTTGGTTCGAGACATCATCCCTTTGCATGGCTGAGTGATATTCCACTCTGTGCATAGGCCACGTCGTACTTCTCTATTCAACCGTTGATGGGCATTTGGGAGATTTTCACCTTTGGGTGAGTGTGGATTGTGCTGCAGATTTCTGTACAGAGGTAGGTTTTCAATATTTTGTGTAGATTACCTGGGAGTAGAATGGTTGGGTCATCTGGTCTACCTATGGGTTTAGTTTTGTTTTGTTTTGATAGTTGATTATTCTTTATTTACTTGTTTTATAATAATAAAATGTAAGCAATGTGGCAGCAGGGTGTGGGAAGGAGGGCCGAGGTGCCTGTGCCCTGCATCAGACAGTGGGAGGCCCGCGGGGGAGGGGACAGAGGGACCGGCAGGCAGTCTCCAGGCTGCACCCAAGACCTTCCTCCATCCTCGAGCTTATTTCAGGTGGGTGGGGGTGAGGTGGGGGGCTCAGACCCAGAGAGGAACGTGGCTGGGGGGAGCACGGAAGGGCACCTTCCCCGTGCTAAAGCTTCTTCCTCTGGAGGCCTCTGGAATGGAGGAAAGCCTCGATTCTTTCCCTGCCCTCTGCCATAAGATCACAAACGTGGGCATCCGGCTGACTTGGCACACATTGAATTACAAGCTCCGCGAGGGCCTGAGCAGGTCCTTGGCCTCCATGGGCCTCTGCTTCCTTGCATGTCAAACAGCGACAAGCTCACGTAAATCTGCAGAGGACAGTTCACACAGCGTACATGCAGTGAGCCCGCCACGAAGGGCAAGAGATGAGCAAACACATACCAAGCATGGATTGGCCCGGAAGCTTCCAAGGTGAAGAGCCACAGGCCACAACTCTAGCCACAACCCAAGAGTGGCCGAAGGTCGATGCTGGGTAGGGGCCCCAGGCATTGGCAGCAGCTGCCCTCGTGAGTCCAAAGGCCATTTCCATCCTCCAGGTGTTTCCATTGGAAAGGGCAAGTAACAGGGCACCGAGAAAGCCTGAAATCCACCTGAGCCACCAGTTGTCCAGTTCCTAAAGTTCATGGCCATTTCCAAAGCCAAGTGTGGCTGGGAGCTGGGCCCTTGGTTCCTGGGCCCCTGTGGAGTGTCTCAAATCTTCCCAGCTTTGCAGTAGACACATAAGAGACGTCCTTCCTCACCCTTCCTGATTCTGAGGCTGTCACCAGCCCCTGCTGATGGGAAAACTGGCGAGATGTAGGATGGAGCATGGTGCCAAGGCCAGGTTCCCAGAACGAGGAGAGGACCAAGGGCAGGCCGGGGGGTGCCCAGCCGGAGCCCCCTTTCTCCATCCCCTCCTCCGGTCATCCAGACTTCTAGGTGCTCCAGAGAGTTCGTGGATGCCATCGCCGAGTGCTCAGCTTCTTGAACTCCCACGACAGCCCTGCCCAGCAGGAATTACTAACCCACTTTACAGATGAGGAAACGGCCTCTGGGGCCAGCAACTCAGAGGACACCCCGCCCTGCCCTCCTCTGACTCCTCGATGCCCCCCCCGGAAGACAGGCCCCAGCCAGGAGGGGAGACGCCGGGGCGGAAGGAGGCGGAAGGAGCCGGAAGCGCCCGCACCCCAGAGGCACCGTCAAGCGGCTCCACGGCCTCCAGCCCTGACCCTGAAGGAGACGCAACAGGTGCAGCTCGGCGGACCACACAGAGGCCACGTGTGGGGGGCGCGGGAGGCTGCGCTGTGGCCGGCCCCTGCGTGGAGGAGCAGTGGCAGCTGCGAGGCAGCCCTCAGCTGGCCTTCCGCCTCAGGAGCACGGGAAAGAGCGTCACTGAAGGAGGGCGGGGGCGCGGCGAGGCCCTGGGGGGACAGAAAGTCCTCCCCCAGGCACCTATAAAGAGTACTTTCTTGGTCAAATCACTTTTAGCACGCGGCATGTCCAAAAGTGTGTTTAACAAGACTGGAAAAGGAGCAGAGCTTATTTATTTTAACTTCGGGCTGGCCAAACCAAACAAATAAACGGGGCTTCAAACAGGCCGGGCCGTCGGAGGATATCTGAGATCTAACCTTTGGCTGAGGCTAAAAACAACAACAAAAAGACACATCCTTGGACAGAAATCTGCAAATAAATTTTCCAAAGAAAAACATCTCCTTTCAGAATCCAACCTTACTCCACGTCCTGTCCTGGGCCCTGGTAGAAAGTGCCAGACGCCTGGCCCAGCTGACAAGGACGCGTCACCCGTGCTTTCCCCCAGGCGGTGTGGTCTGGCCACAAGCAGCCGCTGCCCACGACACGGGCCCTCTGACTGCCACCCGTGTCCTCGGCAGCTCCATGCGGGCCCAGGAGGCAGCGGGATCCCGCAGCGGAGCCCGGGCAGGCCTGTGGGCTCATCCGGGGGCTGAGCTCCGCCCCACCGTCCCTCTTCGCAGGCCGGGCAGCCCTGGCCGTTTCCCTCCCTGAGTTTCAGGTGCACCTCCATCGGGCAGCCCACCTGGGAAGCCCTGAGCTCGCCGGCGTCTCGTGCCTGCCCGGGCATCACTAGGCCGATCACACGCGAGCTGAGGTGGCGGGAGGACTCGGGGTGGTGTGGGCCTGCCCGGCCGGGCCCTGCATTTGGGTCGTGGGTATGCCAAGGTCAGATATGGGTGGGTGTGCACGTGTGAGCGTGCTTGCGTGTGAACTCCTGTGGGTGGGTGTGTGTGTGTCCCGTGGTAAAGTCTCATTCTGGAGAGAGGTGAGAAAGCAGCTGCCGCCGCATGGCCCACCCTCCTCGGCTCTTTGAGCGTTTGCGCCGATGGCGCCCAGCATGGCGGGTCCCGGAGTCCGCAGCCTCCGTCCTCTCGGGCAGAGGGGCCTGGCTTGAGCCTCCAGAGGACTCTGGTCGTGTGCAGGGCCGTTACGCCTGTGCGCGGCCTGCGCACGGGGCAGCCAGGAAGGGAGAAGGGTCCCTTGGGCAGGGCCAGGGCCTGGACGCTGCCGGGGACCCTGCCAGGCGCCGCGCACCCCACCTGGGGGCACTTTCCCATCCGCGCTGCTCGCTCGCCGTTTTGGGTTTCCATGCCCCCCGCAGCCCCCACCCCGGGGCCCCAGGGCTGCTCCCTGAGCTTTAGTGCTGGAAAGAAAGAAGGGGACAGAAACAAAACTCACGGGCACATGGACACACAGACACAGATGGACACAGAGATGTACTGGCAGACATACAGATGCACACGGACACGCTCATGGACACACGGACACACAGACGCGCGGACACACACAGCCAGGGGGCGTCCAGCCGCAGCTGTCACTTTTTTGTCCTCGTCCTTGTAGAGAAACCACAGCCGCTTCCTGGGGCCTGCCAGAGCCCCCAGCAGGGAGAGAGCAGGCACCTGGGTCAGGGAGAGGGGGCACCAAGAGGCAAGGGCTTCCCCGAGCGCCTCCAGATCCCTGCCATCCCCGAGCGAGCTGGGCCTTGGGGTGCCAATCACACCCCTCCTCCTTGGGGCACAGAGGAGGCCGAGACCAGCCCCTGGGCGCTGTCCCCCTACACGCCACAATGCACTGTCCCCACACCCTCCACCCGGTCATCTGAGCAACGAACCCTGAGGCAAGGACCCGGGGGCCTTCCTGGCCCCAAGCCCTCTCCTGCTCCTGGGGGACCTTTCACACAGGGTCGGGGGCTGAGCTCCTCGCCTGCCCTGCCAGGGCAGCCGCTGGGTGGCTGCCTCCATGGGCCTGGCCCCTGGGCACCCGCCCTCGGCCTGCAGCCCGATAACCCAGAAGCATCCGAAACCTGTGGGCTCGGGGCCACCGTGGCCTCCAGGGCTCCGAGGGGCCCGACTGTCTCTAAGCGTGGATGGGGCGAGGGCCTCTGGGGGGGACATTGGTGACACACAGGCCAGGGCCCAGCTGCCTGGGCCACTGAGGGCCACGCTCCCCAAAGCTTGGAGAGAAAGAAGGCCTCGGTTCCAGGGCCACGGGGAAGCCACGTGGGGCCACCTGTCCCTGGGGAGATTTGTGGCTTCATGGCAGCTGGCTGGGAGCCCTGGCGCTCCCATGTCCCTCCCATGTGGCCGCTTTCTTGGGCGCCCAAAGGCGCTCACTGGTCTCTGGCCTGGAGAGCATCATGCTATGGCTGCTCTGTCCTCCAGCACCAGATTGCCAGAGCACATCACAGGGCTACCCCCACGGGAGACCACCACCCACTGATGGCACCTCAGGGCGTCTCTGGCCCCTGTCCTGGTTCATTTCCAGTGTGAACTCACGTGTGGCAGCCGTCCAGGTGGCAATAGCCATGGGAAGCACTCAAGGCAGAGCGGGCGGCCGTCTCCCTCCATGTGGGAATCCATTGGGGCTTCCTGGAGGAAGGAGGTTGGGGCTGGGACTTGGAGGGCAATGAGGCAGCAGACCCGGCTAAGGGGACAAAGGCAGGGAGGCCAGAAGGGGTGGGAGAGGGAGCGTCGGAGAGCCAGCCTCTCCTGTCACCTTGGTCGCCCACAACCCCGGCGCCTCCAGCAGCCAAAGTGGAGGCAATGGCCTGCAGGTTGGGGGTGGGGATCAGGGGAGGGGTCTACCCCAGCCTTCCCAGGAAGTATGAGGGGTGCTGGGGTCCCCATCACCTCCCCGGTATTTCCCTGGCTTCCAGGATCAACAGGGAAGAGAGGACCTGCCCTGCCCAGGGGAGGACGGGAGAGCTGTGGCCACTGTTTCATGGGAAACAGCTGTCTGAGATGTCATCAGACAGGAACAGGGGGCACCTGAGGCCGTGGCCCTGGCTTCCTTGGCCCTGGGAGCATCCCCCAAACCTCCCCACGGCCCCATGATTATCTGGGGAGCCCCCCCCACCATGCTCCAGCCTGCCCCTCCGGAGGCCAGTGGAAGGGGGGTATGGGCCGTGGGCTCCCCTTCCCTCTGCTCCTTCCTGGAACATTTGGGGAGCAGAAGTGACATAACGAGTCACAGGCATTTGCCCGATAAACACCTGAGGAGGTTGCGACAAAACGCCGACAAACGCCAAGCCCCCGGCTCCCTGAGAGCCCATGGCACGCATCAGTGCACCCCGGGAATCTCGAACATTCCCGGGGGAAATGAAACAATGGTTTTTGACAACCTGCATCAATGCCATCCACAGTCTCTGCCGCTGCACCGCGGTCCCTTCTCTTCGTCGTCTGCGTCTCCGGGAAATTGAGCCGGGACACTCAATAAACCAATTGTTGGCTCCATCGATCTTATCCGGAGCCTGAAAGCTCAGCAGACAGCACAGTGTTAAATTATTAACTAAAGGTTTCCCCTCGCCAGGGCCGTGTTTCTGTCAAGATCATCTAGGCGACAATAGTGTCTTTATGAAATGAACGGCCAAAGGCGTCCATGGGGCAGGGAGCGCAGGGCGGGGAGAGGGGCCCAGCCCAGCACCGGGGCTGGGGGCTGCACAGGACCAGCGGCGTGGGGTCCTCCCGGGAGGAGGGCAGCAGGTGCCCAGCGAGCCTCGCCCTGCGGACGCCCCATGCAGGGCTCCAGGCCGGGGAGGGGTCTCGTCCGTTCGCCTTCGCTCTCATGAGGACGCACTTCCTGAATGCATCTGGGTGCCGTGGCGACGGAGCCAGCCCGTGCGGGTGAGAGGTGGGCACGTGGGCATTTGCCCGCTGGCAGCTACC
>JAKSZT010053884.1:466387-479410 GCA_026826555.1 Tolypeutes matacus
GTGGGTTCGGGGCCCTCTCGTCCTCTCCAGCAGGCTGCTCCAACAATCCAGTAGTGTCTGCTAGACAGGGTCCCACTGAGCTGGATGAAAAGCCTTTTTGAAGTGGGAGATGATTTCAAGAGACAGCGTTTCCCGGCCGTGATTCAGCTCTGCTCTGTGGTGGAGGGAAGGTCCACAGACGCTCTTTCAGGGCCTCCACCTGCACCCGGGGCTCAGCCATCACCATCTCAGCTGCAGCAGCTGCTCCCCTGCGGCCGTCCTGGGCCACGTGCCACAGCGACGTGCACAGCCTCGTGGGGGCTGGAGAGGGGGACCCCGCACACAGAGACGGGTCCTGGTGGGCAATGCCTCGAGGCCGTTCCACACTCCAGAGCTAACACTGGAGATTCTTTAAGGCATTTCTCCAATGTCCCACGTGGTTGTTGGGGCCTCTGCTTCAAGCCAAACAGACAGAACCTCGTCTCCATGTGGTAGTTTAGAGCTGTATGTCCCCCAGAAAATCCTGTTCTTAAAGCTGATCCGTTCCTGTGGCCGTGAACCTGTTGTAGGTGGGAACTTTGGATGAGGATGCTTCAGTAAGGCGTGGCCCAGGGTGGGTCTTAATCCTTGAACTGGAGTCCTTTATAAACGGGATGAATATGGAGAAAGAGAGAGAGAGAGAGAGAGAGAGAGAGAGAGAAACCCGCAGAAGCAAGAAGCTGGAAGTAATAAAACCCAGAAGGGAAGGGAGAGGCTGCAGATGTGCCCATGTGCCCTGACACGTGGAGGAGCCCAGTGTGGCCGGCAGCCAGTCTTCGGGGAGAAAGCATCGCCTGCTGACGCCTCGGTTTGGACATTTTCTCAGCCTGGAAGCTGTGAGCTTGTAAGCTAACAAATCTCCATGGCTCAAGCCAGCCCATTTCGTGGTCTCTGCTTTCGGCAGCCTAGCAGCCTACAGCGCTCCATCTCCCCCAGGCTTCTGCCAGAGTCCAGGATGAAAACAGTTTCATCACAAGAACAAAAGCTAAGGAGACAGAGACAGGTGGCAGACACGGCCACATTGGGTGTGTATGAAATGGTCCAAATTTTGCCAAATACGAGCTGGGTTCGCTTGGGGCACGACACCTGCTGAGCCCTGCCTTTCTCGGAGGGGGCGGCACAGGGGAAGCAGGCGGAGTGGGCTGGGGTGGGGGGCGGAGCATGCAATGCCTGGTCCTGGGGAAGTGACGGAGCCTGGCCCATCCCACTTGGAAGCCGCCCCCTCTGGACTCGCTTCCACTCGTGGACAGGATTTTCTCGAGAGAGAGTGAGATGGCTTCAGGCTGCCCGCTGAGCTCCCTGCTCATCTCAGTTCTCCTCACTCATGAAGAAGCCCATCTGGGAGCAACAGTGAATGCAACGGCCTGGGACCCCCACCCGGGGTTTGTCGTGCGAACGCCAAGCTCGATGGAAAGATAAGGAACCCAAGTCCCCCCCCGCCGTGGGCCACCTCCCCAGGACAGGGCCAGCAGGCCGGCCACGCTGCACGCCGTGAAGCAGGAGGATGTGTGGGGCGGGGAGGTCGAGGAGGCAGAGGTGGGGGCTAGGGTGGGGCTGCATGTGGCCCCCGAGATGACCAACCCCGGGCGCCACGCTGTGGACAGTGGGAGACAGGGCGACGAGAGGTGCCTGCACCTCAGACGGTGGAGGGCTGCGGAGCTGGCTTTAAAAACTCTCCTTTCAAGAGCACAAGAGGGTGTCGCCGGAACTCTCTGGAAGCAGGAGCCTCAGATCTCCTGTACGAGGGTCATTCCTGTATCCACACCGCTTTGCCCCCAGATTTGGGGGATTTGCTCGTTTTCTGACCTCCATGGGATTCGACGCCCTCAGGGAACGCTCCGCCTCCCTCTTCCTCAAGACCACAGAGCCCCATGGGCGCCTTCCCCGTGGGCACCTTCCCCGCGGGCGCCCAGAGCTCCCCACCCCGCACGTCCTGAGCCTGCTCCGGGCTGAGCCCCGACGTCCAGGCAAAGCCGGGCATCAGCCCCCCACCTCGCACGTCCCCCCAAAGAGCCAGTTGGCCACAACAGAAGCATCTTCCGAAGGTGAGGCGCTGCTCCAAGCAGCAGGCCAGGCTCTCGTGGCCTTCCAGCGCCTAGAGCTCCTGGGGGGGCTGCTTCCTCCGATTTTGTCCTGACTTGCTCCCGAGGGTGTCGGGAAGCCACCACCCACTGTCCCTCTGCCGCCGTCTTCTGGCTGCCGCTCCCGGCGTGACCGGGCACTTGCCCTGAAGCAAGCCTCACTCCAGCTCGAGGAATCCACGGCTCACGGGAAGCAAATGGAGCCCTCGTGATGGTTCACAGTGAGGAGAAGGACCCCACAGCCTGGAGGACTGCAGCCCCCACCCACCCGCGACGGCAGCTGGGGACCCATCAGGAGACCCCCTTCTCCAGGGCCAGCCTCCAAGCTGGGGACACTTGGCCCTGCCTGGGCTGGGGGCCAGCAGCAGCCCACAGACCTCAGCCCTGGGACCTGCGCCTCCTCGCCCCCGTTCGCCTCGGGGCACTGCCCGTGGGGCGGCGTCCATTAATTGCCCTGCCTGTCCACTGCAATTGTCCCTGACAGCTGGCTGAGTGGCAGTCAAAGCCTTCATGCACAGGACACGGCTGCGTCCTCCGTAATTAAAAATTCCGCAGGAAGGTCTTCATTTCTGGGGTCACCGGCCCGTCATCCCCAGGAATGCCCAGGCCAGAGGAATCCTGGCAACACCCAGCGTGCGCCGCGGCTTCCCAGCGCTCCCCGCAGGCCGCTGTGCCCTGCGGTCAAGCAGTTTGATTTTCTCAGAGGCCCCCGAGTGCCGCACAGACGTCTTCATTTTGGAGCGTGATCAGGCCTCCTCTCGTAGGAATGCAGCTCCCAAAAGCTCCCCAGCCCCAGAAGAGGCCCTGCTCCTCACCAGCTCCCACGCTGCCCCGGAACACGGCGGCCGAGGCACGGCCACGCAGCTCCCGTGTGCTCGTCCTCTCCAGAGCGTGACGGCCACCCACAAGGAAATGCTTGGGAAACAGTCTGGGGCGGCCGAGAGCTCTCTCTTCACGGAGAAGAGAAGGCGGAAAAAAGAGCAAAAATCCAACGCACCGCAAAGCAGAGACAGCGTGGTGCCCGCCTCGGGGTGAAGGAGGTGCCTCTGCTTGGGGACGTGGGCAGCGCAGACCCCATGGGCCGCCCAAACCTGCACCCCTAGTTTGAATAGGCCCCAAAGTCTTTTCTTTTTTTAAGGAGGCACCGGGAATTGTACCCAGGACCTCTTATGTGGGAAGCAGGCGCTCAACCACCGAGCTCCGTCCGGTCCACTGAAGCGGGAGCAAGGCCCTCCTTCTTGTCCCAGGGCTTGGGGTGGAGGGAGGACGTAGTTTCGTGCACCCCAGTATCCTCCTGCTGCCCCTGCCTTGGGGACAGAGACCCCTCCCCCACGGGGCCACCGCTCCCACCAGGTTTCCACAGGTGCCTCGGCCCTCAGAGGCATCGGGTGGGCTTCCGAGAGAGCACGGGACCCAACCGGCCCCCCACCCCGTCCTCGCCACGGCTTTAGGGAGTGGGAACACCACTGCCCCCGCCCCGTGGAAGCTCCCGGTGCCTGCGTACCTGCTGCAGTCGGTTAGCGGTTCTTTGGGGGGTCCCAGGCCTCGCCAGCCCCATAGAAGCCTCAACAGAGCTGGCCTTGACCTCACCACTTACAACCCCAGAGGGCCTGGCGAGGAGCCGCGCCGTCCCTTAGCGCCCCCAGCCACACCACGCCCTCCCAGGGCACTTCCTGGATGACCGTCCGAGACTGGCCTTTGCCGGAACCAGCCCGTCCAGGACTTCCGCCCCCCGGAGGCACCCCCGCCCGCCCCACACCCCCGCAGCAGCCTAACGACCACCCTGGCCCCTCCACAGGGTCCCCGCCGCAAGGACAAAATTAAACCAGGCTGCGGGCCGCCCGGCAATTACTTCCTTCCCCTGCCCCGCTGCCAGGGAACAGGTGGGCCTTATGGAAACCAGACCCCGGTTTTAATTATCGCGGACGGTCAGACGTGCGGGAAACCCAGGGGGCCCGGGCGGCGGATGCAGGGCCAGGGAGGACAAGTTCATTGCTCCTTAAGGATGAGCACTTCCTGCGCCCGATCGCGTGGGGCCGCCACCTTCCCACACCTACGCAGGTGCCCTGGCCCTTCCCGCAGCTCCCATCCCCTCCACCCTGGGCCCCTGCCCAGGAAGCCTTGCTCGTTGCCAGGCCCCGGTCGAGGGGAGGGAAACTCAGGGTGTTCCCAGAGGAAACCGGGTTCTTGTGGTGGTGGAGGCTGGTGAGGGGGTGGGGCCAGCGAGTGCAAGGCGTGGCGAAGCTGGGACCCTGGAAGCCACGTGGCGTCAGAGAGCCATGGGTCCGGGTTGGTCCATCCAGGAGAATAGAGTCGCGTCCTCCCATCCCCTGGGGCTCGACGATGACCTGGTGGCCCTCGGTGGACACAGGGCCCAGGCCCAGGCCCCCCCTGCACTTGCAGAGGCAGCAAACTACCCAGTGCCCACTTCCTGGTGGCTGAGGGCCTCAGAGGGGTCAGGCACAGCCCCCAACCCCGAGCTGGGGACAGTTGGCGCAGGCTCTGTGGGGCGCTGGGGCCGTGGCAGAGGAAAGGGGGAGAGGAGGGGGCTTCCTGGCAGAGCAGGAGCCTCCACCTGCTTCCTCCCCCTGGTGCTGGGGCTGCTGCCCACACCCGAAGTGCCCCCGCCCCGTCGGCCCTGAACGCAGCCGTCATGGACAAGGGGGGCCCTAGGGGCTGGCAGTGCCCCCAGACTCAGACAAGGACAAGAAACACTGGGGGGTTGTTCTGGGCAGCCGGGGCCCCAAACGTCAGCCCCGAGGGCAGCCGCGGGCAGAGGTGTCGGGCCTGCGGCACTCGCTCAAGTCGTAAATATCGCCTAAGTGGTTCGCGTCATTTGGCCGCAGCCGCGTTTCCACCCTGCCGCCGCTGCGGGTGATTAATGAGAATTATCATTAGCGCTAATCAGAGCCGTTTGGAGGCGGCTGAGAGGGAGGAAATGCGCCGGCGAGGCTGCCGAGGCCACTGTGAAGGGTGGCGGTTGCCTGAGTACAATGCTGTGGCGTGCACACACCTGCACACCCGTGCACACATGTACTCACACACACTCGCACACACATGCATGCACACACGCACGAGCGGGCCATCAGGCTGTGAAGGGGCGAGGGGGGAGGACGCCGGCAGCGAGACCTGGCGCTGGCACTCAAGGTGGGCTCTCCGGTGAGGCCGCTCGCTGCCCGGTGTCGGGCACGTGGACCCCGCAGCTCAGCCTGCCCAGAACACACCCCACTCCGGCCAACGTGCTGCCCCTTCCTTCGTGCCCCTGGCAGCAGCTTGCAGCTGGGCAGGCTCGGCCTACATGAGACCCGAGGCCGACTTGGGGAGAGAGGCTGGGGGCAGTGGGGCGCCTGGCTCCGGCCAGGGGACAGGCACCCTTTAAGGACTTGTGCTCCTTCCCCTCACCCCTCCGCTGCCCTCTCCCGGCCCATCAGGCCGGGGCCACCCGTTCTCCAGCCGCCTCCAAGGAAGCGACGGGACGGGGCCACTCACTGGGCCTCCCTGCCCTCCACGTCCGCGTCGGGGGGCTCGGCACGGCCAGAGATACAAAGTGTCCTTTTATTGGAAATATCAATTCAGAAAGGGGCAGGAGTAAGCTGAGAATATTTGGATAAACTCGACAGCCCTTAGGACTGAAAAAGGACCTTTTGTTCCCGGCGAGAAAAAGGCCCTCAAGCCACCCTGGGCTCGCTGGAGCCGTTCCAGAAAAAACTGAGGTCAGAGCAGGAAAATGATTAGGGTGTCTCGTGAAAGATCTCGACTCTCGGTCAAGTGTTTATTATTGTTTATTTTAATTTTTTTTATGAGAATGTACGGCTAACATCCCATTGCATAATATCAGGCCGTGGCTGTGTCGGCGGACACCTCTGCCAGTGTCCCAGAGCACAGAGGGATCTCTGTGGCGTTTGGGGGTGCGGCGGGGGGTGCAAGCATGTGTTTTCCTTTGCTTTGCTTTTGAGGTGTTTGCCGGCTCCGGGAGGGGCAAGCATCTTCGAGTGTTCAGAGGAAGGAGCCGGCTGCCTCGCCGTTTGCTGCGACAGGACACTGCGCCGGTGGCTGGCGTGGCAAGCCCGGTGCAGGAGGGCCGCCTCCGGCAGAGGGGGGGGGCTGCTGCCAGGCGGGGAGGGAGGGGCGGCGGGGACGCCCCCCGGCTCCTTTTGGGTTGACCCCATGCCCAAGGCACCAACAGCCGATTGGCTATCAGGGAGAGCCGAGACGTGGGTGACCACCCTCCCCACGTCGGCCAGGCCCACGCCCGTGTGTCCGGGAACTCACGTGCCACCCCGTGGCCGCCTGTTCTGCAGCTATGGCTCGATGAAGCAGCCCGGCTGCTCTTACCTGTGAATGAGAAATCCAGAAGGGCCAAGGGTCTGGGAAGCCGCCACACCCTCGCCAGAGAGACAGCCCCTCTCAGCCCCCCCCGGCCCGCGGGCTGCTCGAGTCACATCCCGACTACGTCAGCGTCAGCAGAGCTGCCGGCCCAGCTCAGGTGTGTGGCTCATGTGAGGAAGGAAAAGAAACGGGGGCCCCCCTCTTTGGCTTTTTCAACCGAAAAATATAATAGTGGAATCCACAGAAAACCCCATTTGCCACGCCCCGGGGCTCCCAGCCACCCCCCTTGAGTTCTGGGTGAGCGGCTGCACACGCCTCAGCTCAGATCCCGGGCGTCGGTGCACGCGTGTGGGTAGTTTTCTGTGCCTTTTCGATTCTCTCTCCTGGGCTTGAGTTGACTGTGCACCTGGCTGGTGGGACCCGAGAAGGGCTCAGGCAGCCACGTTGTGCCCTTGAATACACTTCGCCTAAGCCGGCTGGAGCACGGGCAAAGAGGGGGAGTGCGGGAACCGAATCGGTGCCACCTGCCACTCAAGGCCGCACTTTGCCAAAGCTCTGTGGAGACAGCAAATCGTTTCCCAACTCGTCCAAGCGGCCCCAACGTGCTCACGGCCGCTGTGGGTTGCCAGGGGCCCCTCAGGCTGGCATGGCATGTGCCTTGGGGTCCATCACCAGAAGCCCTGGCCAGGCTGGCACCGCCGTGGGACCCCAAGATTGAGGCAGCGCAGGCCCCCACCTTCACCTCACATCTGAAAGGCTGGGGGGGCAGGTGGGACGAGGACGGATGGGCCAGTTGGGTTATAGGTCAGGAGGCCCCGGGACCCCTCCCCGCTCAACCAACTAGACTGTGGCTGAGCTCCGGCCACCCCGTGGGAAGCAGAACTCCTAGGAAGTAGAATGGGCACAGCAGACGGCATCCTGGAAGGAGACGCACATCTGCTCTCTCGAGAAAGCCACCAAGAAGGCAGCTGCCACGGGCCAGCGTCTTTTCCTGTGCACGTGCCCGGGCCTGCTCAGGGAAGAAGCAGAGCTGGCCATTTGCGGGGCCGCCGAAGACAACCCATCGCCAGCACCGGGGCTCACCTGCCAATCGTTTTTGTACGTCAGAGCAGCGTGCGCCGCTTTCTGGGGTTGGCGAGGTGGCCTGTTGAGCTTCGAGCTATGCGCAAGCGCTGAGAACCTTAGGTCCGATTCGGAAGAGGTGAGTCGCCAAGCTCCTCTGGACCGACGTGTCCCAGGGAGAAGGAAGGAGGATGGGCACGGAGAGGCTGGCTCAGCGGCAGGCAGGAAGCACTGAGCATAGCTTGGCTGGAGCCTCCCCAGCTGCTCGGCAAAGCTCCACGAAGCACCCACCTCACGTGGGTCCCCTCCACCCTGGGGAGCCATGTACCCCGGGAGCCGTTACAATATAACACTGTCCTCGGGACAAGGGCAACTGTTTCACTCTATGGAGGACCTGGGGAGGGCTTGCCTCTGCTCAGGGGGAGCCCCAAAGGGACCAGAAGGGAGAAGATGCAGAAAGAAAGGTCCGTTGGGCAGAGACCTGTGCATAATTAGGGGACCCCTCACTCATCTTGGGGTGACTTAATTCCCCCAAAATTTCAGCAGGTGCCCACTGTCTCCTGGCTCTGGAGTCAGTCAGGTGTGACCCTCTCCACCCAGTGGGGGCCGTGACAGGGCACGGCTGTGAGAGGCCCTGGAAGGGGGCCGCCCAGAAGTGAGGGGGCAGGGCGGGCTCCTCCACATCTACAAAAATAACAAGTTCAATTTGTCTACACCAAACACACACCCGGGCAGATGTCCCTGACCAGACGTGGGGAGCACGGAGAGCCAGAAGTGTCTGGGCAGGGTGAGGGGGACGTTGGTTAGGGCTCCTCGCCTCATTCATTCATTCATTCATTCATTCACTCGTTCATTGACCTGTCAAGGCATTCGAGGAGCCCCTACCAAGCGCCCCTCCTGGGCGAGGCTCTGTGGAAGCTTCACTCTCCACTGCACCCTCAAGAGGTCCACGGACCAGCAGAGATGTGAGTGGACGGCAGAACAGGAGCCTGCAATGGACACCCATCCCGCCTGCCCCCGCCTGGCTGTGAGGCTCGACCGCAACTGGCTGCCAGGCGGGGAGGTCATGGAGCCTGTGGCCCGTGTCACCTCCTCCTGCCTGGGGGTCCAGGAGCTGCGACCTCGTCTCTGCACACGGCTGGCCTCTCTGGGACCGGTGCCCATACCTAGATATGAAGGCAGAGAAGGCTCTGAGGCCCTGCCCAGCTGGTACCGTCCTGCCTCTCCTGAGAAGTCTATCTGGAAGTTTCTCCTGTGGGCTGCCCACGTCCACTGTCATGGACAGCAGCCCGGGGATCTGAGAGAGCTGGAGAGTAAAGAGACCCAGGGCCTGCGGGCAGCTCCTCTCGAGGTTGGGACAGGGAGGTACAGATGTCCCAATGGGAACTGGTGGGGACGTTTCCCAGCCAAGCAGGGAGAGAGAGCTGGGTGAACAGAGCCCGGGGGCCCTTGGAAGCGCTGGGGGCAGGCGTTTGGCTGGACAGCTTCCCCCAGGGCCCCGCTTCCCACCAGGCCCCTGAGACGGCGCCCGCTATTTTTGGTCACGCCTGCCCTCCCGGGTTGCAGCCAGCGCGGGAAATGCCTGCAGCACCCACCGCGGGGAGCGCCGCCTTCGCAAGCTCTGCACTTTCTCACCATCTCAGCAGCCGGAGAAAGGTCATGGCCGGCACGCTTCCCGGGGGCTCGTGTCGGCGCAGAGAAGGGGCACTTCCTGTGGGCGCCCCGGGCCGCCTCCGCCTGGGCAAGAGCTCTGCCCCCACAGGTTTGGTTTTGCTTTTGATTTGTTTGTTTTTTCTATCTTTTTAATGATTAAAAAAAAAAAGACAGAAGTTCCTGCTGCAGGACCTCACGGCCGAGTGTGGCCTCCAGGGTCAGAAACTCCTGTTCTTGGCCCACCTCCAGGGCAGTGCTTGGAAATAGCCTGTGGCTTGTTAGCGTTTCCCCCACTTGAGCCTGTTCTGGGTGACTGCAAAGAGCAGCAGCTCCACGGCCAGGCCGGCCAGGGGGGGTGGGCAACGTGCGGCCCCCACCGGCCGCCCGGCTTGGGGACTCGGTCAGCACCGCTCACGGGTGCTATTCCAGTGGCTTCCCGGAGTGGCTCTGTGGTCAGCCTCAGGAGCAGGCCTGGCAGATGGAGGCTTCCACCCCTGGGAAGAGCAGACGCCCAGAGAGGCCTCGACCTGGCCGGGCCGCACACGGGGGCCACCCCAGACCTGGCTCGGTGGGCGCAAAGCAGGGTGGGAGGGGTGTGCGGTGGGCAGAATGTTTACACCCGAGTCTCCTGAGAGCGCTGGACTAGGTGAGGATGGAAATCATGTCCGTGGGCGAGGCCGCCGGTTAGAATCCTGTCCGCAGGAGAACCCCAAAGTATATCTGCTGGACCTGCACGGGTCAGGGGCTGAAGCCACTTCCGGGCAGCTCCCGGAAGGCAGGACGCCTGTCAAGCCCTCTGGTCCCCTCCTGGGGGGTGGCAAGGGGGCGTGTCCAGGCCGCAGGCCCAACAGCAGAGCGAGGGGCTCACTCTGTCCTCACTGGGGCTGAGACTGGGGGGTCCCAGCCCGGAAGAGTCCTGACCAGCCCCGCCTGCTGACCCTGCTGTCTCCAAAGGGGATGCTGGCCGGTCCTGGGACATCCTAACACTGCCCACAGGGTGTGGACAGAGAAGGTCCAGGCCCCGAGCTGCCCGTGTCCACAGACTCCCTGAGTTGCTTTTCTTCCTGAGCCCCGGGTGGAGTTTGGTGTCACACAGGGGCTCAGCTGGGAGGGAAATGACCAGGCGCCGTCGCGGCTGGTGGACGGGGACTGCTGGGCGATGCCTGCCTTCCCTTCTGGAGTGCAGGACCTCAGCCCGTGGGGCCGGGGACAGCCCTCCAGGGCCACATCCTGGGCTCCGGCTGCTGGATGGGAGGGAATGGCCACTTCTCAGTGGTGCCCGCTGCTCAGAGACTCCTATGGAAGGCCCATCTCTGTCCCGCTCCGGTGTTCAGCCAAAGCCAACAGAGACGTTCCAGGGCATGCAGAGACACCTGTCGTTTGGAAGGAATTTCCTCTTGGCCCTGGTACAGGAAGCTGGCAGAGGGCGCATCCTCGAACTCAGATCCCAATTACTAACAGCTATTCCAGGGGAAGCTTCTGCTCCAGGCCATCTCTTCCCGGCAAATGTTTGGAGACTGAACCCCTAAGGGCAGAGAGGCCATCTGGGGACCTCACCCACCAGGCATCCCTTGTCCAGCCCCTGGCTTGACCCCAGCTCTAGGCGGAGGCCCCGGGCTCTGCTGCATCGGGCGGCTTTCCCTTTTTTTTTTATTTTTCCTTGGGGGGCTGTGCACCCCTGAGAAGTTCTGGGGGATGGAGGGCGAGCCCCCACCCTGGAAGACGGAGGCGTTCTGGAGGGGCTGTACAAGACAGCCCTCCTTTCCGACTCAAGCGAGCCTGGTGCGTCCCGCGGGGCCAGCTGTTCCCTCTGGGAACCCCAAGTACCCCACTGAAGGATTCCCAAAGGCCGGGAAGGGCCCGTGCTTCTTGCCTCGTCCACTCTGGAGAGCAGGGGAGCAGGTGCAGCAGGCGGAAGCAGCGGCTCCCACGGTCGTGCGTGGCCTGGAAAGTGTCACCCCAGCACCGTCCGTGCCTGAGCAGCCTCGGAGCAGAACCGGCTGCAGCCCGGGCACCTGCAGTGCGCTGCCACGAGAAAGCGCCAGTCCCGAGAGCCCACCCACAGGCACGTGGCCATAGGCCTGGCGAGTCCTGAGGCGGCGTTAACCAAGGTCCACAAACGGGGGGCTCAGGACAGCACAAATGACATCCCAGCGGGCAGGGCTGTGCTCCCCTGAAACCAGTAGGGGAGCCCCGCTGGCCCCTCCAGCCCTCGCAGCTGCGTCACCCCACCCCTGCCTCCTCCATCTTCCCACGGCCTCTGCCCAGTGTCGTCTGACTTGCCTGTGCCCAGATTTTCTCTTCCAACGAGGAGCCCTGTCAAGTTGGGTCAGGGCCCACCCAGCTCAGGTTTAGTCTAGTCCCAGACAGGGCCAGCCCAGGGCCGGAGCTTAGGGCCTGGACGTATCTTCTGGGGGGACACAGTTCAACCCACAACAGTGCCAAGCTGGAAAGCAGGAAACGGAGTCTCTAGTTTCAAAAGGGGAAACTGAGGCAGGACCCCTGATGACTGCAATGTTGTCCAATCGCAATTTATGCAATTTCGGGTGCAGAAAGTGCGGGAGGCACAGTGCCAAGAGCTCTCTGACCGCCGGTGGAGACAGACCCTCCTGCCGGCTGCCAGCAGAAACATCTCAACTGCCGGCCCTAAGCTTTCGACAGCTCCTCGGACCCCCAGCAGCTGAGCCTGCCGAGGCTCTGGAATCTGGCCCGTCTACATGTTCTGTCACCCGTTTCCCATAGACGTAGGAGCTCAGCTTGAATCTCCAGCTGGCCTGTTTATCGCTGATGGGTTCAGGCCACAGCCCCGGGTGGATGGCGCAAGGCGTGGCCTGGACATGATGGGCGGGGACCCCTGCCCTATACGACCCCCAACTTGGGCTGCAGGCCAGGAGGGCAGTATGGACTTTCGGGCACAGGCCTGGGGTGCACTTGTGTTCAAGTTACGTGCAGGGCCACCACCCGGGTTCTCAGCCACAGAACAGTCTGGAAAGGCCCCGGGTTTGCCGGGCTCCGCTGCTTCTCCCGCCGCCTGCTGTGTAATTGGAATCAGGGTGTGTATGTGGTTCTTGGGGGAACTCGAGGGGGACTTGGAGAAGCTTCCGCCACTCAGAGCCACCTTCTGCTGGGCAGCGCTCACCCTCGGGTTTGTGCAGTGTCGAGGGGCAGCTGGCAGGGTTGGTCTCCCCACGTGAGCCCCAGCCCGCCCCCCATCCTGCCCTCTCCCTCCCCCCTTCTTACGCCCCACCCATAGCCCGAGCAGGTGGGCCCCCAGCCACTGACCCACCAGCCAGGCTCCAGCCCACCCGGCAGCAGGGTGGCCCGGCTCGGCTGCCACCTTCCTGGCTCATGCTTGGTCATATCGCCACAGAGCCCGTAATGAGCGGCAGGAGGTGGGATTTAGGGGCTCGTCCAGGTCCCACGTCGGCACCTGGACGGAGGTGTTGCCAGAGGCTTTGCCCCCCCCTCCCTCCGGCCCGAGAATGGACTCTCTGTTTCAGGCCCTCGTGGAGACCATAAATTAGAGCCACTCTGTGTGAGCATGTATGTGTGCATGTGTGTGAGTGTGTGTGTGAGCGTGTGTGTGTGAGCGTGCGTGTGCGTGTGTGAGCGTGCGTGTGTGAGCATGTGTGTGTGTGAGCGTGTGTGTGAGCATGGGTGTGAGTGTGCGTGTGTGTGAGCGTGTGTGAGCATGCGTGAGTGTGTGCATGTGTGTGAGCGTGTGTGTGTGAGCGTGTGTGAGCATGGGTGTGAGTGCATGTGTGAGCGTGTGTGTGAGCGTGTATGTGAGCATGCGTGAGTGTGTGCGTGTGTGTGAGAACGTGTGTGTGAGCGTGTGTGTGAGCATGTGTGAGCATGCGTGTGAGTGTGCGTGTGTGAG
>JAKSZT010053884.1:479420-575715 GCA_026826555.1 Tolypeutes matacus
GCATGTGTGAGCATGCGTGTGAGTGTGCGTGTGTGAGCGTGCATGTGAGGGTGTGTGAGCGTGTGTCTGAGCGTGTGTGAGCGTGCGTGTGAGCGTGGGTGTGTGAGCGTGCATGTGAGTGTGCATGTGTGGGTGTGTGTGAGCGTGCGTGTGAGCGTGCGTGTGAGCATGCGTGTGTGAGCGTGTGCGTGTGTGAGCGTGCGTGGGCTTGCACGTGTGTGGGAAGGGAAGAAGCCCACACAACTCGGTGGCTGTGCCTGATTGCTCTGAAACAGCTCGTGGGGTTGGGGTGAGGATGGAGGGACCAGACCCGTGGACCGCCAGGTGGGGAAAGGCTGACTGCCCCGTGGGCTTCTGGGAGGCGTGCTAGAGCAGCAGGACACAGGGCAGGCGCTCGGCCTGCCCCTCCTTGCAGCCCTGAGTCCTTTAGGCGAGCTGACGACAGATGGTGGCGCGCCCGCCTCCCTGCACTGCCCGGTGGGGCCAGCGACTGGGCCCTGCCCCTTAAATGTGAAAGGCCCAGCCCAGTAGAGAGCCCACAAATTAGAAGCTCAGGAAGCCTCAAATGACGTGCCAAAAAACTGTGAGGGTTAAGAGAGCGTTTCCGTAACTTCGCTTCGTAGCTCAGCATTTCGGATGGGGGTGATTTATGGGCTGGGGGGGCCAGTGGGGGACCGGGAGGCCGGGGAGGCCTGTGAGGCCGGGGCCAGGCCAAGTAAGGGAGAGAAGGCGAGAGGGCCGTTTCCTTTGGAGGTTCTGGATGCCTGTGGCTCGGCCCAAAGCAGCCCCTGAGCCAGGCTTCCGGGAGGTGACGGGGAGGGTCATTCCAATCTGGAGGCAGAGGTGGCCCGGTGACCACAGCTGCCTCCAGGCTGCTGCCCGCTGAGGTCGGCCAGGAGGAAATGCCGCAGCCGGGGCCACAGTCCAGCTCACAGGCACAGGTCCACCCCCTCCCTCCGTTTGCTCCTGCCCTCACTCGTTTCACGTCTGGGAGCAGAATCGTGTGTAAGGCTGCGCCACGTGCCCTGCATTTGCTCTAATCATGCATCCAACCACCCACCCATCCTTCCATCCAACCACCCATCCACCCATCTTTCCACCCATTCATCCACTCCTCCTTCCATCTTCCCATCCACCCCTCCTTCCATCCACCCATCCATCTACCCACCCACCCATATTCCCATCCACCCACCCATCCTTCCAACAACCTAATCACCCCTCCTTCCATCCATCCATCCATCCACCCACTCATCCAGCCCTCCACCCATCGAGCCCTCCTTCTGTTCACCCACCATCCACCCACCCACCTACCATCCATTTCTAATTTTCACTGACTTCCTTTGGTGTCACAGAGACCAAATTAGGCCTCAGTCCCTGCCCAGAGAGGGTCCCAGCTGACCTTGGAGGTATCAGAGCTACAAGATTTGACACCAAGCTGAGTCCGCCCAGCGCCCAGGCAGTGTGGTGTCTGCCTGGGCCCAGCAGGGCAGGCTCCTCTCCTTAGACAGGTGCCACTGCCCTGGGGATTCGTCCCTGGCCCCTGGCTCCAGCCCTCTCTGGACCAGCGGGAAGCACGTGTTCAGCTGCCTGTCAATGTGGACTTAAGAGCCTCTCAGTGTTCCTGCCCCCAGGGCCCCCCATCCCAGGTCTCCAGGGACACCAGGGCCTGGGAAAGGCAGACTAGAGGCACCCTGGGTGGCTGAGTTCCACCGAGCAGGGCAGGGGCCTTGCCCTGTCTGGTAAACACCTGTTGGTCAGCCCAGCTCTCTGGGTTCTGGATCATAGAATTCTGCGGTCCATGGCGCAGGGCCAGGAGACCCTCCCTCTGGTCCTCACCTGGGCCCCAGGTGCAGGGCAGTGGCTGCAGCCTGGGCTCTGGGGTCAGGCAGGCTGGGGGAGCCCAGCTCTGCTCCTGAGCCAGCGCTGTGACCCGGCAGCTCCGTCTCACTTCGGTCAAACAGGAATAAGAGCCCCGGGCTGGCATCCCCGGGGATGGTTCGGGCCACAAATCTCGTGAAGCACCTGCACCCACCACGGCCCCAGCGTGGCCCCTGTGGAGGCCCTGGGGAGGAGGGGAAGGAAAGGAGGCGAGGAGCCTGAACTGCGTCTGCTCCGCGTTTCGCCCTTTCTGCGGTCAGCGGTGGCACAGGCCCCAGCTGAGAAGCCAGCCGGAAGCCAGGCCTGCAGCAGCCACCTGCCTGACCACAGCCGTGGGCCCAGGGCCGCTGCGGGAGCACTGCCTCGGCCGGGCAGCCTCGGGGGGGCACAGTCCAAGGCAGCAGGGTGCCACCCCCGAGGCTCTGCCTGTGCTCTAGCCATCTGCGCCATCGTGCAGGCCCGCTGGGCCCTGGGAGGACGCACCGCAAGATCCTGACCTCCACACTGAGACAGAGAGTGAGACGTGGCCCCGGCCCACCAGGGGAGGCTCGTGCTTTCCATGCATGACAACACGTGGCCGGCGTCCAGGGCTTGTCCTGCTTTCCCTGGTGGAGAGGGCACGTGGGTCCGCGACCCAAGCCTCAAGGACTCAAAGGCAGGGGTCAGCCAAGGCCTCCTCCAGCACTGCCCAGGAAGCAGCCCAGAGTGCCCACCGATGGGGGACTGGACCCCTGAACTTCAGGGGCCCCTGGAAACAGCCTGCCTGCTGTGGCTGTCCTAAGAGTCAGGGCCTGGGGACTCCAGCCCTCCGGGTGGAGTGAAGGATCTGGGAGGTGGGGCGACCAAGAAGGAGAGGCTGCTGGGCCAGGGACGGGAGCCCATGTGGAGCTGGGCAGGGACCCGCATGCGTGGGAAGCTGACCAAGACCCTGTTCAAGACGCACGGGAGAGGACGGCACAGTCAAATCTGGCCGAGGGAAGGAGCAGAAGGACTCGGGGCCAGGGGCCAGCACCTCCCTGTGAAGGTCGTCCTGTGCCGAAGGCTCGTTCCATGAGGCTGCAGTGGGCAGTGCGAGGACTGGCAGGAGACACAACCGGAAGGCAAGGATTCCCAATGACCCTGCACATGCAGCAATACCACAGGCTGACCGGGGCACAGCGGGGGTCCCCGTACCTGCAGGAGAGCAGGCAGCTGTCGGCTGGTCTTGGCCCCAGGTGCCAAGGAGGATGCAGCTGTGGGCTGGACGAGAAGATCCAGGAGCTCCCCCTCCACGTGGTGCAAAGACGCAGACTCCAAGAGAACAGGGAGGAAAGAGCGGCCCCTGAGTCCTGCTGCTGGACGTGCCCTGGTTTCCGCCACCTCTCCACAGAGAAGCCCTTGGAGAACCCTGAACAAGGTCTCTCTGGGGTGATTAGAAAGGGGGGCAAGAGCAGAGCTCCCCACTGTGTGGCCTGAGCTCCCCACGCTGTGGAGGACACAGAATCCCTGGGTAGGGGGGCTGGGGGGCCGAAGGCAGAGTGGGGCCCCCTCCCAGGCCATCTGCTTTGGGGGCTGGGGCAGGCCCCCTGCCTACATTTGAATCTCTATCCTAGGACCTCCCGACCAAGGTCCCTGGCTGTACCCAGTGGAGGGTGAGGAGGGGAGGGCCGTGGGGACACCAGGCCATGGCGGGGTCAGGGGCTCAGGCGGGGACAGGTGTGCGCAGTGGCCAAAGAGGGACTGGAGGGCAGCCTCGGGGTGTTGCCTCAGTGGGCGGATTCATCCTCCCCCAAAGCACCACTGGCTGCACCCCCACCCCCCGGACCGGCCAAGTGGCCCCACACACACCTGCACAGACTCACACGTGCACACTCATGCACATTTGCACACACATGCATTCATACACATGTACACTCAGCTGCACACACAGGCACCACTTGCATGCACACGTGTGTACACAGACCCAGACACTGCACACGTGTGCATACACGTGCTCTCACTGATACCGCACAGGCACGTGTGCACAATAGGCACGCACGTCTGCATGTACACATACATCACACATACATGTGCACGCACATGTACACGTGCGTCACAAGCTTGTGTGCACATGCATGTATGTACACATGCTGCACTGCAAACATGCCTCCACATGCACGCACGCCTGCATGCGCACACACCACACACATGCACACGTGCCTCGGCATGCATGCACACGCAGGCACCAGTTGGATGGAAGGGCTCTCTCGGGCACGTAAGGTAGCGGCCAGTTATCCACGTTGTTGTCCCAGGGACCCCGAGCCCTGGGGGCAGTTGCAGCCAGGCTGGTGGCCTCATGGTGCAGCTTGACCCCACGAGGCAGCGACGCAGGGCCCTGTGGTGCCACACCTGCTGCCGCCTTCGCCAGCTCGACTGTGAGCCCTCAGACAGGGAGGAGAAAGGTGGAGAGGCAGAAGGGCAGAGGGGTGGAGAGGGACAGAGAGAAAGAGAGGGAGAGAGGGAGGGAGGAGACAAATAGACGGACAGAGGGACGGAGCCCCTGACGCCTCTCTGCAAGGGGGCTGGGGGCTGGTGGGGTTCCCACCAGGAGCTCTGGCAGGCCCAGTGGGAGTGGCGGCTCTGGGGGGCCCGGGGAGCCTCTCTCCCCCCTCTTTGATGGAGGCTGTGGCCAGGGTTGTGCCCGCCGCCAGGTACCACAGACGCAGGTGTGCCTGGGGCTGGTTTCCTGCAGAAGCCTGAGTGGTGCCAGTGGGGGGTGGGCTGTGAGAGGTGCTAGTGCCGGGGCAGGGTCTCTCCATGGGGGACTGGCGGCAGGGATGGCTCCCCAAGACAGGAAGAGCCCCCATGGTGACAGCGAGCCCCTGCGCCCTCCCCTTGCGGGGGCAGGGCAGACCACCCTCCTGCTGTCCCCATCCTGGCCAGAGTGGGAGTCCCGGGGTGACCTGGGAGCTGGGGGAGGGGCAAGATTTGGGGGGCAGGTGTCAGCCCCCTGGGATAAGGTCAGCACAATGGGAGGGACTGGCCCACACTTCAGGGCCAGGACCTGGAAGCCTGGGGGGAGGCGTGTGGCAACCGAGGTCAAGCTGCCCCCACGCACGGCAGGTCTCCCAGGACCCCCAGCCCCCAAACCCGAGGTGGCGCCGACTCCGCCAGGATGAGTCTGCGTGCGCCCGGGCCCGAGGGGGGATGGGGGAGGGCCACATTTCCCAGAGCTGCTGCAAAAAGGTAGCTCAGGCTGGGGGGCTTCACACAACTACCGTGCTGGGGGCTGGAAGCCGGAGTCAAGGTGAGGGCAAGGCAGCCCCCCGCCTGCCCAGGGGCGCCACCTGCCTCGCCCTGCCTGTGGCTCCAGGCGCCCCTGGGCTCCCTGCCTGCACCTCCACGCCCAGCTCTCCCCTTTCTTCAGGACCCCGTCGCCTTGGACCTGGCTCACCCCCGTGTATTCGGGCCTCATCTTAACTGACCACGTTGCCAAAGACCCTCTTTCCAAATGAGATCAGGGGGCCAGGGCGAGGCTTCCATGTCTTTTCGGGGAACACAGCTCACCCTATACAGGGGGTCCCTGCCCCTTGGTGGCAGCCTGACCCCATCCTAGGCTCAGTGGTGGCTGTGATGGGGGTGATGGGGGTGCCTTGCTTTGAGGGCACCTGCTCTGCCCCCCGCCCCCCTGCCCCTGCCCCGCGGCCGGCGGCCACATGGGCTTCCTGGGCCCTGAGCCACGCTGGGCTCACTGTCTCCTGCTGAGGGCCGGGGGCGGCAGGAGGCCTGCCCTCTCCCGGGCACCCCTCCATCTCCTCTGGCCAGGAAAGCATCTGCAGCCCGGTTCCCTGGCCGGAAGAGGGCTTCTATCCATATCGGACGGAGAGTCGTAGGTGGACAGTCGCTTTCCCTCCTCCCAGGGCCTCATCAAGAAGCCTCCAGGGAATAAGAGCCCACGGCACAGCGTGGCCACCACGAGCCACCCACCAACTTTTTGTTTTTTAATTCAGGTGCAATTCACGCATCAAAAAGTTAACCGTTTCATTCAGTGGCGATTTAGTTCAGATAGTCACAATGCTGTGCAACGACCACCCGCAGTTCCCAAACACTTTCACTGCCCCAGAAGGAAACCCTGTCCCCGCGGCAGCCACGCCCATCCTCCCCCAGCCCCACCTCCTTCCTGTCTCTGTGAAGTTGCCTGTTCTGGACAATTCCTAGACATGGAATCAGACAACACTGCCCCTGCTGTGCTGGCTCCTTTCCCTTCGGATACCAGCTTCCAGGTCCAGCAGGCTGCAACCTGACCCCGAGCTTCTTTCCTTTTTGTGGGTGAATATTAGTCCACTGCACGGCTGGACCACGTTTCTCCATCGTCTGTTGATGGACAATTGGTGGCTTCCGCGTTTTGGAGAGTGTGACCGGTGCTGCCTGCTATGGACACTGGTGCACAAACGTCTATCCGAGTCCCACTTTCCAATTCCCTTGGGGACGCGCTTTGGAATGGAGTTGCCGTGTCCCGCAGTAACCCTGTGTTCAACTTGCTGAGGAAGCGCCAAGCTGCTGCCCACACCGGCGGCGCCATTTGGCATTCCCACCGACAATGCACGAGCGTTCTTATTTCTCCACGTCCTTGTCAACACTTGCTATTTTCCTTTTTAAGAAGTTGCTGCCTGCTCCGTTTGGGCCGGGGCGGCTCAGCCCCCCGCCCTGTCGCTGGGTCTCTCTGGCCCGCGCACCTGACACAGCCCTCCTGCTTCCAGGACCTCGGCCCCTGCCCCACTGCGCTCCCTCGCATCTTCCCACCCCCCCGGGTCCGCGCTGGGCTGCCCAGGAAGCTGGTCCGAGCAGAGCCACCTGGGGTGGGAGGCCGCTGGGACCCCCTCCTGCCAGGCCTCGGACTCCGCCTGTAGCCATCTCCCCCAAACCCGCTGCCCTCTGGGAACCCCGCTCTCGGCAGGGGAGAGCAGGGCGGGTCTTTGGCGGGTCTTGTAAAGGGCCGGCTCCCGCGGCGCTGTGACGGTGGCGCTCCCAGCTGACACCTGCGGGGCGGGCGGCGAGAGGCCCGCAGGCAGAGGACGCCTGTCCTTTGATGCTGGGCGGCGAAGGTGAGATTTTACAGGCTGCCGGGGTGTCAAACTGAAACTTTCCAGTTGTAAGAAGATGAAATGCTTTTCTTACTTTCAGATTGATGTGCCACGAACATGAGCACACACATGCACACACACACACACCCTTGGGCAGCCACACCCCCAGCAACACCTTTACCTTCCGGAATGTTCTCTAGTGCGATGCACCTCGGGCACGGCGGCCTTTGCTTTGTCCCGTGTGGGCAATGCCCCTGGGGAGCTTGTGCAGCGCCGGGGGCTCTTTTCACTGCCTGGCTGGGCAGGGATGTGTCTGGTGAGAAAAGCCGTGCCGGCCCTTCCTGTCTCCCTGCCAGGCCACCCTGGGTGGGCCGGGGTGGGGGCGGCCACACCCGTGTCCGAGGGCGAGTTGCCTTCCGAGCCCCAGAGCCCAAGCAGCCTGGCTTCTTGCCGGCCAGAGGTGGCCAGTGTGGACTCGGGCATGGAGACACCCCTGACCCTTGTCTTCTTTCTTCCTTGGCAGATTTCCGAGGACCTGGGCAGCGAGAAGTTCTGTGTGGACGCCAGCCAGACGGGGGCTGGCAGCTGGCTCAAGTACATCCGCGTGGCGTGCTCTGGCGATGACCAGAACCTCAGCATGTGTCAGATCAACGAGCAGGTAGGTCCTGGCTCTGCTTACGGCACGTCCTGCCCCTTGTCGTCCTTCGAGGTGGCCGGGGCGAGGCGGGGGCCGAGGTAAAGGGTCGGCACGTGGCCCGCGCCGGGTTTGTCAGCACGGCCTTGCTTAGCGTCGCCCCTCTGTCCTGCCCTGGGAATGCCGCGCCGGAGGCTTCCGGTGGCCGCAAACAGGGCCCCGGGGCCAAAAGGTGATGGTTGTGGTCGTCGGGATCCGAATCCGCCACTGCCGTGAAATAGGAGCAAAGTGGGGTGGGGAACGGCGTCTCAACAGCGCTGCCCGGCAGTCTCCTCCGGGAGGGCCCGCAGAGGACCGTGTGGAAGCCTGGAAAGCCCGGAGCCCAGAGGCAGCCTGTGCGGGGGGCAGCAGGTTGGTGGGCACAGTCCTGTCCTCGCCAGGAGCGAGCCGGCACGACTGGTCCAGAGCCGTGCGTTGGTGGAGAGCTCGGCCCCAAGCCGCCCCGAGTCAGCCCAGACACCGCCGCGTCCGCCCCGCGCCGCTGGTCAGTGGACCGTCCCCTCCCTTGCCGGAGTCTCCCACGCCCGCTTGTCCCCGCCACCCTGGCGCAGCAGGCGTCCCTGGCCGTCCTTCCTCGGCTGCCCAGACCCCACAGCTGCTGAGGAGGGGCGATGCAGAGCTGCTCCGGGCTCGCCGAGGGCGCTGGCCTCCGGAGCCGCCGTGGGAGGGCACTCCCGCCACTTCCTGAGGTCCTTCATTATAAGTTTGTAAGGGACCCTGCAAACTCTTAGACCCCGGGCCCTGCCGTGCCTTTGACCCTGTGCTCCCCAGGCCCTGGGGTTCTGCAGAGGTGCCTCGGGAGCCCCCGACCCCTTCAATCAGAGAAGCTTGCTTCTGCCTGTAATATTTTGGCGCTACAGATGAGATTCCATTGGTAAAAGGGTTGGACAGCTTTAAAAACTGTTTCTGAGACCCCACAACAAAGAGCACTCTCACATGGCTACGCAAACCCTTAGGAGGTTCAAGCCCCCCAAAAAAAACAGAGAACCAAGACTGGGCAGCTCCTCTTGGGCCCTGGATGCCACCCCAAGCCAGCCAGCCCTGTGCTGGGCGCGAGCCAGCTCAGACACTGCGAAGAGGCAGGGAGTGCAGCTGCCCCTCTGCTGCCGGCACTTCTTGAGGTTCCATTAGGGGGAAAATTTTTTTTTACCAGCCTTTTTTTCTTACTGCCAAAACTAATGCAGAAATACCCAAAAGAATAATCGTAACTGTTAGAACAAAGCTTTTAAATTGCCTGTGCCTTCTTTCTGGTGTAAGTGAAATTCGAGTGAAGCAGAATCCGATTCCGGGCACACAGAATGGTCTTTCCGCCCCCCATCCAGAGCTCGGATCTGCGGAGACCGTGGCGTCCCGCGGTCGTCTGTTTGGAAACCGAGGGGCAGCTGCAGGATTTCTGCAGGATTCAGATGAGAATAATGAAGGACCAAGGTTTCTTTTTAACTTTAAAAAATAAATATTTATCTTTCAACTACCCTTAAGCACTAAAATAGGTGACTCTCTGTGGCAAGCTCTGCTGAAGAAAAGGAACAATTGTACAACCAGGGTCCGTCCTGCACGAGCCTTCACCAGTGTTGATTCTCTAGGCCTTAGCCCCCTCTCACCCCCAGCCCCTACTCCCTCCTGAAGCTGTGACCTAGAGCCTGAAAGTGACTTGGCCATTGCTCAAACCCAGTGTCACGCAGGATGACTTCCGAACCCCGCCCCACCTGCTAGGCGCTTCCTCGGACACAGCCTCCTGGGATAAATTCTCCCGTTGGAGGCCATGGACTGAAATACAGCCACAAACTCAGAAGGAACTGGGAATGGGCCCAGAGCAGAGAGAGATCGCCTCCCAGGGGCGGCTCCAAGCCCCCAACCCCTTGGGGTGCAGCCTTTCCCATCGCCAGGGCACCTCCTGGCACTAGAGGATCCAAGCCTGCCCGTGCCCCCTGCAAAGGCTCACCTCCGAATGTCACAGACCACGTGGCAGTGCACCTCGGAAACCTCCGGAAGCAGGAGCCAAGGGGAGGTGAGGGAGACCGGCCCGGAGGGGGGTGGACAGGGAGGAAGCGGAGCCAGGAAGACCGTCAGGGGCTCAGCATCTTGTCCTAAAATCTCGACTTCGAATTTCAACTCTCAAAGGAAAATTAGCAGTTTGTGGGATGCATTTTCCTTTAAAGGGTAATAATTTTTTAAAACTGTGATACTCGTATGAAAAACTGCTCTCAGAAACACATAGGCTCTCGATAAATATTTGTTCATGGAATGAAAAGACTTTTAAGGATCCCTTTTTGAAAGGGACGTGCTAGATTTCAAGCTATTGTTTTAAAAGTCTCCGGAGTGGAATTGCCCCTTCCCGAGGGGACAGCCACACAGCCTAGGTGGAAAGTAGTTCTTTCCTGGTCCTAACGATGGCAACACACGGGCTGCAAAGCAGCTGACTGCATTTTTGACCCTCTGTGCAGCTGAAATAGAAACTTCCCCAAAATATTAATAGCAAGTTTTTTTGTTAGAGAACCCTGCCTAAAATACAAGGTTCCCATACACCACCCTGTTTTTGACACCTAGCTTTGGGGTGCTACACGCGAAAGCCCATTTTTATAATAGTACTGTTAGCTGTAGTCCCTGCTTTAACTTAGGGCTCATTGTATTGGGCAGTTCTATGGATTTTTTATTTTTTTTATTCTAGTACTATAAATATAACCTAAAATTTCCCCTTTTAACCATGTTCAGATATATAATTCAGCGCCGTTAATCATGTCACACTGTTGTGCCGCCATCACCACCGTCCGTTTCCAAAACGTGTCCCTCATCCCAAGGAGAAACGACATTTCAGACCTTAGCGCCCTGTTCCCTGCCCCCACCCTGGCCCCTGGTAGCCCGCACAGGGGAGTGGGATCTGTGGGCCTGCGTATTCGCATGATTTCCTCCCGGTGAGCTCACACACTGTCTGGCTTCTTTCCCTCAGCATGCCTTCGGGGTTCATCGGTGCCTCAGAGGGTTTCAGAGCTTCACGCCTTTTCATATGCCCATCGTGTGTCTGCACCACGTTTTGTTTACCCATCCACCAGTTGATGGACACTCGTTTGTTTCCATCTTTTGGCAATTGCAGACAAAGCCATTATGAACATCGGTGGGCAAATGTCTGTTCAGGCCCCTGCTTTCACTTCTTTTGAGTGTGTACCTCGAAGCAGCATGGCCAGGTCCTGTGGTCGTTCTATACTTAGCTTTCTGAGGAACCACCAGACTGTCTTGGGCGGCAGCTGCACCGTTTTACATCTCCAGCAGGAATGAGTGCGTGCTCCTATCTCTCCACATCTCTCCAACTTTAACTTCCCATTTCTTAAGAGTGGCCGTTCTAGTGGATCTGAAATGGTATCTCATTGTATTTCCCTGATGGCTAATGATGGTCAACACCATTTCCTGTGCTTTTGGACATTTGTATATCTTCTTTAGAGAAATGTCTGTCCAAGTCTCTTGCTCATTTTCTAATTGAGTTGTCTTTCTGCTTTTGATTTGAAGCATTTGTTTATATAGTCTGGATATTAAACACTTCTAGGATGTGTGGTTTCCAAATATTTTTCCCTATTGTGTAGGCTGTCATTTTACTTTCATGATAAAGTCCTTTGATGCACAAAAGTTTTTAGTTTTTAATGAGATCCCATTTATCTTTTATATTTTTTATTTTGTTGCATGTGCTTTGAGTGTGAAGTCTAAGAAACCACTGCCTAACACAAAGTCCTAAAGATGCTTCCCTACATTTTCTTCTAGGGGTTTTATAGTTCTGGCCCTTATATTTAGTTCGGTCTTTAATCCATTTTGAATTGATTTTTGTATAAGGTGTGAGGTAGGTGTCCACCTTGGTTCTTTTGCAAATGGACATCCTGTTTTCCAGGCACTATTGTTGAAAAGCCTGTCCTTTCCCAAGAGGTCTTTGCCCCCTTGTCAAAAATCAGTTGGTCATAAATGTGAAGGTTGATTTCTGGTGTCTTTCCTTGTGCCAATACCATGCTGGTTAGATTACTGTGGCTTTGTAATAAGATTTAAGATCGGGAAATGTGAGCCCTCTAGCTTCGTTCTTTTTTCAAGATGGTAACCTTGCATATAAATTCAATGATTGGTTTTTCCATTGCTTCAGAGAAGGTTACGTGGAATTGCGTTGAATCTGTTGATCACTTGGGGTAGAATTGTCATCTTAACAATATTTCATCTTTCAGTCATGAAGGCCAAATGTCCTTCTGTTTATTTAGGTCTTTGATTTAATTTAGCAATGCTATGTCGTTTCCTGTTTTCTGTGTACAAGTCCTTTACATCCTTAGTTAGATTCATTCCTAGATATTTGATTCTTTTAGGGGCTATTGTAAATGGATTTTTTCTTGATTTCTTCTTCTGATTGATCGTGACGAGTGAATAGAAACACTACTGGTGTTTGCGTTTTGATGAATGCCACCACGTTGCTGAGTGCATTTGCCAGCTCTAGGAGCTTGTTGTGGATTTTTTGTATATAGGATCGTTTCATCTACAAATAGGGACAATTTTACTTTCTGCTTTCCAGCTTGGATGCCAATTATTTCTTTTTCTTGCCTCCGTGCTCTGCCTAGAACGTTCAGTACAAGGTCAAATAACAATGTGACAGTGGGCATCCTTGTCTTCTTCCTGATCTTAGAGGAAAAGCTTTCAGTCTTCCCCCAGTAAGTAAGATGTTAGCTCTGAGAGTTTCCTATATGTCCTTCTTCATGGTGAGGCAAGTTTCCTTCCATAGCTTTCTCAGTGTCGTAATCAAGAACGGATGCTGTATTTTGTATTTCGGCATCAGTTGAGATGACCATCTGCTTTTTCCTTGGTTCTGCTAATGTGGTGTGTTACAGCAATTGATTTTCTGATGTCGAGACGCCCTTTCATGCCAGGGATAAACCCCATTTGATCACAGTGTACAATGCATTTAATGTGCTGTTGGATTTGGTTTGCTAATATTTTGTTGAGAATTTCTACCTCTATATTCACAAGAAATGTTGGCCTGTAATTTTCTTTTCTTGTGGTTTCTTTATCTGGCTTTGGTATGAGGGTGATGTTGGCCTCGTAGAATCAATTAGGGAGTGTTCCCTCCTCTTCAATTTTTTGGAAGAGATTGAGCAGGATTAGTGTCAGTTCTTCCTGAAATGTTTGGTAAAATTCCCCCGTGACGCCATCTGGTCCTGGGCTTTTCTTGTCAGTTGGTTTTTGATGCCTGATTCAATCTCTTTACTAGTAATTGACTTGTTGAGATCTCCCATTTCTTTTTGAATCAATGTAGGTATGTTGTATTTTACTAGGAATTTGTCCATTTCATCTAGGTTGTCTAATTGGTTGAAATACAGTTGCTCATAGTACCCTCTTACACTCCCTTTTTATTTCAGTACGATCGGTAGTAATGTCCCCCTTTTCATTGTCTATTTTAGTGTTTGTGTCCTCTCTCTTTTTTTTCTTCTTAAGTCTAGCTAAAGGTTTGTCAATTTCATTGCTCTTTTAAAGAAATGCCACTGTTGGATGAAGTGTTCTATAAACCCCTCCTAATCCAGGTGGTTTAGAGCATCGCTCAAGTCTCTTAGCTGCTTGTGATCTTCTGCCCAGATGGTCTATCCACACCTGAAAGTGCTATATTGAAATCTCCTACGTGAATGTAAAACCTTCTATTTCTCCCTTTAAATCTGCCAGTATTTGCTTCATATATTTTGGGACTCTGCTGTTAGGTGCGTATATAACTGTTATGTCTTCTTGTTGAATTGACCCCTTTATCAGTATACAGTGGCTGTCTTTGTCCCTTGAAACAGTCCCTTGTAAAAGTCCAATATTAGGAGAGCTACTCCAGCGCTCATTGGGTTACTGCTTGCATGGCATATTTTTTCTCTCCTTTCATTTCAACTTTCTTATGTCTTTGAATTTCAGATGAGTCTCTTATAAATAGCATATAGTTGGGTCATGCTTTTTTATCCATTCTGCCAACTGCTGCTTTTTGACTGGAGAATTTAATCCATTTACATTTAAAGTCACTACTGATAACGCAGGACTGTCTTCTGCCATTTTTATATTTAGGCTTTGTAAGTCTCATACCTTTCTTGGCCCTTAATTCTTCTGTTACTCAAAATATTACTTTTGCATTTATATGATTTTTGGTATTGTATCACATTAATTCCCCTCTCATTTCTACATGGATATCTACATGGATACATTTTCTTTGTGGTTATCAAGAAGTTAAAATGTAACATTCTAAATACATAACAATCCTATTGGATTTGACTTGCCTTCGTTAACATACACATACACTGTTCCTCTACCTCTCCATCCCCTTCCCTTTTTTCATACTGATCTTTATATCTTTGTACAGTGAGTGTCCAAAACCATCGATTTATCATTATTTTTAAGCATTTGCATTTTAATACCTTTAGGGAGTCAGAAGTGGCGTTATAGAGCAAACAACACTATACAATAGAACTGGCATTTCTAATTACCCAAATGGTTGCCTGTACGGCAAGTCTTTATTTCTTTAGGCTGCTTTGAGCCACTGTCTAGGTCCTTTCCTTCAGGCTGAAGAGTTCCCTGTAGCCTTGCTCAGAGGGCAGGTCTAGTGGTGATGAGCTCCTTCAGCTTTTGTTTATCTGGGGATGCTTTCCCCTTTTCCTCACTTTTTTAAAAGAAAGTCTCTCTGCATGCTGCATGTAAAATTATTGCTGGCAGGTGTTTTCTTTCAGTACTTTAAGTATTTCAACCCACTGCCTTCTTGCCTCCGTGGCTTCTGATGAGAAATTGGCACTCAGTCTAATGGGACTCTCTTGTCCGTAGCATGTTGCTTTTCTCTTGCAGCTTCCAGAACCCTCTCCTTGTCCTTCACATTCAGCAGTATGATCAAGACCTGGCGGGATGTGTTTTCCTTCATGTTTATCCTGTTTGGTGTTCTCCAGGCTCCCTGGATGTGCATGTGCACATCTTTTGCTAAGTTTAGGAAGTTCTCTGTCATTATTTCTTTGAATATTCCCTCTGCCCCTTTCTCTCTTTCTTCTCCTTCTGGGACCCCCATAATTTGTATATGGAGTCCCACAGGTCCCTGAGGACATTTTTGCTTTTTATAAATCTTTTCACTCTCTGCTCCTCAAGTGCCTGACTCATTTCAAGTGCCTTGTCTTCAAGTTCGCTGATTCCTTCTTCTGCCAGCTCCAATCTGCTGTTGAAACCCTGCTAGGAAGTTTTTATTTCTGTATTATGGTTTTCAGCTTCAGTAGTTCTGTTTGGTTCCTTTCTAAAATGTCTATTTCTTGACTGAAATTGTCATGTTGTTTATTCATTGTTTTCCTGATGTCCTTTAGTTCTTTCTCTGCATCTTCTTTCATCTCCTTGAGCATTTTTAAGGTCATTTTTTTTTTCAAGTCTTTGTCCAGTATACCCACAGTGTGATCTTCCACGTTGATGTTTTCTGGATTTTTATCCTCTTCCTTTGGATGGGCCGTCATTTCCTGTTTCTTTGTCTTGTAATCATTTCTTGCTCCTTGGACATTTTAATATTCTAAAATGTTAACTCTAGGATTTATTCCTTGAGATACCTGGTTGTTTTTTGTTTTTGTTTTTTTAGTTTGTAACCACCTGGTGATATGACAGAGATATTCTTGAATGTCAGGAGCTAAGAAAACCAAGCAAATCTAAGCAAAAAACACTTTTCACTGTCTTTGCAAATGGGCTTTGCATTGGCCAGCTCCCCCCATCGAGTTCAGCTCCTACCAGGCAGCCCTAGGAGAATGCCAAATGCAGGGCCCTCCTTGCCCATCTGGCCTGTGTCTTGTCCTGGGCTTGTGCTTGCCAGTGGCCTGAGGAATTCCCATTTCCACGGTTTGAATCTCCCCTCGTCTTCCCCAGACACAGACCTTCTCCCTCTCCACACTGTTGCACTGCAGGCCTAAAGCAGGTGAGCATTCGCCTGGGCCAACCACCTCAATGGTTCCCATGCTGTGCTCCTTGTCTCAAGCTAATTTTACCTGGAGGACAAATTCTGGGAGGGAGAGGGCACACCAGAGAGGAGTTTCCCAAATCCATCTTTCCAGCAGGAGCAAGGCCAGGGATGCACCAAATTGCCCTGGGGATGGACTGAGGGCCCAGGAAGCTTCGACTATCTCCTGCAGCTCCGAGGAAGTGTCCTGTCTCTAAGTCTCCTCTGCCACCTTGTCAGGGTCAGGTGGAAACAATGGTCACCCTCAGAGCTGGGCCCCCAGCGACCCGAAGTAGCTACTCAAAAACAGTGACCTTGGGGACGTGGATTTTGATGTCCCTCTCTGGCACCATCAAGCTACGATGCGAGAGTGGGCGATGGGCAACGGGAACCACCAAGAAAGAGCAGGCGACTGGTCTTTACCATCACTGGCCAGCCTCTCCCACCTGCTTTCCCTGGGTGCTGCACAGTCTTCTACTGGACTCAGCAGCTTTGACATGGTTGAGTCAGACATTTCCTGCCTGTTTCATAGCTGCCCTGATTCCTGGAGCTCCCTACTCCGCCATCTCCCTGATATTAAAGATTACTGAAGACAGACTTCTCTCTAAAAAGAAGCATTGCATGGCATGGGCGGGAGTCTCTCAAAATTCTCATATTCCCAAGAGTTTCCACCAGTTCCTAGTAATTACGGAGAGCCCACACACACTCAGCTAAGTGAACAAGCTTTCTTTCTCACACAATAAGTAAACAAGCTCTTTCTCTCACATGCGTAAGCGAATAATCTCCCACACCTAACTATACAAGTTTTCTCTTGCACACACACGTGAACAAGCTCTCTCACAGACACCTAAGTGAACAAGCTCTTTCACATGCACACGTAAGTGAACTCTCACACATGCACACCTAAGTGAACAAGCTCTTTCTCTCTCACACACACCTAAGTGAACAAGCTCTTTGCACACCTAAGTGAACAAGCTCTTTTGCACATGTAAGTGAACAAGCTTTCTCTCACACACACACATAAGTGAATAATCTCTCACAGACACACCTAAGTGAACAAGCTCTTTCTCTCTCACACACACACACACCACCTCCATAATGCATAGGCGTGGAAGGGAAGGGATCCATATCTGAGTTCCACAAAAATGGTGTTTTGTGGGAAAATCTCTTCAGTCGGGAAAACGTGAAGGTTGTCTCTAAGCTCAAGACCAATTTTTAGAGAAGAAAGGAAACTGGGGCAAGGAGAGGGTCTCGGCTTCATGAAGAGAAGCTTCTCGGAGCCACGGCCTTCCAGAGACGCTGAGCCTGCGTCCGGCTTTGCCATCTGACTCTTCCTCCAGGGGAACCCGCGCCAACTCGAGCCGTCCCACTTCCTTTGGAGAGCCGGCGGGTTGGGGAGCAGTAACATGCCCCAGCCCGCTGCGGGGCCCCCCCACGGGTTGCAGGGTGTCAAGTGCTCCCCACGCCCCGCATGGCTAAATGAGAGCTACGTGGGCATGGGCAGTGCAGAGAGAGCAGTGACCCGGCTCTTCCCAGGCCGCTGGCTGCAGCCCCTCGGCCCCAGCCCCGCCCGCCACGCCCGGGACCCTGCCTTGGCACAGAGGGAGTGCAGCCACCTGGGGAGACGACAGGAGAGGCCAAGCTGCAGGGCTCAGCAGAGGCCCACCACGTCTTCTCTGCCTGCCCCCTCCCTGGCGCTCTGGACAGATGGACGCACGTGGGATGGGGCCCCGCCTCTCCAGACGGGACTGTCCAGGGCCCGGCTGCGGACCTGGGCTCTCTTCCCAGTGGGTCTGTGCCACCCCTGCCCTCGCTGGGACCTTAGGAAAGGCATTTGCTGGCCTGGCCCCATGTCCCCCCCTGTGCAGTGAGACCCGCCCCATGCCCGGAGCCCTGAGGCTCTGCCCGCCCTCTGCTGGGGCCCTCTGGTGAGTAACTGGCCTGTCACTCCCACTGACCCCTCCAGCTCCTGATGGTGGGGTGAGGGTAGCGGAGGCCAGAGGGACTGTGCGTTTCCCCCCGACTCTGATCTTGCCACCTCCAAGGTGGCTTGTTGTTTGTCACATGAGGAACGAGGCCAGACCACGGCAAAAGGCAGCAGAGGCTTGTGGAGCTGCCGGCCAGGAGGTACCAGGGCCCCCAGCAGGCAGCCGGGGACACCGAGCCTTCCCCCAGGGTTTTCGGGATGCTCGGTGGGCAGCCGCAGTGCCTTGATTGACAACCCAGCACCTCTGAAGTCCCCTGGGGCACAGAGTCGGCCGCCTCTGACATTCTTATCTGAGTGCACGGGAAGGCGGGGGTGGCAGGGCATGGGCCCCTTGGCTCACTTGGGGCAGCGTGACCCCCACCTCCCTCCCCCACCCCCAACTCCTAACTTTCATTTTGGAAAATTGGAGGCATTCGCATCACCCCGGGTGATTCTCTCTCCCGTAATTAGTAGCAAATGAGCTGGTTTGGAAGGTTTTGGAGACACAGGCAGGGCTTGTTCCTGAATTTTCTTCTGTGTGAAGAAAGAACACCAGGGTTGAAAATGCACAGGGGAGGAAGCGGATGGCGAAAGGGACGTGTGTTTCCACATTCTCTCAGCAGGGTGAGAATGTTGGTGGCAGGACGAGAGAGGCCGGTGGGAGACGGCGCTGCGTTAGGGGCACGAGGCCAGGGCGTCCAGGCCCCCCACCCGGAGGGGCCGCAGGCAGCCGCCCCCCTGCAGACGGCACCCTCTGGCCGGCGAAGCAGCCCACACGCCCGGGCCATGCGGCCCCCTCGGGCTGCCCGGGGAACAGGAAAACCCAAAGACGCGGAGAGCGCGGCGCCGTGCCCGGCCAGCAGGCGCAGAAGCGAGGGCTGAGCATGGGGGACTCGGTGCCCCCAAAGTGGAAGCAGACAAAGGCCGCGCTCGTGCTCAGAGCGCGTGGAACAAAGGGCGTCTTATTGGGCGGTCAGCCGGCTGGTACCCACGGCGCCGGGCAAAGCCAGCGCTTGCTGCTAACGAGAACCTGGCGCTGCCCGGGCCCAGGCGCGGCCATGGCGGGCGGCACTCCTCTTTTGCTTTCGTTTCCTTCGCCCGGCACAGAGCCCTGTTCTCTCTGCGGACCTGTGCTCTGCCAGGGCTGCAGTTTTAAACCAAAGGCATCCCACATCCATCATCCCGATCCGGCCCCCTGTCACCGGCACGTTGCCTCGGTCCCTCTGCTCTTGTGCCCCACAATTTTTAAAAATTAAAATCTTAGAAGTAATTTGCAGGTTTCAATGGTAGCTTCCAACAATTAGGTACAATTTTCCCATTGAAAATGAGAAGGGTAAGGGCAGGGGATTGGCTTTAGCATTTCTTACCCAGTTTACAAAAGACTTAAAATATAACCAGTTTGTTTTGATTCAGAAAACCGTCGCATTTTGCACAGCTCTCTTTGGAACAAACCGTTCCCCATCCTGGCAAGGAGCAGAGTATAAGTTAGATCATGCCACCACATACCTGCGGTTATCATCTGCCCGAATTTAGCTTCTCCTTCTTCTTTATCAAATGGAACGCTTTATTAGAAGAAGCAACTTAAGAACTTTGAAGATCATTTAACTGCAGACTAATAATTTTTATATATAATCCAGACATAAATGTACAGCAAAGAAAGAATGTAGAATATTTTTAAAAATGTTTGAGCTCTTGAGAAGGTGAAGAATATGTATTTACAGCAACAGAATGTGAGGATTGCAGCACGAATTAAAACTTACTTCAGCTGCCCCTGGGAAGAGGGGAGCACAGCACATCCCACGGACCCCAAAAGCCTTTTCCTCCCTCGGCCAAAGGAAAGAATTGCCCAAGACCGGAACTGCTGTCCTCCTGGCCCGAGAAATTGGGCCGCCAGGTGGAGCGAGGGGAAGGCTCGGGCAGGGGGAAAGAGAAAGCAAGCCTGTCTGATCCTCGGCAGTTGCGGACGCTGTCCCTGCTCCGTCTCGGGTTTCGAACACACAGTGCTCCTCAGCCGGCCTCGGGGCTCTGGGGTCCTGGTCCCTTCCCAGAGGGAGATGGCTCACCCCGGGGACAGCGAGTTTCAGCTGAGCAGTGGGGCCTCCAAAGCCCTCGAGCCACAAGGCAGCCCTGTCACCACTTCCTCTCCAAGGTTCGGAGAGTCACGAAGTGCTCGGGGGATGACCTTGGGACCAGCGGCGTGGGACAGACGGGCGAGAGGGAGACGGGACCGCTGGGCAAATTTGCTTTTCAGCATCCATTTTCATTTCGGAGGACTTCAAATTCCGCTCGCTGCACACACGTCTTTTGTGAGAAAAGTCCCTCTGGCACCAGGCTGAAGCCTTAATAAATTCAAGCACAATTGAATTCAGAAATGCATGGTGGAGAGGGAGGGATATTTTTCAAGATAACCATCTATTTTAGTCAGACAGTCCTTTAAATATTCTCAAACCCCTGTTAACGAGGAAAACTCTGTCCAGAAGTTTACTTGGTCACCTACACATTTTCTAGAAAATCATTTATGCAATAGGGGCAACAAGAATTTTATCTACTTTTAGTCTACAATCTAGAAAGTTCTATCCAGTGTATTTGGGATGGGGTTTTTCATGTATTTAAATTTAAATTTTCTAAGATGAAGCAGATATGAAAATTGTGGAACTTAAATCTTCTATTTGAAACCCTGTTTTCTTGGGAATTGATATATATTTTCTCAATGCCTGAGGAACATTAAGGGGGAAGTCTCCAAAGCCGGCAGCCGTTGGAAATTGAAATCTTTCTTTGTCTTAAGGTTGCTGGGGGGAAACATGATGTTCATTTTCATAAGAGGCTCCATGTAAATGAACGTGACCTGTGCAAATCCAGCTTTTCTCAGGCAATTTCTCTGCCTTTTGTTGAGAAAGCTGCTGTTTATTCGTCCCCGAAATCCATTTTCCGACAAGGAGCCGCGCCTCCGAGCTTGCAGAGTGCTGGGGGGGAGAAAGGAGGCAGCCACCCCGAAGCAGTTCTGGTTTTGAGGCTCTGGTCGGGCGCCGCTCGCCCAGGCCCTGCCAAGGCCCTGCAGGGTGGCGCTGGGGCTCCGTGCCGCCCGGGCCCGCCGGGCGCCGCTGTTTAAGCCCCTGAGAGCACAGTCACTGGAGCAGTGAGCGCCCGCAGCCCGGGGAGAGCCTGGCGCGGGACTCCAGGGCAGCCGCGCTGCGGCCGCTGGCGTGGGGCCTTACACACGCGGGTCTCTCCCTTTCCTGCTTGGGATCGCCCGCCCCAGCGCGCGGTGCGCCAGCAGGGGTCTCAGACCCGGGGTCTCCTGTCTCCTTGGGGAACGAACTCCTCTCTGCCCTCTTCCAAGAACGCCGTGCACGGCCCGGCCAGGGCACCCAGGGGCCACGCGGGGCCCAGGCCGCCGGCTGCGTGGCGCAGTGCCACGAGGGTTTGGAGCGGGCCAGGGGCTGGTGGGCGGGCGGCCTCGCCGAGCTGTGATCACGCCCCGAGCAGCGCCTCCCAGGCCGTGCCGCCTGCCCGCCCCGCGGGATCCCGGCCTTTGTCCCGGGAAGTCGCCGTGGCCCTCGCCGCTGACGGATCTGGACCATTGTTGGATTTGGAATGTGGGAAAACACGCCGGCTTTGCGGGGAGGGGGTCGCCCATGGGGACCTCTGTGCCGGGGGACTTAGGAAAGAGGGGTGGTGGTCCCCGCCCACGGGCGATTGGCGCTCAGAGCGATCAGTTCCGAGCTGCGGTCAGAGTCCTGGCGTCGCAGCCCCGGCTGGGCGACCTGAGCGTGCCCCGGGGGTCCCCGCAGGCGCCGGCTCGCGTGGCCGGACCCTGGGAGCCCCGGCGCCCGTTGCGTGGGTGCCTGGGCCGGGGGAGGGGGCGCCCGCTGCAAGGAACGGCTCCCCGCGGGGGCCACCTGGCGGGACTGGCGCTCAGAAAGCCCGGCGACCTCGGAGCTGGTGGGGGTGCTGGGGGTGGGGGGGGTGCCAGTGTCCCAGGAACCTCGTCGGCCTCGGAAAGGTCGGAGGAGGGAGTCAGGGCGACCCTGCGAGCCGGGGTGGGGGAGCGGGGCGGGGGCGATAGGAACACAAGGGGGGCTCTCAGGAGGCAGGCGGCCCGCCCACCCCACCCGCCCCGCGCGCGGCCGGTCCCGCGGATGTGGGCGTGAGCTGGGCGGGCAGGTCAGAGCGGGCCTTCGGGGCCGCGTGGACACCGCCCTCTGACGGGGACCCGCCAGGCCGCCGCCCCCGCCCTCCCGCTGCGCGCTGGTGCCCGGGGCGGGGCGGTGCCCACGCGCGGGGCGGCCCACGGCCCACGGGCGCCGGTAGCCTCGGGCTGAGCCAGAAGTCGGCCAAGCTGAACGCTCAGCACTCACCTGCTGGACGAGCGCCGCTTAGCGCGGATAAAAGCGTGATTGTGCTGGAGCCCACGCACCTTCCGATCACCTGCCCCTGGGCGCTTGAGGGGTCTTCAGGCCTCTGGGGACACAGCAACTGCACTTGTGCCCGACTTCGAAATGCAGTGGCTGAGGTTTCCTCTTTCAAAGCAGTGTGTCAGCCACTGTGTGAAATTTTAGAGAAGATGCAGAACCGGGAACTTGGTCTCCATTTGAAAGAAGGTTCGCTATTTTAGTGGCCTGCCTGAGAGTGATCGCCAAATAAAGTAACCACCGCCGGCCGCAGTGCGGGGACCGTGGCACACTAATAAGATTCCTCTGTGCATGTGCATTTTTCTACCACGTGCAGCTCTACTGTCTGGGTGTCCTGGGGGTGCCCTCCAGGTGGGCTTTGGGGACACAGTGAGCTGTCATTGGGTGTCATTCTGGGGTTTATAAGGCGCACAGCCTCTGGAGGTGGGAAAGGGGCCTGACGGGCCATCGGGAAGCATCTGGAAGGCCTGAGCTTCCCTGGGGGCAGGACGAGGGGGTCCCCCAGGCCATGTGCTCAGGCAAGTCTGGGGTTCGGGCACAGCTGAGCAGACTCACCTGACACAGGCTAGGGAGTGAGGTGGCGGTCTCTCCTCCTTGGAGGTGCTCCCCCAACCCTGTGTGGTTGGGGTCTGCTGAGCTCCCCACGGCTGCCTTCCTGAGCCCCAAAGGCTTCCCAGAGGAAATCGCCTGGAGACGCTTCAGCCCGAGCTGCCCCAGGGCAGAGGGGTTTGGCCTGGTCTCTCTGCGGCTTCCACGGCCCGCAGGCTCCTGGAAGCTCCGAGGTCACCGTCACCTAGGGCAGAGACCCAGTCGCTATGTGCAGGATGGGGTGCCGGCAGTGGAAGGGCCCAAGAGAAGTCCTGCCTGGTGCCAGGCATTTCTGGACTTGAGACTTGGTGCCAGGCATTCCTGCCCTGAGCCTCCCCCTGCCCCACTTTCAGGGGTGTCCCCATCTCGAGAACCCCGGATGGCCGCCGGGTTTCCCTCCCCTTGCTGGTGGCTTTCACGCCTGCGTGGAAATCCCAGTCTGGTGTCTTGAACCACCGAATCCCTGCGTGAGCCACTTTTACAAACAGCCAAATTCACTCTCGACCCCTCTGACCCCCAAGCCCCCCAGAGTGGCTAAAGGCATCTCACTTGCCTACACATTAAGGAAAGAACCTGGAGACCCCACCCCAGGACCCTCTAGCTCTCGTGTCCCCCTGGGACATCCCCCGGTAACTCTGGCTCTCGCCTACTGAACTTGGCCCCCCTTCACAAGTGCCCCCAAACTGGAGCAAAGGTGATTCAATGGGGCCTGCAGGCCTCTCCCAGGCATCCTGGGATCTTCTCAGGATCTACAAAGCTCCGCAGGGGCTGCCTTAGCGGCAGGGTTAGCGGCACGTGCGACGGCAGCACTCACCTGTCTCTGGTTTCTCCACCCAGATCTACTATAAAGTGGTCAAGGACATCGAGCCGGGCGAGGAGCTGCTGGTGCACGTGAAGGAAGGCGTCTATGGCCTCGGCTCAGAGCCCCCCAGCCTGGATGGTAAGCCCCCACGGCCAGGAGCGCCTGCTGGGACCCCAGAGATGCCGGGACCCCCCAAGCCCCTTGCCCCGTTGTGCAAGGAGTACCAGGCACCCCAGGGCGGGTGGCTGCACCCTGCTGAGCCAGACACAGGCCGGCGGGCAGCCTCTTTCAACACCCCTCGACCAGAAGTGCGGGCCTTTCTCTTTCCTCCGAGCCAGCTCCCGAATTGGGGTGGGGGGGCTTCTTGCAGACAATGTGGACGAAGGGGTATGGTGTGGAATTGCCTCAGTGCAGTGTGGGAGTCCCGGGGGTTCCAGTTTGCTTTTTAGCTCGTTTTCGGGGATGACAACAGCCTCATTTGCTGTCCCCAGGACCTAAAAAAAAAATCACCAAACCAGTTCTGTGGCTCGGAGGCCTGGGCAGCCCCAGAGCTCCGAGTCACGTGCCTGGTGGCAGCCAGGTTTGAAAGAGAACCAGGGCAGCAGCCTCAGAGCAGCGGCCGTTTCCAGTTAAAACCGGCAAGTCCAAGGGACATGCCTGGGAGCGTTGCTTTGGTGGGGGAGGGGTCCTCCCAGGGTGCTGATGCCGTCCAGCTCCCTCCTTCCTCTCGACCTGCCAGGGGTGACCGGTGCTGCTTTCCCGTCCCCCTTCCCGATGCAGCTAAGAGGAGCCCCCACAGCTCAGCTGTTCCCCTCGCCGCCTAGTTAAGCCGCGTCCCCTCGGCTCTGGGGTCCTGGGGGCCCTTTCAGATACCCCCGGAGGAGCGGGCAGGGGGAGGCCTGGCCGGCCGGGCAGCTCCTCGACGGCCGCGAGCACCGGCCCCAAGGCCCGTGGCCCGACTTGGCCGAGCAGCCCCCAGCCCACTGCCCCACGGCTCCCGGGCCCGCCGAGGCTGCTTTGGTCCCTCCCTCCCCCCAGCCCACGGTTAATGGTTAACGCTGTTAGGCACCAGCTTCTCCCAGGACCTGCCCGGGGCCTTGGCTCGGCCTCGGAGCTGGACCCTGGAATTAGCAGGAAGCCTCTGAGACAGACATGGGGGACCCTGCCTTGATTTACCCGCCAAGCATGGCCCAGTTAGGCTCGTTCCATGATGCAGCAGCAGCTCCTTGTTCCCGGGATTGTCTGAAAGGAAATCACCTCAGAAGGACAATTTTACGAGCCTGAGCCTATCCGTACCCTCGTTTAAAGTTTGGTTTTAATTAGGCCGGTGGGAAAAGAAAAATAAATTGCAGAAATCTGGGTAGCAAGGGGAAGGTCTCATTTCCCTTAAAATAACTGTTGAGAAGACCTATGAATCTTCAATAACAAGTGAGAAGATAAATCTACCTAATTTCAGGAGAGCGTTTCACGACGGAACTTCATGAGTATAATGAATTCTCCTTCTTCCGAAAGGCTTTACAACCCTCCGTGCCTGTTGCCTCCAACCCCTAATAACTTCTCAAACATTTGTGGGCTAATTGCTTTCCACACATAATAGTCCAACATCAAATATTCGACTTTTCCTGCTCTTTTCTGTCAAGATCACTCATTTCTTTGCCTCCTCAACCACCCCCCCCTCCGCCCCCAGTTAAACTCCGAAAAAGAAAATGCAAAAATGTTCCTCACTATGATAATTATTGTAAAGAATCTTTTATCCCAGCCCCAGCTAAAAGCAGCTGGCCCCTTATCACTGCAGGAATTTGGAGCAGGCTCTCGAGTTCCTTTGAGTCTCGACTCTGGTAGATTAGCATGTAGATGCCACATAATTGCGTCCCCTCCAGTTCTCCGAAGCCATTAGGCTCTGATTTATTTTTCTGTCTCATTCCTGCTCTGCCCTGAGAGTTCCTGGTGGAACTTGAGGTAGAGGAGTGAGGGGTGCAGATTTGACAGACCTCGAGCCGCCACACGGCTGCTGTGCTGGGGTCTGGGGCGGAGATGGACCTGCTGCCTCTGCCCCCCGCCCCCCACCAATGAAGGTGACCAGGCATTGGTCCTCGTGCCCGGGGGGCATGCGGGGGGCACCGCCTGGGGCGAGGAAACTGCGAGAAGCCAGCGTGCCCACACACTGTGCTGCAGGAAGCAGAGTGTCCGCCCTCAGACCCCAGCGAGGGGGACGTCGTCCCGAGGCCGCGGCGTCATAAAGGAACATTCCGGTTTTCGGACAAGGGACGCAGATGGGAGGGAAGCCGCTTTGAGGCTCATTCGCTCTAGCACCTTTTTCATTTCGTCGTGACTGTCGGTGGAGAGGGGAAAGAGTTCTACTTCTTGTTCTTGTGAAAAATTAAAGGAAATAGTTTCCATTGAAAGTTGTTTTCCTTTCTAGGAGGGCTCATGATCTTTGACTTCTCCCCTCTCCAGGAAAGGCCAGTGTGTTGTGTATAAAGCACATGGGACAGAGAGACAGGGTATAGCTTAATAATATTACATACATTTATGTTATAATTATTACATGTAATATATTACAATTGTTATACTCTACAGTATCTTTCCACAATACAATACACGATCTGGAGAGAACCTGTTCCTTTCGTCTTTCTTTAAAGTGGACTCTCTCTCACACCCGTCCTCCCTCCTGCCTCCGTCATGCCCAGTTGTGTCCGAGCCCACCTTCCCTCAGCGAGTCTGCGCAGAGATCCAGCCACACCTCCAGCAGGGCCGGGCCGGGCACGCTCAGGTCCCTGGGATGGGAGGGGGGACGCGATCGCCACTGCCAGCTCCGTCGCCCCCGGGGTGCTCCCGAATGCCGCCAGGACTGGTTTTTGTTTTAAATCCAAATTCCCAGTCAAAGCTGGGAAGACAAGTTGGTTGTCTGGACGGCTGACATTGGCCTTCCTGCTTGCCTTTGTTTTCCAGTTTCAACCCCCGTGCCCCTAGGTTGTTCTTAGTTTGAGCAGAAAGAGTAGAATCGAAATGGCCATTTCCGACTTCATCGCGAGGCTGGTGGGAGAGCCCCCGCCCCACTGCCTTCCAGCCCGAGATGTCAGAACCGACCCACGAGGGCATCTCCACGTGGCTCTGTGGTCAAACTGTGCCCTCGTGGTGCTGAGAGAAAAGGCTCATCCCCGAGAGAAAGTCCAAATTCCTAAAGACGAGCAGAGGCCTTCCAAGGGAATGAGTGTTAAATGTGCCTCAAACTCTCACCCAGTCACCCCCGAAACGGGAATTGGAGGTCTGTCCGTCCTGCTCCACGGGCGCCCAGACACTGAACAAACCGGGTTGTCCTGCTCTGCCACTTCCTTGCTGGGTCCTTGGCAAGGTTTTCCGCCTCTCTGGGCCTCAGTTTATCCATTAGAAAGTGCTCAAAGATTCATGAGTGAGGCTGAACTCCTGAGAGCCTGTTACCAGAGGCTCCGCAAGACACAGGCTCTAGGTCGTCGTTCCTGCTCGTCCCACAGTAGACACTTCCTGAAAAGATCTGACACCTCTGGTTTCCATTTTGAAGGCAGCCTTCTGTGGACTTCTAGAGTGACTGTCAGGACACGTGGCACATCCTTGCCACCCCCTCCCCACGGCTCATCTTGTCCTGGGGTCCCTCCTTAGGTCTCCTTCTCAGGAGCGGTTGACGAGCGTCAGGCTTCCGCAGCACTTGTGTTTGCAGGCGCTTGCTCAGGTGCTGCAGGTCTGGCCACCCTGCCTGCCTCCTGCGTCCTGGGGGCCTGGGGAGCTTGCGTTGCCCACCTCGGCCATCTTGCTTCCTTCCGGTCAGCACATGTCAGGAAAAAGCTCCGAGCTGTGGCCCTTCCTGGAGCTGTTGGGGTACAGCCACACAGCCCCTGAGGCCGGGCCTGAGACCCCGCATGTGACCCCAAAGCGACGCTGTGGCCGGGCTCCACAGACTCCGAGCTCTTTGGGTTCCTGCTCTTCCCCCAGACAAGTGGTTTCCGGACAGCAGGCTCAGGCGAGCAGGGCCAGGACGCCCGGCTCTGGCAGGCCAATCAAGGTGTCGGGGCGCTTTGGCCAGGAGCCTTTCCCACGTCACCCAGCTCCTCGCCTCTGCCCAGAGGCATGAGCAACGCCGCCTTCGATGAGCTGACGCTTGGGTCTCTGGAGGGGGACACGTGGTGTCTATGAGTGGGTGTCACCAGTGCTGTGGGCTCGGGCCGTGGAATCTCAGAGCCAGCTGCCCACAGGAGTCCACCGTGGGTGCCTGTGACCCTGGGCGCAGAGATCTGCCCCTAGCCTTAGGCCAGGGAAGCTTCCACTCAATCAGCAAGGAAGCAGCCCTCCCCCGAAACCCACGCACTGCCCGGCTGCAGAGCTGTGTCCCCTTTCCTTGGGACTCCGGAAGGTCCCATGTCTGTCATCATCTCCTGACACAGTGGGGTCAGGAGGCGGCCCCCTGTGCCCCCAGTGCCCCCATCTCCCCGTGGGCACCGAGCAGCTGGCACCCAGTAGAGGCAGGCCCTGTGGTCAGCACTGGGCCCTGGTTCGTTAAGGGTCCACTCAGACCCAGGCACAGACTGGGCCTGCCCACGCACACACAAGCACACACGCACACACACATGCCCACACGCACATCTGCATGAGCAAATGTACACACACCACCCAAATTTGCGTGTACACGCAAGCACACACTCACATGCATGCACACACATGTCCACATGGGCACACGCACACACTTGCACACATTCACACAGGCACACAAATGCACACATACCCAAATATATAACACACGCTCTGATTCATGTGTCCACAAATGCATACACACAACTCACATGCACAGTCACACAAAACACACATGTAAGCACACCTGCACAAGTGGCACACATGTGTACATCCACATAAACGAAAACACAGTCGCATACAAGTGCATGCATGGACACACAAATATGCACACATGCCCAAACATGCAAATCCATGTGCACACTTGCACACACAGCCCTTACAAATATGTGTGTAAGTGCATATCACCCACTCCTTCACACGTTTACAGGCACACACATCCACACACCGGTGCACACAAATACACACGCATGCTCTCACCAACGCAGTGTAAGTGCACACACATGCATATGCATTCACAGGAAGATGCACCGGCGGATACTCGTGCACACGCTCTGCACACACGTGCACGGCTTTCAGGCTCTCTCTGCAAGAGCTGGTGGCCTCTGCCCAGGCCCGCCTAGGACGGGGGAGCCCCGTGGGCGCCCTGGAAGGTGGGGGTTCGGGCCGCTGCCCGGTGGGAGAGGCTGGGGCTGGCGCAGAAGCGCCTGCTCCGGGAGATTTTCGGCTCTGGGCCGAGTGTTTGGCTTGGCACCGCGGCCAGCACGCCGCCTCGGGAACTTGATGATAGCCGCCCCCCTTTTAATTTGTTTGACCTTGACGACGATAATTTATTCTGAGCATTAGATCTTGTCGGCTTTTCTCTCCCAATTCATAAACAAAGTGCTCGGCCTGGCTTCCTGCCCCACGGCTGCGCGCCCTCCCGACGATGGCCGCCTGAGACGGGCGCCGGGGCCACGGCCTCTCGGTGCCGACCGCCATGTGGAGGGTCCCCTCGGGGGTCTGGGGAGCCGGAGGCAGGAGCAGGCGGCGGGAGCGGCAGGCCCGAGGGCCCGTGGTCGCCCCGGGGGGCCTGGGGGCCGCTGCCCGCTCGGCCGCCCACCTTCATGCCCCGTCTCCCCTCCAGAGGACCACACGTTCCGCTGCGACGAGTGCGACGAGCTCTTCCTGTCCAAGCTGGACCTGCGGCGCCACAAGAAGTACGCGTGCGGCTCGGTGGGGGCCGCGCTGTACGAGGGCCTGGGCGGCGAGCTCAAGGCCGAGGGCCTGGGCAGCGGGGGCGGCGACGGGCAGGCCCACGAGTGCAAGGACTGCGAGCGGATGTTCCCCAGCAAGTACAGGTGCGGCCCCTGCCCTCCTCCCCCTCCTCCTCTCCCTCCTCCCCCTCCGCCCCATTCCTCCCCCACCTCCACCCTCCCTTCCTTCCCCTCCTCCCATTTCTCTCCTCCTCCTCTCCCTTCTCACACTTCACCCCCTTCCTCCTCCTCCTCCTCCTCTCCCTTCTCCCACTTCAACCTCTGCTTCCCCCTCCTCCTCTCCCTCACCCCTCCTCCCTATTCCCCCCCTTCTCCTCCCCCACCTCCTCCTTGTCTTCCTCTCCATCTACCTTACCCTCTCCTTCTACCCTCCTCTCCCTCCTCCCCACCTCCTCTTCTCCTCCCTCCCCTCCTTCTCTTCTGCCCCATCTGCCCTGAGAGCCAGGAGGGGATCCTGGGGCCTGTGGAAGGCACCTCCACTGACAGCCGGGCGCCCCAGTGAGAGATGGAGGTGAAAGTTTCCCTCCCGTGAGACACACCTCTGGGAGCTGGCCCCAGCCCAGTTCACCTGGCACAGCTGGAACTGGGGACAGAGGCTGCCCCTAGCTGGGGACTGAGGCGGCCGCACTGCCCCCAGAGCTGGGCGTGGAGCAGGCGAGGAGGAAGGCAAGACAGGCAGGCCTGCCCGGGCTGCAGGCCTGAGGCCCCAGGTGTGGGAGCAGCCTGACCCCCGACTCACCCGCTCCTTCTCAGATGGGGGCAGAAGCTGGGAGGGGCGGCCCCCCTCGCCCTCACAGGGTGGCACCCACCTGTGCTAGGAGGGACCCCATGGTCATGGACACAGAGGGCCTGGGCCGAGCAAGGAGGCCTTGGGGATCCCTGAGAGCCCCCGGGAAAGTGGGCTCCACGTGGGGAGAAAGCCAGCAGGTCCCTAACTGGCGCCCCAGGGCCACTTGGGTGCCTGCCTCCATCCTTTGAGCATTTTCTCCTGGGCAGCTTTGCAGAGTCAGATCAAAGGCCCCTAACTGGCTGCGTGATTGCTCGGGATTAAACGCCGATCCCACCGTGCCCCCCCGGGGGCTGCAAGCCCCCTAGCCTGAACAGATGAGGGAGAAAATAAGCGTTTGGGTAAATCCTGGCGGAGGCCCTTCTCAGCACTGCACAGGAGGGTCCGAGTTTCCTTTAAATAAACACATAAATCACAATTAACAGCAGGGGAAAGAGACCATCTCCTGACGCTAAAGAACTGGGCCTTTCGGAGCTAAATGGATGGCTGGGCCCGTAATTAACAGGCCCCGGCAAGACGGCTGCTCATGAAGATTAACGGCGCTACCTCGACGGCAGGAGAGCCAGGGGGTCCCAGCAGCTGTGGGCCCCCTCGGGGTGTGGCGGGGGGGACGCAGCCTGGCTTGGCCGGCGAGCGACCCAGCGGCCGGCAGAGGGGTGGCCTTGGGTTTCCTGGTTTGCCCCGATTCTGGGGCTCGTGGAAACGTTGGAAACTTGTAGACTCCTTTACTTTAGGTCCAAGTTTATAAATAGACAGGGGGAGAAGCCAGGGCTTGTGGGCTGGGGTCCCAGCCAGGCCTCGGGCTGCCTGGAGTCGGTCTTAGGAAAGGGCCTGGCCCCTGTCTGGACCCTGGCGTCCTCGGCCCACCCCCAGTGCCCATCGGGAGAGGAGGGGCAGAGGCGGGACTGCACGCACCCCGAGGCCCAGCAGGGAGTGAGGGGGCTCCAGGGACCCCCTGGGACACAGCCTCCTGCGTGTCGGCCTTGACCACCTGGGGCCTCCCCTCCTGGGCAGCGGGCAGCAGCTGCTTCCCCACAGCAACGGCCAGTGCTCCCACCACCTCCCATCTCCCGTACCCCGCAGTGACCATCCGTCCCCGCCTCCCAGGCGACCGCCCATCCCCCATGCCCGCAGTGACCACCTGTCCCCGCCTCCCCGGGTGACCACCTGCCCCACCCCCCACGTGGTTGCCCATCCCCCACCCCCCCGTGGTGACCGCCCGCCCCCCGTGCCGCAGCTTGGAGCAGCACATGATCGTCCACACAGAGGAGCGAGAGTACAAGTGTGACCAGTGTCCCAAGGCCTTCAACTGGAAGTCCAACCTCATCCGCCACCAGATGTCCCACGACAGCGGCAAGCGCTTCGAATGTGAAAACTGCGTGAAGGTAGCTGCGCAGGCCTGCCGCTCGCAGTGCCCTCTGCTGCGGGGCCTGGCTGGGCGCTGCCGGGGGCTGCGCACGGGAGGACACGCGTCTCCCCCGGCCCCTGCTTTAGAATTCGGGCGAAGTGGCCGCAGGGGCACTCCCCAGCCCCTGGAGTCACTCAGGGCTCAGAAGATGCAGGGCCCGGGGAGGGGTCCTCGCCAGCGCAGGGAGGGGGGCCTGGCGGGGTGAGCCGCATGGCCCAGCAGCCGCACCTCCAGCCCTCGCTCCGAGCTCAGAAACGCTCCCCGAATTCACGTCTCGGTGCGGTCTCGGGGTCACAGCCACTGAGCCCCCGTTATCGAGGGGCCTGAGGCCCAGGGGTGCCTGGCGCCTCCCAGGCCACCGGCGGTCAGCACCCCGCAGAGTCGCGGCCCAGCCAGGCCGCTGCGGGGTCCAGGCTGGGGTGCGGGTATGCAGGAGGGTGCAAGCCTGATGGCGCTGCCCCCCCCCAGGTGTTCACGGACCCCAGCAACCTGCAGCGGCACATCCGCTCCCAGCACGTCGGCGCCCGGGCGCACGCCTGCCCCGACTGCGGCAAGACCTTCGCCACGTCCTCGGGCCTCAAGCAGCACAAGCACATCCACAGCACGGTCAAGCCTTTCATATGTGAGTGGGCCCCACGCCCCGATCCCCCCGGCCCACCCGGCCGGGCTCCCGAGCAGCCCGGTGGCTCTGGACGGCCGCCAGCTCGGGGGCCTGACCGCGCTGGCGCCCTGCCTGCCCGCTCGCCTCCCCACCCTCTGGGCTCTCTCCCTTGCGGTGGCTGGAGGTGGCTGGGGGCAGGGGCAGGGGGCGTTCCAGCAGCCGCAGCCCGCACCCCCGTCAGCCCCCCTCGGCCCTCGTGCACACCCACCCCACCTGACCTCCCAGGAGTGTCCGCGCAGGCCTGCACGTCCTCACCCCGCCCGGCCCTCCCTACACCCTGCAGAGGCCTCTGCCGCGGCGGGGGCTGCACACCCCCTGTGGAGCTTCCCTTCCACGGGGCGGGGAGCGGCACAACCGCTAACGGCAGGGCACAGCAGCACACGGGCCTGGGGGCAGGGGCGCGGGGCGGGTGGGCCTCCCCGGGACTAGACTGGCCGCCAGGGGCCCTGCGCCGCGACGTGGGTGAGAGGCCTGTTGGGTGGGGGGGCGTTCCAGCCGAGACCCGAAGGAGGCATGGGTGCCGGTCGGGGACTGCGGACGCAGAGGCCTCGAGGCCTGCTGTTTTTGGGGAGTGATGGGAACAGGGGTCAGAGGTCACAGAGGCCTGGGCATGGGGCCAGTGGGCCTGCACGGAGGTTCTGACCCCACACCACTGCCCAGAGCCAGGCCTGGCTCTGCAGGTGAGGGGCATGGTCCCCGCAAGGCCACCTCCCCCCACACCAGCCCGAGCTCCGGGGTCCCCTCCGCCCCCTCAGGTTTGATAATGAACCAGAATGACTCAGGAAAATCATTATGCTTAACGATTATACTTTTATTATGGCAAAGAGGGTACTGGTCAAAACAGACCCAAAACTGGCCAGGGCTGGGGGGTCCCCAGACACAGGGCTGCCGGGTCCTCTCCCCGGGGATTCAGTGCAGGTCTCCCCCTGCCACACACCCACGGGTGGGACTCGCCAGGGCAGCTCCCCGAGCTTCAGAGTCAGAGCCCTTGTTGTGTAGGCGAGACGGACGCAGCTGAGGCCACGCGGTCAAGCCCCACTACAGACGCTCCCTCCCCGAGGCTGGCCCCCAAGCCCACCCCCATCCCAAGGCTGTGTTTCTGTGCTCCCCTCCCCCCAAGTCTGTGGTGAAACAGCCTCACCCCATCACCGCACTAACGGAACTTCTGTGTGTGTTTTGGGGACCCCATGAATAACATCCCAGGACTTGGAGGTTTCTCCCGGAAGCCCAAAGGCTTTTTGGAGGCCCAGCAGCTCCTGGAATTTCCTCTCCCAGCGATGCACTAGGTCAGGGTTTCCCACACACGAGTGCCTGGCGTCCCGACAGACTCCCACGTGGCGGGTGCCGTTGCTCTCTCCACCTGAGAAAGCAGGACGTCGAGGCAGCGGGCCTCAGCCCCCACTGCCCAGGCCTGCCCGGGTACCCCACGTCTGGAGATAGAGCTCACCCACATGTGGGCACCGCACGGCACTGGATGCCTGTCCCGGAGGGCGAGCTGACTGGCCGGCCTGGCCTTTGCCCCCTGGCAGGTGAGCAGGCCTGGCCCCTCCTGCCCCTGTCCCCAGCCCAGCTTCAGGCTGCCTTGCTAGAGGAGGGGGCTTACTCGCTCCCCTCCCAGCGCAGGAACTGAGAGGAGAAAGCGTGTGGTCTACAGCCTCCCCACCGACTTTATCTGTCCACCTGCCACCTCCTCCTAGAAAGAAGCTGTGGGCCACGGAGGGGGCCACGGAGGCTCCGCTTCCCCTGGGGAGCTGGGAGGAGGCTGAGCTGGGTGAGGGTCGGGGCTGGGGGAGCTGCGGCTTTGCCCGGTCAGTGCTCAGGGACCTTGCGCAAGTGGGAGCCGCACGTCATTGCCGAGAGCCAAGGCTGAGGAGCCGGCCAGCGGCGCGGAGGGCCAGGTCACGTGGGTAACGCAAGCTCCAGGAACCGCAGTTCTCAGGGAGGGTCTGAGCCCCACTCTGCCTGCACTGCGCAACCCCCGAGCGGCAGAGGAGCACGGGGCGCTGCCGGCAGTTGCCCTGCCGCCCGGCTATGCCCCGTCCCCCTCTTGAGCCGGGCTCTCTTCAGGGTCGTTTCCTTCAGTGTGGGGGACACAAGTCTGTGTGTGTCCCCCAACCACAGCAGAGCGCCCCAGGGCACGTGTTAGAGGGGCTGCCGCTGGGCAGATAACGTGGGTGTGTATTCGAGTGTGAGTGTGTTTGGGTCTGAGTGTGAACATGTGTTTATACGTCTTTGTATGAGTTCGTGTATGTGTGAATGCTTGTGCATATGAGTGTGTGTTCATGTATTAGTGAGTAGAAGAGTGCATTTGTGTGTGTGAGCATGTGTTTTTATATGTGGGTGTGTTTGTGTGCATCTGAGTGTGTGGGTGTGTGTTTGTAAATGTGTTTGTGTGTTTAAGAATGCCTGGGTGTTAGTGGGTGTGAGTTTGCATGAGTGTGTATTTGAGTGTGTTTGTGTGAGTGGGTATGTATTTGAGTGTGTTCAGTGCCTGTTTTTGAGTGAGAGTGAGTGGGTGTGTATTTGAGTGTGTTAAGTGTGCATGGGTGTGAGTAGGTGTATACTTGCATTTTTAGTGCATGTGAGTAGGTGCATCTTAGTGTGAGTGGGTGTGTATCTGAGGGTGAGACTGTTAGTGAGTGGGTATGTGAGTGTGAGCAGGTGTGTATTTGAATGTGGGTTGAGTGTGTATAGGTGTGTTTGAGGGTAAGAGTATGTTAGTGAGTGGTGGTATATTTGAATTGTGTTCAGGGTGTGTGAGTGTGAGCAGCTGTGTATTTGAGTGTGTGCTGAGTGTGTGGTATGAGTAGGTGTGTATTTGGGGGTGTGAGTGCGTGTTCCGGAGCTTGCACCACCAGGAAGAGGAGCCGGGGCCCAGAACGCACGCCCACTGGCTTCCCGCGGCTGCGCTCCGGTGGAGGCACAGGGAGCCGAGGGTCCTCCTCGGCCCCTCCAGGCGGCCGCCCCCCTTCCAGGGCCCTGAGCCAGCACCTGCCACCCCAGGCCCACAGGCCAAGCCCCTGTGAGGGCTCCGCGGCCGCGGGGCTGTGGCGGCCGGCTTGGCCGGCGCTGACCGGGCCGCACACTCGCCTCGCTTCCCCGCAAGGCCGCGGCTGAGGAGTATTTATAGGCTGCCCCCGTGGAGCACGCCTCACGGTTAGCGGCCTCGCAGAGAGGGCAGGTGTGATTAAATGAGGCAAAGCTCTCCCTGCAGCCTTGAAAACTTCCTGCCATGTCAGACGGCCAGGAAAGCAGCCGTTAATATAAATAGATATTGTGACTAAGGAACACAGTGATCTCGGAGAAAAGCTCCCAGCGAGGCTAGCGTGACATCAGGCCGCCGAGGATTTGCAGGGAGTGGGAAACGCGCTGAAATCAGTTTCCACTGCGGCTGCACTTAGGAAGCAAACCGTCCTGCCGAGAGAGACACAGGCGGCGTGAGCGTGAGCGTGCACAGACGCGGCGTGAGCGTGCGCGGGAGTGCGTGCTGGTCTGCGTGTGCAGCCCTCCCTTTCTTGTTAGGAAAACAAGAGGAGACTCTGCCGGTGCCTGGCTGGCCCCAGCTCGCTGGCCGTGGGGAGCTGCCCCGAGCCCGGGTGCCGGCGGTGGCCCTGGCTGCCGCGCTCCGCGCGTGGGGAGAAGAGGCTCCGGGTGTTGTCGGCCAAGCTGCCGCTGCTGTGCCATCCCACGTGGGAGGCCCTGATGGTGGGACAGTTGCTCGGACCTGGAACCTGTCCCCTCTCCAGCCCCCTCCTGAGCTGACCACCGCCTCCCCAGCTTCTACCGTAGCCAACGGCTCCCGAGTACCACAGGGACCCCACTCAGCCCGGGACGCGGGGTCTGCTAAGGACCCTGTATTAGTTGGGTTCTCTAGGGAAACAGAATCAATAGGGAATATCTGTCAAGAGTACGAGATTTTATGAGTCTCTCACGTGACCGTGGGGAGGCCCAAGTCCAGGCTGCACAGGCAGGCTGCAAGCCAGGGCCTCCGATGAAGGTCCAGGGAAGGTCCTAGATGAGTTTCCGGAAGACGCTGGCTGTCCAAAGACGAGCTGGGAAACTCTCCCTGAATGCTGAAATCGCTTCCCCTTTTAAGGCCTTCAGCTGACTGGGGAAAGCATCACCCCGTGCTGACGGCGATCCCCCTGATGACGTGGATGTAGTCGGCCAGACACACAGTGAACTCACTGGTGACTGAAGCCCGTAAATGTCCTTGTATTACGATTAGCCTAGTGCTTGCTGGACCAGACAACCGGGCACAATTACCTGGCCGAGTTGACACAATAGCCTGACCATCACAGACCCCAGGGAAGGTTTGCGTCACCCCTGGGGCCTGCCCCTGGGGCCCAGGTCACGGCCTGGGGTGAAGGAGGCAGGAGCGGGATGCACAGGGAGCACACTCGGCTGAGGGCAGGCGGCTCCTTCCCGCCCCCGTTGGGACGATGGTACCCAAGCACAGAGGCGAGTGGGCCGGGCGTTCGGGGCAAGCAGCCCCCTCCTCGGCCGAGGAGGCCACAGACGCAGCCACGTGCCCAGCCTGGGTCCTTGCCTGCCCAAAGGGTGCCAAGAGGCCTTGGCTCCACAGCAGACATGCCCCTGGGGAGGAGGGCGCTTGGCGCTGCCATCCCCACGTCCACGGGGAAGGTTGAGGCGCAGCGGGATGGAGCCATCCGTGCTGTGCCCTGGAGCCGCAGGCCAGGTGGCCCTGGCCGATCCGAGCCGGGTCCCCCGCGCCTCTTGTCTGGCTGCCCGTCCACAAGACCAATAGGTGCCAGCCCCCCAGGCTGCTGCACACGGGACACCGAGGCCTGCAGGGTCGGGCACACGCACTCACACACACTCACACTCACTGGTCACTGAGGCCAGCCCCAGGGTCAGGCACGTGTGTAAACACAAAAACACATGCATACACACACGTGCACACACATGTTCACACACACTAGTCACCGAGGCAGCCACAGGGTTGAACACACATGCGTGTGTGAACATGTGTGCACACTAGTCCCTGAGGCCAGCCCCTGGGCTGAGCATACACGTGTGCACACCCACATGAGTGTAAACCTGCACACCCATGTGCATCCACACACATGCACACACATGCACACACCAGTCCCTGAAGCAGCCCCAGGGTCAGGCATGCATATGTACACACGGGCACACATGTGAGGGCACATTCATGACACAGGTATGTGTCCGTGCACACTCACATGCACACACATGTGCACACAGTCCCTGGTGCCAGCCCCGCGGTCAAACACACGTGAGTGCACACATGCACACTCATGCACACACGTACACACACGTGCACACCGATCCCCGCGACCGGCCCCAGGGCCGCACGCTTGCGTGCCACTCCCCGACCCTGGGCCCTGCAGCCCGCTCCCCATCATTTCACGCGGCGTCTCTCTGCTCTCTGCTGGCGCTTTAGGTGAGGTCTGCCACAAGTCCTACACGCAGTTCTCCAACCTGTGCCGGCACAAGCGGATGCACGCCGACTGCCGCACACAGATCAAGTGCAAGGACTGCGGGCAGATGTTCAGCACTACCTCCTCCCTCAACAAGCACCGGCGCTTCTGCGAGGGCAAGAACCATTACTCGCCGGGCGGCCTCTTCGCCCCGGGCCTGCCCCTGACCGCCAGCCCCGTGGTGGACAAGGCCAAGCCCTCAGCCAACCTCAACCACGCGGGCCTGGGCTTCGGCGACTACTTCCCGTCCAGGCCGCACCCTGGGGGCTTGCCCTTCCCCGCCGCGCCCCCGGCCTTCTCGGCTCTCACTCCCGGCTTCCCGGGCATCTTCCCCCCGTCCCTGTACCCCCGGCCGCCCTTGCTGCCCCCGACACCACTGCTCAAGAGCCCCCTCAACCACACGCAGGAGGCCAAGCTGCCCAGCCCCCTGGGCCACCCCGCGCTGCCCCTGGTCTCCGCGGTCAGCAACAGCAGCCAGGGGGCTGCGGCCGCCTCGGGGGCGGAGGAGAAGGTCGAAGGCAGCAGCCTGGAGGACGCGTACGTGGAGAAGCTCAAGGCGAGGGGCAGCGACCTGTCGGACGGCAGCGACTTCGAGGACCTCAACACCACAACGGGCACCGACTTGGACACCACGACGGGCACCGGCTCGGACCTGGACAGCGATGTGGACAGCGACCGCGACAAGGGCAGGGACAAGGCCAAGCTGGCCGAGGGCAAGCCCGCGTCGGCGGGGGTGTCCATACCGCCGGGCGGCCCGAACAGTGTCGGCGAGCTGCCCGTCTTCTACCCCCAGCACGCCTTCTTCCCACCGCCCGAGGAGCAGCTGCTGACCGCGTCGGGCGCGGCCGGCGACTCCATCAAGGCCATCGCCTCCATCGCCGAGAAGTACTTCGGCCCCGGCCTCATGGGGCTGCAGGAGAAGAAGCTGAGCTCGCTGCCCTACCACTCCGTCTTCCCCTTCCAGTTCCTGCCCAACTTCCCCCACTCCCTCTACCCCTTCGCGGACCGGACCCTCGCCCACAACTTGCTGGTCAAGGCCGAGCCAAAGTCGCCCCGGGACGTCCTCAAGGCAGGCGGCCCCAGCGCCGAGTCCCCCTTCGACCTCACCACCAAGCCAAAGGAGGCGAGGCCCGGCCCGCCCGCCCCCAAGCTGCCCTCCGCCCCGGCGTCCGGCGAGGAGCCGCTGGACCTGAGCATCGGCAGCCGGGCGCGGGCCAGCCAGAACGGCGGGGCGCGGGAGCCCCGGAAGAACCACGTCTACGGCGAGCGGAGGCCGGGGGCTGGCGAGGGGCTGCCCAGGATGTCCCCGGCGCACCTGCCCCAGCAGCCCCCCCTGCACTACGCCAAGCCGTCGCCCTTCTTCATGGACCCCATCTACAGGTATCCACACGCCCTGCGCTCAGAGCCGCCCCCTGGCGGGCTCTCCCCTGCGCCGGGGCTGCCTCAGGAGGCGCCGGGCTCGGGCACGCGGCCCTCCCCTGGCCAGGCCTGCCTGGGCGCTGCCCGGGGCCACGTCGGGGAGGCCTGGGGGGGCGGTCTCCCAGCCGCTTTGGGTCCTTTGTCCTGACAAAGGGGCTGCCAGCTGTTCTGCCTCGAGCCCCTCCCAAGCTTCGCCCTCAGACCCAGCCCTGAGGCCTGCGGCAGCCGCGCCTTTTCGGGACCGACCGCACCTCCTCTGAGACCTTTTCCACCTCTGGGACCACAGTGGGGGCTTCCTGGGGGTCCAGGGGAGAATGAGAGCCGGAGCTGCTGGTCCCGCTGCCAACAGTGCAGGGGAAGGAAGTGGGGAGCTTGGGAGGCAGGAAACGATGCTATCCGATCCCACCTGTGAAACGGCCAATTCAATCCCACTCCCCACCCCTGGGGACCCCCCCACACCCCTGGCCAGCACCTCAGGGAGCCCTGGGGAGAGGCCTGTGCACACGGCATGTGTGTGCACATATGTGCTCGCCTGCACCAAGTGTGGGGAACACGTGGGGAACATGTGAGCCACCCAGGAGGACACGGTGCCGCCATCCTACGTAGGGCCCACCCGAGATTGGGGTGAGGAGGTCTTGCCGGCCGTGGGCAGAGCCCAGCAGGTCAGAGCTCCTTCGGTCATCAGAGCAGAGGGGTCCCCGATCCTCTGCTGCGAAGGCACCCCGCTCTGGCCGCCAGCTCGCACCCCACTGGCCCCGCGCCCTCTGCACCGACCCTCCCTGGCCCAGCCGCCTGTGCCTGCAGCCCCATCCTTCTTCCCACTAAAGACCTGGGGACACGAGAAAGGCCCCCTCGGGGCGTTTTTTTTACAATTACGCTGTCCACCTATTGCTTGAGAAAGACTCAGCTGAGCGTTGACAGAGAGGGGACGCCTGCTGTTCCTTGGCGTCCCGGGGAGGCAGTGGCCGGCTAAAGGCCGAGGAAACAACCACCAACTGAAAGAGAAGGATGCGAGACCCCGGCAAGGCCGGGGGTGGGGGGTGGCCGTGACGTGAGGGAAGGGGCTCCCGCTCACGGTGGGGCCATCGGAGACCAAGAGGACGGAACCTTCCAGTCAGGCCCCCAACCTTGGAGCCAGCAGGCGGGCAAGCTCTCCCCACGCCGCCCCCGGGCTGCCTCCAGCCCCCCACCTGTCCCCAGCCCCTCTCCCTCCACGCAGCCTTCCCTGAGCTCCAGGCTTGGTTTGGAGCCTTAGGCGGTTTCCCCGAAGGAGCGAGGGAGCACCTGTGCAGCCTGGCTGTTTCCTTGGTCCTTACGGGGACTTAGGGCCCTGCAGCTCCAGGAGGAGCCCCTCTGCTCCGCCCTCACACACCGTCTGGCTCCAGGGCAGGTGTCCCTCCCAGGAAGCAGCTGCAAAGCACCTGCCGAGCAAGCCAGGGCTCTGTGGGGGAGGCAGGCAGGGGCAGCTTCCCAGGTTGGGGCAGGGACCCTCAGCTCCTGGGGGCAGCCTCGGGCGAGCCCACGCAGGGGAAACGGGCCCCAGGATAGAGGAACCCAAACCCTGCCCGCCAGGCGTCCAGGGCCCCTCCCACCCCATGCGCGGCCGCGTCTGCCAGCAAGGCCGAGGTACGCTGCAGAGACACAGCCCAGCATCGCTGCGTCCTGGCACTGCGCCCCCTGCCCACCATGGCCAGCGGGCCTGCTCCCCTGGGGGGGTCACTCAGGGGCTGCGCGGGCGCCAAGGGCAGGGACAGGCAAGACGACGAGGACACAGACCTCACGCCGGCTGCTGCCCTGCACGCCTCGTTGGCCGCCTCGAGGCCCTGGGCCACGTTTGACATGTGGGGAGGGGGCCGTACAATCCCCCCAGAGAGGACAGCCCACACCTGTGGGCATGGAGCCGCCCGCACTGAGAGGGGCTCGGACCCTCCCCCTTCCAGCCGTCTGTGGCCCCCCAAGTGCCTCGTGGCGAGGCTGGATTCGACGCAGCCCAGCTTTGGGCCGGCCGTTTACGCACGAAGCGGGTGCCCCCTCCCCAGGAGCTGAGTGTCCCCTGGAAAGGAAATCTCTGGAAGCACATCCCCTGCCCTCTCCCTGTGCCTGTGCCCTCTGCCTCCTGGGCCTTCCTTGGCGCAGGTGTCTGGTGGGGCCCTCGCCCCCTCCCTGCCGCCTGCCAGCTGGGGGCCTGAGAAGCCAGGGCCGAGCTTGGACGGGGCGAGGGGCCGGCGCCGGGCAAGGACCTCAAGCAGATGCAGCAGGAAGGCTGTGCCTGGACAGACGCCGAGGGCAGCCGGGAAGGTGCTGATCCTCCGGGCCTGAGCGTGCCCCAAGCGGGGACGGTGGAGACCCTGCACGGGGCTGGGCGACAGGACGCGCGGCCTTTGGGGCCATCGGGTTTATGGCGGGCGCCCTCCCACCTCTGCCACTAGCAGGCGTATTGTGACTTTGGGGAAAATTCTAGAAGATTCTGTAGGAGCCACCACGAGGTTGCTGGCAGGGCCCCGCAGGCGGCTGTGGGGAGCCCCTCGCACGTGTTGGCACCAGGGGAGGAGCGGGCGGCCCGAGGGGCACGGTCTGGTGCTGGCACTTCCTGATCCCCGGTCCTACTGTGTGCGAGCCCGGGGGCCCCGGAGGTGGCAGGTGCACCAGCCGCGGCCCCCAGCCAGGGCGGAGTGGCTGGGGGGATGCGTAACCCTCTGTGTTGCTGTCCAGCAGGGTAGAAAAGCGCAAGGTGGCAGACCCCGTGGGAGTCCTCAAGGAGAAGTACCTGCGGCCGTCCCCACTGCTCTTCCACCCGCAGGTAGGCCCCGAGCGCCGCAGGGGAGAGCGTGCCCCGAGACCCCCGGGCTGTGGGGTCAGCTCTGAGCCAGTGTTGGGGTTGGGGGGCCCCCCGGCGCGCTTGGCGCATGGTCTCAGCCTCCGCTGCGCCCAGGGCTGCAGGAGCTGGAGAGGCTGGGAGGGGCAAGGGGCTCCCACGGGCGGGGACGCTGCTGGTGGGTCTCCAAAGACCTCCTGCTCACGGCCTCAGGAGGCCGCTGAGACCCCCATGCCCGGGCCCACCCGCCGAGGCCCAGGGCTTGGACAGCCCCTTAGGCCGCTGTCCAGCGTTGGACAGGGTCTGCATGGTTGGGCGGCCACGTGGGGCCGCTGAGGAGCTGCGTTCTCACGTTCAGCTCGCTCAAGTCGCTCTGTTTCCGCGGAAGCATCGCGGCGCCCACTGGCACCCGGAGCCGCCTCTCAGGGGCTTGACCCGGTATGCAGCCGCCTCCTCCACCCCAGAGTCAACGGTGAGCAGCCCACAGGCACCTCTGCCAGACTCGAGGGGCCAAAACCAGGCGAAGGGGTCAACCGAAGGACCACACGTGGCCTGCGGCGGGAAGGAGACAGAGGGGTGGGCTCGCGGGGCTGGTAGGGGCCCCACACCATCCAGGGGGATGCGCCGGTGATACCCAAAAGCCCTGAGGCATGGTGTGCGGTGCAGAGAGGGCGACTGAGGCACAGAGGGCTGCAGCATGGGCCAGGCGAGGGGTCAGGACAGACCCCAGTGACCCCGGGGGTGTCAGGGTCCGTGCGGGGGATCAGGCAGCCAGGGAGAAGGAGGCTGCCGCGGAGGAGGCATGAAGCAGACAGACAAATGGAGGAAGGAGGAAAGGTGGGAAAGGGAGGGCGGGGGAGGGCAGAGAAGGGCTGCCGTGGACGGTGGACGCAGCCACGTAGGGTGACCATCAGAATGAAAGGGCCACGGGACGCGGCAGAGGGCAGGGGTGCCAGCAGGCCTCTGCCACACGGGCGAGACCTGAGCATGTTTCAGTGAACAGAGCCTGGGGGGGGCGGGGGGCGGGTGAAGGGAGCGGGTGCCGGAAGCAGTTGAGAAGGCCGAGGGTCTGGCAGCCATGGGGAGAGGGTCCCAGGAGGCCATCAGGCGTAGCCTCAGAGGGAGCGCGGCCGTCTGCTGAGAGCAGGCCTGGGGCGGCCAGCCCCGACACCTGGCGGTCACCCCGAGAGCCTGCCCAGGCTGTGGGCAGCTTCTGTCCTGCTGAGCCACCAGCTCCCATGGGGGAAGGTGCAGAGAGGGGGCACTTGGGGGGCTGGGCCGAGGCAAGTCTCCCCTCGCCCGGGGGACTTTGTGTGCTGCCTGAAGGAGGGGGCTCCGGGAGGCCTGCCTGAGTGGACAAATGGACAAACAGCAGCCTGTGAACCTCCCAGGGCTCTTGGCTAAACTTAGCACCCCATTGTTAGCCTGGGGCCCTGAGCTGGGTTACTAACTTCCCCCCATTTTCCTGGCCCTCCAGGCACATCCTGCATTTGTCCTGATATCTGAGGGGGAGGGGGCCCACCCAGGCCGAGGAGGCCCTGCCCATTGTTCCCGCAGCCCACCTGCCCCCACCGCTGCCCTGAGGGCCCAGCGCCAGGAGGGGGCGGCAGGGAAGCCAAGGACAGGTCGCTGCTCTTCTGTGCTGGCCTGCGAGCGCCCTTGGCCCAGTGGGCAGCTTCTAGACCCTTCTGCCCCCAAAGTCGGACGGCGCGGGGTGCAGGGCCAGGCACTCCCACCCTGGCATGGTTCACTGCCAGCCCCGCGGCTCTGGGGCACCTCAGGAGTGGCGAGTTCCAAGGTGCCCCGAGGCAGAGCCTGAAACCGAGACCCCCGGGCAGGGGGGCCGAGGGTCCTGCGCCCAGCCTCAGTGCCACCCCGGGGACCTATCGGCCGGGCTCTGGAGGGGCGGCAGGAGGCCGGGGGAGGCCATTTCCATCGTCCGTCGGCGAGCATCCCGCCAGGAGGGGCTCTGGGCAGAGCTGGCGAGGTGGGGGGCGGCTCTTGCTCACGGGTGGATGGCCTTTCCCGCTCATTAGCTCCTTTCGGGGTTTTTCCTGTAACCAGCCGGCGGCTCCCTAAATAGCAAAATGCCTCCGCTGGAGCGGCCGCGGCCTCTGCTCAGCGCATCAAAAGCCCGCGCCCCGCCAGCAGCCGCCTCCGCCTAAGTGCCTGGGGACAGCGCAGGACAAAAGCTAGCGCCAGGCGCTCCGCCGCGGGCCGAGTGGCCGGTGCTGGCCGACAGCCCCCGCCCCGGGAGCCATGGTTTCGTCCCCGGCGGGCAGCAGGTCGCCTGCTCCAGGTGCCGCTCAGTGTGGCTCGGCCGTGTGCGGAGGCCGCGGGCGCTGGGCCCGGGGCCCGGGGCGCCCCACCCCGGCCCAGCTTGCCTGCTCTTTCAGTCCCGCCGGCAAGGGGCCTTCTCCCTGAAGCCGGCCTCTCCCAGTGACCAGAGCATTTTCGGGAAACACAGCCTCTTTCCCGCTCCATCTGCAGTCCCTCCAGGCCACGCCCCCGCCCCGCCCCCTGCTCTCTGGTCGCACAGGTGTGTATTTAGCAAACATGCACCCGGTGCCCGCTGGGAGCCAGCCCCGCTGGGCCCTGGAGACACTGTTGCCACGTTCAAGGGGAGCAGAGGCGCACGCCGTGTCCCAGGTGTTTGCGCCCTGAGCTCTCTTCTGTTGAACCCCAGAGGGGCGCTTCGTTCCAGGCCCCGCTTGGTCATTCCAGGCCACAGGCAGCCCCCAGAGCGGCCCTCCTGTTCCCCAAGGGGCAGGAGAGACCCTAAGACGCAGGGCCACAGAGCCCGTCTGCTCCCGCAGCCGCCCACTCCGTCCCTGGCCCTGCCCACCCCCCCGCGCTCCCTTCTCCTCCCTGAGCGAGCCCTGGGCGTCTCTGGGAGCAGAGGGCAGGCCGAGGGGCAGTGATGCGGGAGTCCTGCCCACCTCCCCACGCAGCCTCAAAAGGGCCAGCCAGGGGCCCCTGCAGCCCCTGAGCAGTTGGGGGGATCACTTTGGAAGAGGTCCAGGGCACCGAGGGCCCTTCCGTCACAGGCTGGTGCCATTGCCCAGAGAATGGCTTAAGCAGGGGTTCTTAACCTTTTTTGTCCCACGGGCTCCTTTGTCAGTCAGGTGAAAACACAGACCCCTTCTCAGAAGGTAGCAGCAGATAGTTTTATGACACTCAACATCGGACATCAGAGAAAATAAAGATAATAAATTGATTTTTTTCAATTCAAGCTCACGGAGCCGCTGAAATCTTTCCATGGTCCATGGACCCCTGGTTAAGATCCCCTGGCTTAAGGGAAAGTCCTGGTGCCTCAGTGCTCTCCAGTCCTTCTTCTGGGGGGCACACCTTCCATTTTGAGGGGTTTGAGGGCTCCCCTAGTTGGGTCCCGCCCTCCAAGGCTGCCTTCCCTTCCACACATGCCCCTCCACCCTTTCTTCCCAAAGTTCGCCGTGGGGCCGAGCCCAAACTCTTTGCAGCCAGTTACACTTTTGGGGATGATACTCCTGAAAACGTTGCCTTACTGAGTACTCCGAGTTTAATTCACCTGCGTCCACGATTCCCGCCACCCGCTCGCCTGGCTGCCGGCTATCTAGCACCAGTGACATCACTCCCACCCCAGGCTGAGGAAGACATCCGTGGCAGCACCTTTTGGCCATGTCGATTTGACACGTGCCGTGTGACATTTGCCATTATTCTTTTGAATACATAGCTGGGCCTGTGACCTCAAGTACTTTGCCTGCAATTACATCAGGGTACCACCAGATGGCAGTGGTGCCTCAGGCCCATGAGATCATGTTTTAAACGATTTCAGGGTAGATGCCATTTTCCAAAACTTCAAGAAAAAAAACAAGTTGATAAAACTCATGTCCCTCCCCACCCAAAACCAGGCAGTGAGGCTGGTTGGCAAACGCCAGTTCCAGCTCCCAAAAACTGGGTCCTGGACCGTAAGTGGAGCATTTCAGGATGGCCATGGAAGGCAGCTCAGCCCCGGAAGATGCCAGGAGACCCCAGGCCCCAGTGTCCGTGGACACCAACGTGGCCCTCTTGTTCAGCCTGACACGCCCACCTGTAAAGGGCTCTCCAGAGAGGCGACAGCTCCTCAGAGTCCTGTAAACTCTCCTCTCTCTCGTGCCGACAGATGTCCGCCATCGAGACCATGACGGAGAAGCTGGAGAGCTTTGCGGCCTTGAAGGCTGACTCGGGCAGCTCCCTGCAGCCCCTCCCCCACCACCCCTTCAACTTCCGGTCCCCGCCCCCGACGCTCTCGGACCCCATCCTCCGCAAGGGCAAGGAGCGATACACGTGCAGGTGAGACAGGCCCCAGGACGCTGGCGGGGCGGCGGCTGGAGGCCTCGGTGTCCCTGCGTCTCCACGGAAACGCTCATCATTAGAGCCAAAGTGACCGGCCCGCATCTGCTAGAGGTCGTCCTCAGCAACCGGCGACGCGGGGTGGACGTCCCCCTGCCACGCCGCAGGCTGAGCTCGCCGCGGCCCACCTCGTCAAGGGACACTCCCCACTGCTCTCCGGCCAGTGTAGCCGGTGCAGACCACGGGCAGGACCCCTGGGCGGGGGTCACGGTGGGTGGGCCAGGGCGGGGGGCTCCTGTCGGCTCCCAGCCTTCTCAGTAAGCTGAGGCTGGCTCTGGGGGTGAGACGAGTTTGCAAACTTGCACGCGGCATCAGCGGCGGCCTGGCAGCCTGGTGGGAACGCGGGGAGCTTTGTACCCCACGTCTCCCTCACCCTCTGCTCCCTCGCCCCCAGGTACTGTGGCAAGGTCTTCCCCCGATCAGCAAATCTCACCCGGCACCTGCGGACACACACTGGGGAGCAGCCATACAGGTATGGACGCCCCGGGCCTCAGCCCCCTTAGCGTCCCTCCTCTGACTGCAGACGCTGTCCCCGGCGGCTCCCTGCTCGGGTCCAGGTAGACAGCAGGGTGGTGGGCTGGGGGTCGGGGGGTCGCCTTGAAAATGCGGGCAGTGGCCATCCTGACCTCTCCTTACCCTGCCATCCTGCTCCCTGGGATGTGAGGGCCAGGCAGAAGGTATGCGGAAGCTTCTGGAAAGCCCCGGCAGTGGGATGCGCAGTTGCCGCTCTCCCACCTGCCGTTGGGGTTTCCACTGGGCAGGGGCTCCAGGTGGAGGGCAGAGCCCGGCAGCCGGGGCCTGGATGGGATGTGTGGGGAAAACCTCAGCCCCGGCCCAAGGCCGTCTGTCACAATGGCCCACCTGCCCCCTGGTTGGTGGACAGGGCGGTGGGCAAGGCCGGCCAAGGACAGCTCCCCTGGAAGAGGAGCTGCAAGCGCGTGCATCCCCCCAGCGAGGCCCTTACAGAAGGGGCAAGTCTGCTCCCTGCCGCCCCCCTCTCTTGACCCGCCGGCTCAGCCTGCCAAGCTGCGGCCATGGGGGTACCAGAAGGGGGGCCGTCACCCCCCTCACGTCAGAGATGAGGACCCCGTGGCGTGGAGAAGGGGCAGGGCTCGCCCGCTAGGCTTCCCCGTCCAGCCCGGGAGACGGGACCCTGGCGCCTCTCCCCAGCGCCCCTGCCGGGCTGAGCGCGGTGCCGGCAGGGCTCTGCGGAACCCAACCCCCGCCCTCGTGGTCGGCATCGCCCAGGGACGGGCCTGGGAATCGGCATTTTGCATGCGAGCCCCTGGGAACTGTTCCTGTGAGGCAAACCGGGAGATGCCGGCTTCTCGGCCAGGCCGGCTGTCACCCCCCTGGCATGTGTCTGCTTCCAGGCACCCCAGCCACCCGAGTGGGCAGGGAGCACGTGGCAGTGCAGGCCCCGGAGAGGCCACGTGAGCCCCCTCCCCGGGGCGGGCAGCCCCCTCCGCTTGCGGGATCCCCGGACCACCGCAGCACAGCTTCCGGGTTGTCTGGTTCCCCCAGCCCCTCCCCAAGCCACAGACCACCCCCTCTAAAGGGTGGGGGAGGACTCACAGCTTAACAAAGGCTCACAGCAGAAAGATTTATTTTGTCTGGTCCCTTCCCAGAAAGTGAGCCGTGCTTTCTCCGCAACAAGAGCTTCTGGACAGTGCTGCCTGTTAAGAGCCCCTAGAGCGTCGGGCCGGGTTTACAGAACAAGTTAATTAGCGTTGACTTCTTTTGCTCTCTCCAAACTGTGATTTTGGTCTTTAGGAACACTAATTGTTTTTGAACGTTTGTGTTGCAAACCCTGACTCTCTCTCTGGCTCAAGGACGGTCCATGACGAGGAGTTTGGGGGGTGGGGGGGAAGCACTTTGCTTTTGAGACCGCCGGTGGTTTCGGGGCTTCCTTTGATAACTGCAAGGATCTTAAGTTGGAAGAGGAAAACACGCAGGGCCGTCCCCAGAAGCCCCCGCACTGAGCCGGGGTAGACGCGAGACCCCGCCTGCGGCCGATTGGAACTGCCCGCCCGGGCCCCCCGCCGCGGGGCCGGCACCCCTTGCGCTTGCTGTGCGCCCCCGAGACGCCGGCACAGACCCGCGCAGGCAGGAGGAGGCTTTTCACGGACTGCCTGAGTGCTTGGATAATCAAACCAGACGACATTTGAACTCCCTTCCTTTTAAGTCCTTGCCTCAGATTATCGAAAATTATTCAGAATGTGTTTCAAAGCCCTGAAGTGGGGGAAAGAAAGGCCCTTTAATGTGACAAATACGTTTCCTGGAGGGAAGGTCAAACCTCCGCCCGGCCCAGCTGTCCTTGGCTCCCGGCTCCTGGATGGGAAATTTCTAGCACACTTGGAAGACGAGGTGTGTTTAACGACTCTCCTTTCTCACAACTGCAGCACGTAGGTCTTTGGAGATTTGGGCTGTAGGGGGGTGAACATCGACACGGGGGCGCACGGCTGACGCTCGGCGGCTGACACTCAGTGTCCGTCCTCGCGGCCGAGCTCCACGGGCCTCTCCGGGTGGCTGGCGGGGTCCGAGCCTCGGCAGCCTGGCCTGCAGGTTCCTTCCGGGCAGCTCGCCCTTTTCTGTGTCTTCTGTGTTTCCTTCACTTCTCCATGCACCCCTTTCTCTGCGTTACGCCGCAACGTCCCAGCGGGCGCAGCTGCCGGTTCCACTGGGGCGGCCCCACGCATCCTCTTTCTTTCCGGTGTTGACTTGCGAGTCTGGCTGATAGGGCCTTCCCTCTCCTTCTTCCCCGCCTCGACGGCAGCCCCCAAACACGCTCCCTGTGGCTCCTGGGGACACCCCCGCTGGGCACAGGGGGCCCCTGCCGCCGGCCGCCTGGTCCTTGGCGCTGGCCGTGGCAGGCTGCAGGTCCCTGGGCCTTGCGCCGACCATGTCGCCCTCCCTGCCCTCTGCGGCCGCCGTGGCAGCGTGGCCAGCCCCGCCCACGCCCCCTCGCTGCCCTCTGAGCTCAGTGGTGCGTTATTTTGTGCAGCTCAGCCATAAATTTCACTAGCCGCTTGTCAGCTTATTTACAAAGCAAATCCCAGCTACTCGGGGAACTCGGCTCCCTCGCAGCCCTGGGCTCACTGCTTCCCTAAATTTCAAATTGCCTCCTCTGTCTGGGTCATTTATTTAGATTAAAACCAGGAGAGGGCCACACTCAGGGCCCTCTAAGGCCAAATTTAGAGCTCGTCCCCTCCCGCCCCCCTCCCGGGCCCAGGGACCTGGGGGGCGAGCGCCGCGCTCAAGCGCCTCTGCCCCGTTTTATTAACCGGCTCCGTCCCCTGCCCCACTGCTTACCCGGATCCCATCACGCAGCCCTGATGCCGCGGCCGTCCAGGGGAGCTTGTTGCAGAGCCCCTGAGTTTCCAAAGAGACGGGGGGGCTGGACCCCGTGCACACATAGAAGGACGGACGGACGAAAGGCGGACGGACAGGGCCTCGGCGCGGCCGGGAGCCTTTAAGCTGGGGCAGGAGCAGCCTGTGCCGTGCACGCGCTCTGCGTCCATTCGCGCTGCCCGCCCAGGGCCACGGTCGTGCCTGAGCCCCACCCTGAGGAGCAGGAGCATCGGGGCAGGAGGGGCCGCCGGGGGTCTGCAAGTTGAGGATGTGGCGGGGGGCTGAGACATAAACATCCGCCGTTCCAGACCTCGCATGGGGACAGGGTGCCTTGGGCACCCCGTGTAGAAGGACGAGCAGCGGCGCCAGCTGTCGGGTGCAGGCTTCCCAGGGTGCTCCGAATGGTTTCTGGATGTGGGGTGCCACGGAAGGCCAGGCCGTGACAAACACCCCACGCCGCAGGTCCCCAGGCTGGCCCAGAGGGTCGTTCGGGAGCGGCCAGGGGCCGCCGCCCGAGTTCTTTGGGAGCAACAGGGCTCTTGGCTGGAACCTGGTGGAAGGAGCCGGAGGCAGCTGAGTACGGAGCAGAGAGCCTGGGACGACCGCCAGGAGGGGCCCTGCCCACAGCCAGCTCCTCGCCCGCTGGTGGGTCCGTTTCCAGCCCTGAGTATGTCGGGGGAGCGGGAGAGCTTGGGGACTCTGGGCTCAGGAGGGCAGGGCTTCCTAAGGCTGCCTCCCCACATCGGGGCAGCTCGGCCCCTCAGCCAGGTACGAGCATGAGGCTAAAGCTTCTCGCCTTGGGAGGAGCCCCCAAGGGTGCACCCAGCGTTGGCTCAGACTCTCAGGGCAGAGCGCCCCCAGCCCGGCCACCAAGACGTGCAGCTGAGGCCTCTGCAGCACCCCCGCATGACCCCGTCCTCCTGCACGGGCCATCCCCATGGCCGATGTGCACGGCCAGCACATGTGGCCGCAGAGGGGCCGCCAGCACCATGGGGGGAGGGACCGGCCGCCCCCCTCAGAGCAGGTCTCGGCCCTTTGGGTGAACGCACTGGAAGACCCCACTGGCCAGGACGCAAGGGCGCTTGCCTCGATGTGGTACCCTGGAGAAGCCGGGTGCTTTTAGAGCTTCCAGCATTTGAAAATGCACGAGCACATGGATATATTTTCCAAGAGCCCACAGGCCTCTGGCGTTCACTCAGCCTCCCTGGGGGCAGTCCTGAGGAACACGTGTGCACACACGTCTGCACAGGTACACACCCACATGTGTGCACTCTGATCCAACACACACATGTGCACACACACCCACATGCATGTGCATACACCCAGATACGCACACATGCACACATACATACGCATGAGTGCACCCCTGCTCCAACACACGTGTGCACACACGCACACACCCACATGCATGTACACGCACTCAGATGTATGCACAAAAAATGCACACAGCTATGGGAAGCGGCTGTGGCTCAATCAGTGGGGCTCCCGTTTGCCACCCGGGGCCTCCTGGTGAAGGCAAGCCCGCCCGCACGGCGTGGTTAGCTGACCCAGCGAGCACAAGCAGCAAGGGGGGGATAAATGAATAAATAAATTTAAAATCTTTAAAAAAAAAAAAAAAAAAACGCACACAGCTACAAACGTGCATGCTCCCCTGCAGTGCAAGCCTGCATATGCTCCAACACACACGTGTGCACATGCGTACACACAAACCCACACCCACCCACACATGTGCATACACCCATGTGCATACACACACTCACGAGTGCACACACGTACACCCTCACACCCATGCACCATACACACGTGCAATGAAAATCTCAGAGCGGCATTCGCCCTGGGGGACATCTTTCACCAGCGCCCGGGGCTCCCACCGGGACATCCTCTGTGACAAGGAGCCCACACCCTCCCAGCCTCACGTCCGTGTCCCTCCCGGCCTCGCGTCCGTGTCCCTCCTGGGCAGCGCGTCCGTGTCCCTCCTGGGCAGCGCGTCCGTGTCCCCCTGGCCTCGCGTCCGTGTCCACAGGGCTTGTGGTCAGAGGGTTCCTTCTCACTTAGCCCCCACCTGGCTCCCACTCCCTGCTGAGTTCTGGCCTCAATCTTCCGGCTTTTCGACGTGTGCTGCTTGGGTCCCAGCTCTCAGGCCTTCTGGAAACGGGGAGAACGACCCTCTCTTCTGCCTTCGGGGCCAGAGGTGGCGTGAGGGGCAGGCCCTGCCAGGGCTCGATGCCTGAGCGGCACATTTGCGCCACGGGCACCTTAGGTGGCCTCTTGACAATTTTCCGGCCGTCGGGTGTCCTGGCTCCCACACTTGGGTGGCGTGACAGTTTCCCACCAGGTCCACACGAAGCGTCTGGCAGGGGTGCCTCCTTTTCTAATTTCCCAGGCGTGTGGTGTGGGCTGCTGTGGCCTCCGGCCACCGAGGAGGCCTCCAGGGAAGCCGATCCCGCTGGGCCTGGTGGTGCCCTCAGCAGGAAGAGACCACCCAGCAGAGGGGGCTGGAGCCCCTCCTTCAGGACAGGCGAGGACCCTGAAGAGGGTCCCGGAGAAAACCCAAGCTAGGCCCCAGGACACAGCAGCCACTGAGCAGGGGCTCAGACCAGGCCATGGCATCCTGTGCCAGGGACGGACCTGGAGTCCCCGCCAGAGAGGAGGGCTGCAGGGGGCCGGGTCTGGGCCCCACCAGCCCTGGGAAACCCTGCCTTGGGCACCTTCCGTGGAGCGCGGCTGCCCTCTGGAGGCCAGTGGCAGCATCTTCCCTCGTGCCACGGGGCTGCCGCGGCCTCGGGGTCTCCAGGCTGGAGAGGAGCCTGAGGGGCTGGGGGCAGGCAGCGCCCCCCTCCTCCAGCACATTTGAGGGGCGATAGGAAAAGTGGAAACGTCTAGGTTCAGCTGTGGCTGCTTTGGGGGAGCACGTCCGCAGCCCTCCAGCTCTGAAGCTCGGTGATCCCGGGGCCTGGGGGGGCTCGCGGTGGGCCCGGCCCTCTGCCGCCCGGAGCCCCTCTCAGGCCGGCCCGTCTCCTGCAGGTGTAAGTACTGCGACCGGTCCTTCAGCATCTCCTCCAACCTGCAGCGGCACGTCCGGAACATCCACAATAAGGAGAAGCCGTTCAAGTGCCACCTGTGCAACCGGTGCTTCGGGCAGCAGACCAACCTCGACAGGCACCTCAAGAAGCATGAGCACGAGAGCGTGCCAGGTGGGGGCGGGGGCGGCCAGGGGCTGGCCCGGCTCCCCTCGTCCTGCGAACGCTGCGACAGCCGGGCACGTGGCAGGACCACGGCGGGGAGGAGGGGAAAGGGAAGATGGGGGCCGGGGGCGAGCGAGATGGAGGAGGGGAGGGGCGGGAGGACGGCGGGGAGGGGGTGGGGCACGGCAGGAAGTCCTGTGGGCCCCCAGAGGCCTTTCCCTGAAGAGACTCCGGCTCTCGGTTTCCTAAGGGGCTTTCCAGCGAGCACCATTGGGTGTCCTTGGCTGACAGCCCCCCCCGACGCCTGGCTCGCCTGTGGGGGGAGGGCCCGCCGAGGCGAGCCCCCTCCTCTAATGCCGCCCCCGCCGCCCTGTCCCCGCAGTGAGCCAGCACTCTGGGGTCCTCACGAACCACCTCGGGACCAGCGCCTCCTCCCCCACCTCCGAGTCGGACAACCACGCACTTTTAGATGAGAAAGAGGACTCCTATTTCTCTGAAATCCGGAACTTTATTGCAAACAGTGAGATGAGCCAGGCGGCCCCTCGAGCAGAGAAACGGTAAGAGGACGCGGGGCCGTGGGAGAGGCCGGGGCCTCGCACACCCTCCCCCAGGACGAGGCCCCTCCCCCGTGCGCACCTGGAAGCAGGCAGCAGGGCTGCAGCAGAGGGCTCCGGGCCAGCACCCGTGGAGCTGGGAGCCCCCACGAGGGGCAGCCCTGGGGGCCTCCGTGTCGCCATCTGGAGGGCGATGCGAGCCGGCGCCCCTAGAGCTGTCCAGGCGCCGAGGAGCACGGCGCATCCCACGCTTAGAGCCACGCCAGGCACGGCCCTAACGGGCAGCTGCCAGGGAGGCCCTGCTGCAAGCGCAGCTTCTGAAAGGCAAGGGCAGCCTTGTTGGACCCGAGGCGCTGAGGGACTCCAAGCCAGAAAGCTGCCCGGAGACACACACACACACACAACGCATGTGCAGACATGCCCACACAACAGCACACACACACACACCCGTGTGCACATGCACGCACACCCAACACGTATGAAGACACACATGTCCTATGCACACACGTGTGCACACGCATGACGGGAAACCAGCAGGCTTGGGCTCCAGAAGGCTGGGGTGCCCTGTGCAGCCCCAGGGTGTGGGGCCTCCAGGGGTCCCTCCTCCAGGGAAGGGGTCCTCCTTGGGTGGAAGCTGGGGCCAGAGCGGCTTGCAGGCAGCCAGAGGGGCTCCAGACTCCAGGAGCTCTCAGGGCTGTGAGCCCCGATCTGCACGGGGACCCGGGGCTGCACAGCCAGACCCTGGGCTGAGCCCGGCTCCCTCCAGGCTGGCCGCGGTGTCAGGGGCTGCAGCACTGTGGGCCAGGGACGAGAGGGGGTCCCTGAGACCGTGGGCTCCTCTGGGATGTTTGTGTCTTCCGCACCTCTTGTACCCCAAGGGGCCGCCCCGGCAAGTCCTGTCGGAGAGGTGCGTGGACGCAGGGCATCGACTGTCTCTGGGACCCTGGGACAACCGCCTCGCCCCTCAGGCCTCTGCCCTGTGTCTCTCGGGAGGATCAGCGCAGGGGACGGATGGGAGAGGCCTCGGGGGGTGGCAAGCACCAGGGAGGGCCGTGGCTCAGTTCCCAAAGCCACCTGCTCTGCACCCCCAGACCAAGAGTGTGGGTCCCAGGCTGGCTCCAGGCACATGCCCCACAGACAGATGGACGGAAGGTGCCCGTTGCCATCCTGGGGACGCAGAACCGCGCCACGCCCACGTGCCCTGAGTGCTGGGCAGGCAGCCTTGCCACTGCCTCCAGAGAGAGCTGCGTTCCGTGGACGTGGGCACCTGCGTGCCAGAGGCACCCCCATCATCTCCTGGGGTCCCACGTGGGCCCGCGAGGCAGCCTGCTCCCCGGGACCATCACCCACCGTGGCCAAGGGCCGAGGCCAGACGAAGAAGAACGAGGCTTTGTCAACAGCTCCTGCTGACACGGGCGGCAGGCGCAGCGGACGTCCCTCCGGGGCCCAGGAGCAGCACGTCCAGCACACTCGAGAGGAGGCCCTTGGCTGCTCAGGGCCCGGGCCACGGAGGACGGCAGGGTCCCCGGCTGAGCAGGGCGGCAGGCTGGGCTCGCCAACGCACATTCTGTGGAGGCGACGCACAGGAGACGCGCCAGGATGGGCGGCCGCAGCCGACAAGCCGCTCCTGGAGGAGTCAGTTGCCAGAGGGACAGGGAAGTCGCCTGCGCCTCCCGGCAGGAGGATGGGACAGGCAAGATGGGACCCCGCGGCTCCACAGAGGGCGACACGCTCCACAGCCCCTGCTCGTCGCAGTCTGGGGGGCCCCTTTTGACAAGGCAGGAAAGTGGGGGTGCAGGGCAAGTTGGGCATTGGCCCAGATCCTTCGGGGAGTTCGTGGATGAGCTGGCTGCAAACCCGGGCACTTTGCCGGTCGTCCAGCCAAGGCCGAGGTCCCTGGGGCCCAGCTGGCCTCGTCACGGGGACCCAGGATCCTGGCAGGCGGCCTCGCACGCCGTTGTTGGAAGCGAGAGGCGGTCAAGGTTGACCTCCATCTGCCAGTCCAGGGCTCGGCCTTGTCACTGCATCAGGTGGGGGGACACAGGCGTTGCCGGTTCTGGCCAATGGTAACACGGTCTGGTTCTTATTCAGAGCTGAGTTCGCGCCCTCGACTGTGCATGAGGTTCCGGGGCGGGCTTCCCGGCCCCACAGCCCCCCAGGGCCCCAGCCAGGGGAGCTGGTGGTCTCCCCTCGCCCAGCCTGCCGGGCCTCTGGGCCTTGCTGCTGCCAGACACAGCCCACACCAGACCCTGTGAGGACTCCCAGAGCACAGAGGAGGCGAGCTCGGAGCAGATTCCCACTGGAGCAATACCTGCAGGGGTGGGGTGGGCGCAGCCCAGATGACGGAGAAGAGGCAGCCCTGCGCGCGAGACGGCGCTGGCGACAGGCCCATGGGCGCTCATGTTTCACAGCATTTGTGGTCTGCCAACTCCCTGTGTGCATCGGAGCCCCGAGACAGCGGCTCCTGCGCCTTTGCCCCCAGGGACGTCCAGGGTGCCGGCCCCGCGAGCCTCGGGTCCCAGCACGTCCATCACGCCCTCAGCACAGAGCCTTGCTTGGCGTGGGTTTCTGTCTAAAGACGCCGCGTCTAATGCACACCACTGGCTCGCTGACAGGGAGCTCACGCCACCTGCACTGCAGCGAACGCCTGGACGAAGCTTCTCTAACACGCGTGTTTTCTCCGTGAGGCCCGCACGGCCTTCCCGGGCTTGGAGCGCTGGACAGCACTTCAGCGCTACACTCGGTGGCCCTTCTAAACCCTTCTGACCCTCCTAAATCACCCGCGGAAAGCACAGGAGGACGCCCGTGCGCAGCACGAGAGCTGAACACGAGGGCCGAGCACGTGGCCTCAGCGGGAACCTGCACATCAGGGACTCCGGTTTTCTGCCGAATATCGTGGCGAATATCGATTTGGGGGGTGCAGATAAATTGTAGTGAGGAGGCGAATTCACTGGCGTGGCGTCAGTGAATCACAAGAGTCGATGGTGACGTGCATTCACATAACAGTACCTGAAAGCTCGCAGCAAACGAGGCCCGTGGCGACGTGGCGTGCGCAGTCTGAGCACGGGGGGAGGGCTGCCTCCTGAGCCTTCTTCCTCAGAGTGCTTGGCCGGGGCCATCGTTCGTGTCCCCGAGGGGGCACGAGCTCCGAGACGCCCGGCCACCGCCCCGGCTCCCCACAGAGCGCGCGAGCGGGCAGGACCACGGTTCTCACCGAGCTGGCCGACGCCAAGCCCTGCAGTGGCCCCTGGGCTTCCCAGCTGGTGCAGGCAGCCCTTCCTGCTTATTTCGCTTCCGGGCTCTTCATCGCAAGCATGAGTGACGAAGGAAACAGTCCCTGCGTCCCCAAACAGGTTAGGATTCTGCCCATCTTGGAATTGGCATGGAAAAAAGCCACAGAGAGGAGGAGCCTGCCTGGGCCCTGGAGTCGGAAGCCAGCGCCCCCGGCCCCAGGCCTGTGGCCCACGTGCTGGTCACCATGCCGGGAGGTCAGTCGAACTCTCAGCCACGTGCGGCAACCCAGCAAGGCGGATAACCAGGAGTCTAAACCAGGCAGCCCTGTGCCCAGCCTCCCCGAGACCCAGCAGGGCACGTCTCCCGTGGACAGGGGACATCCCTTCATGGCCAAGCAGTGGACAATCATCCCAAGGCCACGTGACAAGGAGGAGCAGGGCCCTGCGCTCCAAGCAGGCCTCAGCCCGGCGTTCGGGAAGCCCCTTCCTCCGCAGCCTTCATGAGGCGCCTTCCAGGGCTACCTGGGGGCCGGCCCACCCTGTGGCCTGGATCTTGGTTTGGACTTGAAGATAAACCAAACCCTCTCAGTGGCTTTATGTCACAGAAACACTAGGGCCCCTGGCCCAGCGTTCCTTTTCTTCCCTCCTTTACTGACGAGGAACCAGAGTGGCAAAGTCTTTCCCGAGCTGCAGTGCCTGGGGGAGGCAAGGTGGGGTCTGGGCTGCAGGCAAGAACCAAACTCCCCTGCTGACAGGTGGTGGGGGTGGCCCTGGCCCCGGCTTCCTGAAGCCACCAGAAGGAAGGAGCATCAGGCGGCTAAGCTCCCGTGGGGCTCCTCGCTCGGTGCCAGCACCCCAGGGCCCTGTCCCCCCCGGGACCCGCCCCAGCTGGCCGCACGCACACTGCATGGGTGGCTCAGACACCGGGACGTGCCGTCCTGCGATTTGGGGGCCCAAAGCCCACCGCCGGGGTGCTGCCGGCTGTGCTGCCTCCGTGTCCCACTTCCTGTGCTTGCAGGGCCACCCCAGTTTCGAGAGGCCGCATCGGGCTCTCGGTGCCCCCAAAGGTCCTGTTTGCAGATGGGGGTCACACCCACAGGGCCAGGCTTAGGGCTTGGACGCGTCGTTACCGGGAACGTGATTCAATCCCCCACTCACCGTGAGCCTCTGCGTGCCCCGGGCCCGCTCCAGCATAAGGCACGCACGCAGCCTTCACGCTTCAAATCCCCCCGGTGACCCTCGGACACAGAGGCCGCCGTGGCTCTCGCTGCTGAGCCCAGGGGAGGGCACGGGCCGGCCCCAGGCCGTGCCAGCTCTCCAGGGCTGCAGTGGGGGCCCAGGACCCCGCGTGGCCAACCTAAGCCGTGCTATTCCAGGCCGGAGGTCCAGGAGCCGGACGGCAGTGCGCAGTGTCCGGGCTTGGGCGGCCAGAAGCCCGAGGACGCGGAGGACGACGAGGAGGAGGAGCTGGAGGAGGACGACGACGAGAGCCTGGCAGGAAAGTCGCAGGGCGACACCGTGTCCCCCACGCCCGAGCCCCGGGGCGCCTTCGAGGACGAGGAGGACGAGGAGCCGCCTGCCTCGCTGACCGTGGGCTTCGACCACACCCGGAGGTGGGCGCCGGCCTCTGGGGGCCTCAGGGCGGTGGGCTCGGGGTTGGGGGAGCGGGCAGCGCCGTGCACAGACGAGGGCACCTCCCAGTCAGGCCCCGTGCCAGCCGGCCGCCCCCATCCTGGACCCCCCGTTCCTGGCAGGGATTCCACACACAGCCAGGTGGAGGCTGGGACGGCTGGAGGGCCTTCCACCCACCCACCTGGGCGGCTTTGGAGGCCGGGAGGCTGAGTGTGGGAGGGGAAGGCACGTCCCTGTGCTGAGAAGACTCATGGGGGTCCGTGACCCTGCCGGCCTGAAGAGGCCTAGCACCCCAGGGTCAGAAGCATATAGACAGGACCACTGCCCGCTCCTCGGCCTCTCGGCAGAACAGCCTCCTGGGGGAGGCTCGCGGGGCCCCCGGAGCCCTTTGGGGATGCTTCCTTAGACCCCGCCGCTGCACCCAGGTGGGGGCCGTGGGCAGCAGGGACCCGTCCCCGAGCCCCTTCCCAAGCCCCGGCCACCTGCTACACGCGTGCCCACCCTCCCCTGCCCTGCACGTGGGCCTCCACCCGCCGGCCCTCGCGGCATCCCGAGGGGCTTCCTGTCCAGCCGTCCGTGTGTCCGTGTGTCCATGTGTCTGTGTCCTTGTGCACGTGGCCCATGCAGGCGCAGAGCCGGCCGGGGGCAGCAGAGAGGGCGGGGACCCGGCCAGCTAACTCCAGGTCCCCGTCGTTGGTGCAGGTGTATTGAGGAGGACGAAGGCGGCCTGGTAGCTTTGGAGCCGATGCCGACTTCTGGGAAGGGGCTGGATCTCCGCAAAGCAGCTGAGGAAGCATTTGCAGTGAAAGATGTGTTTAATCCCACCTTAGACTCTCAGACTTTAAAACAGACCCTGTACAGGCAGGCTAAGAACCAGGTAGGTACCCCAGAGCCCGCTCCCCCCCGCCTGCCCCCTCGGCTGGCCCACCCCCACCTGCGGCCACTCCAGGCTGCTGAGAAGCCGGGACCCACTCGTCCTGCCAGGCCTGGCCACAGAGAGGCCGCTGTGTCCCACACCTCCCCTTGTCAGGTGTGAAGGCTCAGGGCAGGCCGGCGCCACTCTGCTCACCATTTGGAGAGATTCAGAAGCGGCAGGGGTCTCGGCCCACCCAGCTCCCCAGGCGCCGTCCTCTGCTCCGAGGCAGAGCGACTCAGGCCCCAGGCTCTGTCCCAGGGGACGTGCCCTGTCAGGCGGCCACAGGTACCCAGCCGGGCCTGTGGCCAGGGGTCGGCTAGGGCCAGCCCAGACTCCCCTCCCTTAGGCAGGTGGTCGGCCCCCCACCTCCTGTTTCTCTGGAGCCATCCCTGAGTCTCAGCAAAAGCCGTCTGCGTGTCTGTCTTCGTCTTTCTACTAATCTGTCCAGACTGTTAGCGAGCCTGGGACAAGCACCAGCCACCCACACCCCGCCCCTGAGACCCCAGGGAGCTCCCAGCAGCCTCTGTGAGCCGCTGCCTCGCACAGCTCCCAGCAGGAGGCTCCCACAGCCCGCGCAGCCCGTGCGAGGCCAGGACACGCTCGGCACCCCTGCTCGTCAGCCCAGAAGCCCTGCGTGGCCGTTTCCCAGCGGTAGCTTTGCGGTGCCAAATCAGGCGGCCCCCAAGCTTCCCTGTGCATCCTCGTAGACACTCTCCCCCCACGCCGCCCCGCCCCACACTCGTGCACAGACGCAGCCAGACACTTGCTCCGAAGCATTGAGAAAAGGGGGAATGGGAGGAGGTGACCATGGGGGTGGGTGCACCCCAGAGAGGCAGAGGGGGCACCCAGTGCACAGGAGGCCTGGCTGGGGTGGGGGGGCTCTGAGCACCCCTCAGGGCAGGTGCTGAGCGGAAAGCTGCCTGCTGTCCCACACAAGCCCACAGCCCCCTTTTCCAGGCTCCCGAGCCTTTGCTCGCCCTTCCCTGTCAGAGTCCAGGCCAGTCTGAGCCTGGGCCAGGGGCAGCCGGGAGGCAGCCGGGGTGCAGCCGGGGGGCAGCGCCAGGGGGGCAGCAGCGGGCAGCCGGGGGCAGGACCAGGCTGGCCAGGACGAGGCTCAGTCGCGCAGGCCAGGGCTCTGGGGACCCCACATGCACCTGCTCACCTGCCTGTCCTGTGTGTCTACCCCCCAGGCATACGCAATGATGCTGTCCTTCTCCGAGGACGCCCCCCTCCACGCCCCTTCCCAGAGCTCTCTGGACACTTGGCTGGACGTGACGGGAGCCACGCCGGAGTCTGGAGCCTTTAACCACCTCTGAGGGGCCCAGGAGGCGCTGGGGCCAGAGTCCAGCACGAGGCGGCCACGGGGCCCCAACGCCCCAACAGGAGTCCCTGCCACGGAAGACGGAGCCAAGCGCCCGGGGCCCGGGAGACACCCCCCGTCGCCTGCCTCCTCGGCCTTTGTCCCCCGCCCACCGCGATTCAAGTCTAACTATTCAGATGAAAACTCAGAACCGAGAGGTCCCGGAAGCAATTGCAGATTTTTCACCGTCTCTGAGAGTTGTTCGCGAAAATCCCCTCCGCTAAAGGCGCAGCGCTCACGCCCGTCGTCTCCGGCTGTGGGAGCCGCCTCAAAGGATCCCCCGCGTGGGCGAGCGTTTCGTTTCAGTCCACGTCTGGGGCTGGCGGGCCGTGTCGGGCACCATGTGGGGTCACGGAGCGGTCGGATGTGCACGGGCGGGTCGCCCCAGCAATTTTTATAACGAAAACAACGAAAATAGCCCTTTTGGTAATCTTGACTAGAGTCTCTTTAAGCATGTCGTTTTAAAAAGACAGTATTTTTTAAAAATCAAAAATGACTTGCAAATTGTTTTTTAAAAGTAATTTTGCATTGCTTTGAAATCTCAGCTTATTTGCAAACTCAAGCCTGCCTCGGAATCAGCACCGTGTTTGGGTGTGCTCTTTATACTGTAGATAATAGAGAAATTTTTTATCCCCCACCCTATTTGTACACGCCAAGGTGGTCCTGGGCGCCCCAGGACCAAGAGGCCCACCCCTGTGGGCGGCACGCGGATTCCACCGAGGAGTTCTCAGAGCTGGGGTCCTGGGCTGCAGGCTTGCCCACGGCTGGGGCTGGGAGGTGGCCTCTTCCGTGGCACATAATCTGTGCCCGGCATCCCCCCTCGTGGCCTCTGGAGGAATCCACGGGCCTCCACATGAGAATCCCCAACTGTGTGGGGGAAGGTTGGGAGCTGGTGGCCGTGGCCCCGAAGCAGGACGCGGCCGGTGCCCGCCTTCCTCTCAGGCCACGGCCGGGGCCTCGGCCACCCCCCGGCACCCCCAGCCGTTCCTCAGAAGGTGCAGCCCCTTGGCCACACTCTGGGTCTGCAGCCTCCACCTCCCACCGGCCCCAGTCAGACGGGCAGCAGGAAGGAAACCAGCAGCTTCTGGCCGTCCTCTCCGCCACCGCCACAGGGCCACACCCCGGAACTCCGGCTCTCCCGTGCCCAGCACTCCCACGGATGATGCAGCGTGTGCAGTGGCCGCTTCTGTCCTTGGCACAGGCCCGCGGCGGGACGCATCTCGAGAACTGCGGACGTCCAGGGGGGACCCGCCCCGGGAGCGGGTTGAGCCTGGGCCTCGCCGCGACCCACAGAGCGTCTCCGTTTGGGTGGGCTTTAAATTATTCCCATAGGGGCCAACTTAAAATAATAATTTTTTCCCTGATGGAATTTACCTTAATCTGTATATAACTTGTAATTTTTTCTAATTCATTTCTTTTCTTATTTTATTTCCTCCTTAACAGTATTTTTGGCATTAGACATCTTATTGTGAAGAAATAATGTTAATATAAGTATCTAGTGAAGGACCAAAACTGTGTAATAAGGTTGTGTGTTGTGTGAGCGGTAACCAGGGAGTGGGGAGATTTTTAACGTGCCAAATACCCCAAGTCCCCAACGGATCCTGCTGTCCCTGCTGCCAACTTCCCTGACAATCATGTGTTTTTGTTAAATTTGAGTTTCAGTTGCATTTGCATATAAGCCAAGTGTTCTATTTATTTCTTTTATTGTTTGGAAGAAAAAATATATATATAGTGACCCAACCAGAGAGAACCCAATCACCCAGGCTGCGCTTAAATAGGAGAGCAGCTAGAAACACTGGTGGCGCACGCCGCACCGTGGGTCAGTGTCTCGCAGCGGCCCTCGCCTCCGCGTTTGTCCCGGGTGTGGCGGGAAGTGTTTCCCACACGTCCGGCCGCTCCAGGCCAAAGACAGTCGCCTCGGCCAGTGCTGGACGCCACCCATTCGCACTAGAGACTCGCGTGGGGAAGGTCCCTGCAGGATGTGACGGTCGTGGGGGTCGCGTAAAAGTGAGTCCCCCCTGTTAAAACCGCCCAAGGTAGCGAGACAGAGAAACGCCCTGTGTGTGTGCCCCGGGGCATTTGCACACACACGCGCGGGCCAGGGGTAGCCGAGGAGAAGGCGCGCGGAGGGGCAGGGCCGCTCGAGGCCACGTTGACAAGGATTCCCAAACACAGCCGCCCACGCCGCTTCCTCACGCGTCTCCGCGACTTCCCCTCAGCCCGGCCCATCGGAGATTGCGCAGAAATTTCCAATCTCCCCTAGACCTAGATGGGATCCTTTAAAAAATGCAACCTCCGCTCTAATTTCCGTAAACCCAAATTATATGACCTCTTCTCAAGAATGTGTGTGCTTTTCTCTGCAACATGACTCTCTCTTTCTACAATCGGGCGTTTGGAGGACACACGCGCACGTGCAGCCCTTGGGCGGTAGCAGAGCCGATCAGGAGCCGCGCCGCCCGGAGCCACCTGGTCCCCTCCGCTGCTGCGGCGAGCCCGCTGCCTTGGCGCTAGCCGTGCCCAGCGTCGGCTCTGACGTCAGCGGGCCCCCCTTTCCTAGCAGCCCTGGGTGCACACCTTCAATCATGTATTTTTGTCCCCCTGGAAATGATTATAGCAAGCCCAGTTTCTCCAGAACATTTGGCCCTTGGGCCCGAGCACCCGGCAGGTTTGGGGGGATCTGTCATTTGACATCCCCCCCCCCATAAAGAGAGCACTTATTTCCGGTGCCTGGTGCATCCCTGAAAAATTGCCTTGAAATCTAAGCGCCGCCCAGAACACAGCAAGACCCGCCCTGCTGGCTCCACTGCCCAGCCCAGCACCGCCAGGTTCTCTGTCCCAACCCCGCGTGGGTGACACGGAGCCCTCCTGGCGCCAGGAGACACGCGGGGTGCAGGGAGCCCCCGCAGGCGTGAGAACCCTGTGCTGCGACCCACATTATGCGTAGCGGGAAGCCGTGCTGCCCCGTGGGCCAGGCAGACGGACCCCCGGCCGGCTGGCTGATCCCGGCCTGATGGCTGGGTGGCCAGGGTCGCGGGCTGCACACCAGGGGCTGGCGCCCCTCGCCCGACCTCCACTGCTGCCCAGAAGCAACTCCTTTGAGATGGAAAGGAAAAGGGCGGCCTCAGCACCTGCCCTCTGCTGCCCCCCCCCATTGCTGCTGTCATTCCCGCCCTCTAGGCCTGGGAGGCCCGAGCGTGACTGGGGGGCCCCAGTAAGAGCCTGGGGGTGGGCGTCCTGCGGCCCACCAGGTCCCTGGGTATGGGCGGTGGGCTGGGTGGGCACAGGGCAGCCCTGAGGGGCCGTCCAGCTATCCCAGCCCCTCCTTCCGAGGCTGGCCCGTCCAGGTCCCGGCACCTCCGTGTCCCCAGTCGGCCCCGGGATCTCGGAGAGCCCCGGCCTCCCTGCCTCAGCTGCTTCCCCCGTGAGCATCTGCCTAGGCTGTAACACAAGTCCTGGACTCGAAGCACTGGATTGTGGACCCCTGCCCCTGCCCCCGCCCAAGTGACTGAAACCTACTGAGCTGCATTCCCTGTGCCGTCCTGGGCGGGGGGCGTGGGCAGGCGCCACGCGGGAGGGGCCCTCCCGGCCAGGGCCGCGAGGACACAGCTGCCCCTGGTCAGCAGGGCTCAGCCGAGTATGAAAAGCCATGGAACTGTGTCTCTGTAGCAATGAGCGATACTGTGACGAAGACATTCTTGTGTTACTCCAAGAGTTCCTTTCTGCCTCCCATTCCATTTCTGTTCTCTTCTTTCCTGTCACGGACTCGTGTTACCACTTTTGGAAACACAAATTGAAAAGGCAGCTTGAGTTTCCAAATGTGCAATTCACTTGTGAACAAATTAATCGGGAAGGTTTCCGCCATCCTGATTCGCGTCGCTGTCGCTCTCTTCAGGAAAGGAAAACCCAGCCCTGGCGTGAGAACGTGTCACGGAAAAGCACGCTCACACCCGTGCAGACGTGTCTGCAGGGCTCGCAAGAAGCGCGGACCTGCGCATTCCGTGTCATCCCTGTGCCATTGTTACAACGCAGATTTGGTTTAGTTTTGTTCGTTTGTTTCCTTTAGAGCTGTATAGTTTTGAAAAAGAAATCAAATGTAAATGTCCAGTTTTCATATAATGTTTAAAGAAAAAAACCATTGAGAAGGAGGCGGGCGCGTGTCCCTCTTGATTGTAAATTGCTTCTGTTCTGTTGATAAGTGAACTGTGCATGGCTTGTGTTTAGCGGTCATTATCGTGTCTGTTTGTGAAATTTTTATTGAAAGGAAAATTCCGTAGATGCACTTATGAAGATGGGATTAGGGTCTACGTCCAAGACTAGAAGTCCTGAACTGCCGAAGGCTCAGGAGACGCAGTCCTTAAATAACACGGGAATCGCTGTGGGGAGAGTGCGATGCTGAAAAGACATGACGTGGAGATCACTAAAAGATTCTGCAGATTTCATTTTGATGCTTGTGATAAAGACAAATGTACTTGTGTAGAGAAATTTCTTTAAAATGAAGCCTAGGAGAAGCTGATTTTGAGGTAAATGCTGTAGAATAGGTCTGTATACCAAATGTAACCTCCCCGACGCTACAATGAATTTATACATGAGATTGATATGCAATAAACCTGTGTGCTTTTGTAAGCCCCTGGCCCTGAGCTTCCTTGAGGGGGGCCCGGGGCCCAAGGCGGGGGCCGGGGGAGAGTCAGGGCTCACCACGGGGTTACCTGCCTCGGTTGAGTTAGGGCCGTTCCCAGCACCACCGCTGGGGCAGATACTGAGCTATTCCCATTTTCCAGGGAAAAAGAACACGTTCGAAAGGGGTACCAACTCCTCAGAGCTGCCCCCCAGGGAGCAGGCAGCCACCAGGTGAGGCGCCTCCAGGTGTGTCCTCTCCAGGTGTGCCTTCCTCCAGGGATGGCAGCCTCCAGAGCCCACCCCAGGAGCCCTCACCCACAGGGGTACAGCCTTCCCTCGTGGAGGGGGTGCAGGAACCCTGCCCGCATGGCCGGAGCCTGCCAGCCGTCCCTGCCCAGCTGCGTCCACCCACACCATCCCCCGCTCTTTCTGCCCCCAACTGGGGCCTGGAGCCCTGGCCCAGTGGACAGGGGGTCGAGCAAATGCCCCGGGGCTGACACGGGCCTCCCTTGGGAACTTCTCTGGCTGCATTCGTGGGAACGCTTCTTGGGGTCCGCCTGCCTCCATTTGGACCGGACCCCCTCCCCTGGCCCTAATTCTGCTCTGACCAAGCCCAGCCGTCCGGGGTCAGGTCTCCAGTGCCGCCTACGGGGATTGCTCCGCCCTCCTCGCCCATGTGGCTAACAGTGTCACCCCAGTCTCCCCAGGCCTGCAGCCCCAGAGCCACCCCCACCCGGGGTCTCTGCTTTTCTCCTTGCTCCTTCCCACCATCTCCTCCTGGCAGACCCCAGGCCCCGGGAGCTGTGTCCAGAGCCCACCCCACACACTGAGAGGCAGAGAAAACGCCTTGTCCCACGGGGGCTGGGTTGGGGGGCCATAAGGACAAAGGTGCCCCTGGTTTCCCTCTCAGGCCCACAGGCCTGGCTATCAATACAATGAGTGGAACCAATCATAAACTATGATGACTAATACCTGTTTGCCATCAGCCATCAGCATTGCTGACATTTTTTGGCCACTCCCACCACAGGGAATTTCTTACCTGCCACCCGACTCTCCCTGGCCTCCTCCCACCTGGCATGATGAAGCTACTACCCCACCTCCCGTCCCTCCCCACAGCGCTCAGCCTCTCCCCTCCCCCATGCTGTCCACCCCCTGCCACCCAAGCCCCCAGGAAGCAGCCCCAAGCCCCTGGACTCCCTCCCACCAGCAGCTGCCCCTTGCTTGCCCTCTGTGTCACCAGACTGTAGGTCTGGGTGGGGTGGGCAGTGCCCCTTCCACACCAAACAGGCCCGACGAGGTAACATCCCCGGCAAAATAACACCCCCCACCACCCCAGGACGGCATACGTCCCTCCCCAGATGGCAGGGAGAGGCGGCCATGGGCGGGCACTTAGATGCAGGGAAGTATTCGACTTCCGGACGGAGGCCAGGCTTACCTTCGCTGTCTGTTTAGATTTTATAACAGGAAGAATCCAGATCACACTGTCAAAGAAATCCCCCGGCAGCTTCAGAAGTGCCCAGGGGTCCAGAGCCTGCCCCACAGACCACTGTCCTTGGGACCCTGGGACAGGCGGGGGGCCCCTCGTCTCACGTGAGCTGGATTTGTGGGCTGTGAAGTCAGAGTGTGTCCCTGGTTGATCTCACAGTCCTCGAGCCTGGCTTGAAACTAGCTCTCAGGAGAGGGCTGGCTGCATGAATGAATGAATGAATGAATGAACGAATGCATAAGCCAGTGAATGAATGAACACATAAGTGAGTGAACGTTTGCTATAAGAAGCCATCACTCAACCCAGTTCTGGGGACTCCAGCACTTCCAAAGTGCGCAGAGGGCCCCCATCCAGCAGTGGCAGCAGAAATGAGGGGCTCAGGGTCCCCTAGACAACAGCACCCGGGAGCTGCTGGAAGCTGACCTTGGAATAAGACCCCCGACCCAAATCCGGGGCACCGAGCCTTTTTGCTTTCTCGGCACCATCAAGCCAAGCGGGTTTCCACAGTGAGGGGTTCGTGGGGGCAGGGGGGAGGGCTGGGGAGAGCACTTAAATATTTCAAGATTGCTTTTCTTCCCGACGCCTGACAAAGCGGCAGCGAGACCTCAAGTCCTGGCCGTCTCGGGGGGGTGGGCCCTGGAGCGCGAGGCCAGGGCTGGCCTGAAAGGGCTCTCTCTGGGGAACGTGTCTCCGTTCTCCGAGGACAAATGATGTGAATTGCGCAGCTGGTGAGCGGCCGTGCTTCCCACCGGCCTCCGCGGCGGGCAGCGACAGCAGCCGGCGTCCACCGTAATGGGCCTTCCCAGAGTCCGCCACGTCCAGGCTTGAGTCAAGCGAAAATCCTCCTCATCTTTGTTCAGCCTGCCAAGCTTCCTCTTCATTAGCCCTGGCGGGAAGAGGAGAAATCTGCGGGGTAAGAGAGCTCTCTGATAATAGCTCTATTGTCGGGGGTCCCCGGAGGAAAGGAGAACAGACGCGTTAAAAGAATATTGCTGACAAGTGGACTTTGTCTCTCTGTGCCTTGCTTCCTCACATAAAAGACTGAGGAAAAAGGCCCCATTTTGGAAACGGGGGTGGGGAGAAAATCACCAGGAGGAAAATGTGTCAATGAAGAATCTGTTTTCTGGGAGAAGAGATGCTTTTTAATTCCCCTTCACGTTCACCCGGGGCCAAATGAGCTGCCTGCCATTTGGAGAGAAGCGATTTTGAGAGTAGTTAAGCTTATTTCTCATGGCAGCAAAGTCTTCCAAAAATCGAAATGTGCCCTAATTTGTGCTGAAACCGCCAGACCCAGAAGTGCTTTGGTGTGCTCAGAGGGGCCCGGAGAAAGGCAGAGCCCACGGGGGCTGGAGCCAAGGTGGCCGCCAGCTGCAAGTGAGCTTTAGCCCCTCTGATGGAAAGGGCGCCCGCGTGCTCCACGGCCGGCAAGATCTCCGGCACGGCTTCCCCCTACACCAGGACAGTTGTACACAGGAGACCAGGGGTACAAAGAAGGGGGAGCCAGAAGGGTGATTTTATTACAGGTAAAGTGTAGCTCAATTAACCTGATTTTTTTTTTTTTTTTTTTTTAAAGGATATGCCCCACACAGCGCTCCCTTGAGGCCTGGGTCCATCATGGAGCTCGAGTTCTTGGGGCCCCTGGAGTTTCTTTGAGCATTTCATTCTTTCATGCCCAGGCTCCACAAAGCCCGGGTTTTCTGCTTGATAACATTTACACAGAGTTTTATATACACAGACTAACCCCGTGTGCTACTTATGGCTCTCTATGTATGTAGCAAAAGGATAAAAGCACGTGTGAGATGAACAAAGGATAAATTCAGATCAGTGGTTTCCTCTGGGAAGAAAGGTCAGGAAAGAGGGAGTGGATGTGGCTGGAGGAGGGGGTGGGCATGGCTGGAGGAGGGGGTGGGCATGGCCGGAGGAGGGCTTCAGTTTTATCTGCAATGTTCTGTAGCTGTTGGAGGATGTTTTAAGTACACATTCAGGCCATCCGCCAAAAAAGGACAGCTTTGCTGCTTCCCTTCCAGTCTTCATGCCTTTTATTTCTTTTTCTTGCCTTATTGCACTAGCTAGAACCATTGCAACACAAGTGGTAAGAGTGGCTATCCTTGCCTTGTACCAGAGCTTAAAGACAAAGGCATCAGTCTTTCACCATTAAGTATGAGGTAGATGCTCATTATCAGATTGCAGAAGTTCCCTTCCACTCCTGCATTGCTGAGATTTTCAGTATGAATGACTGTTGGATTGGGTCAAATGCTTTTTCTCACCTCTTGAGAAGATTAGTTTCTCGCCTTTATTCTGTATACATAGTGAATTACACTGATTGATTTTCAAATATTAAACTAGCCCTGCATTCCTAAAAGAAGCCCTACTTGAGCATGATATATTATCCTTCATATACACACTGGATTTTATTGGCTAGCGTTTTGCAAAAGATTTTTACATCTATGTCCATGATGGACATTTGTCTACAGTTTCATTTTCTTGTAAAGTCTTTGGTTTCAGTATTAGTGTTAATACTGGCCTCACAAAATGAGCTGGGAAGCATTACCTCTTCCTCTAGTTTCTGAAAGGTTGATGATATTTATTTCTTAAATGGTTGATTGAATTCACCAATGATGTCATCAGGGCCTGGAGTTTACTTCATGGGAAAGCTTTTTGTAAAAATTATCAGTATAAAGTCCATTTCTTTAATAGATACAGTGCTACTTTCTATTTGTTCTTGTGCCAGTTTTGATGATCTGCATCTTTCAAGGAACTTGGCCATTTCATCCAAGTTGTCACATCTACTGGCAAAGGTTTTCCTAATAGTCTCTTATCTTCCCAATATCTGTAAGACCCGTAGTGATGTTCCCTCTTTTATTGCTGATATTGGTGATTTGATTCTTACCTCCCCTTTCCCTGAACAATGTAGGATTATCGATTTTATTGACCTTTTCAAGCAACCAGCTTTTTTTTGTTGTTTTTCTCTATTGTGTGTTTATTTCCTATTTCATTGATCTCCACTCTTTATAGTTTTATTTATTCTATTTACTTTGGATCTAATTTGCACTTATTTTTCTACCTTTTAAAGGTGGAAACTTGGATTATGGATTTTAAACATTTCTTCTGTTCTCATACAAGCACTTAAAGCTATAAATTTCCCTCTAAGCACTGCTTTAGCTGCATCCCACAAATTTTGAGATTTTGTATTCTCACTATAATTCAGTTCAAAATATTTCCTAATTTCTCCAGTGATTTCTTCTTTGACCTTTGAGCACTGGGAAGTATATTGTTTTATTTTTCAAATATTTGGGGCTTTTTCCGGTATCATTTTGTTATTGGTTTCTAATTTAATTGTGTTGTGATCAGAGACCAGATTATGTGTGATTTCGATCATTTCAAATGTATTAAGGCTGGTTTTATGTCTCAACATATGGTCTATCTTGGTGAATGCCCCGTGTGTACTTGAAAAGAATGTCAATTCTGCATTTGTTACTCCCTAAATGGCAATTAGGTCAAGTCGGTTGATAGTGTTTTTCACATCTTCCATATACTTTTGGATTTTCTACCTACTTGTTCTATCAATTGCTGATAGTTGAAACCTCCAACTATCATTGTGGATTTGTCTACCTTTTATTCAGTCTGACCAGGGCTCAGTTGTTCTTACATGAATTTTCAACTCTCCCAAATTATGTGCTTACACACCTGAGATTGTCTTCGCAAATAAATTGACTCCTTTAGATCATTATGAAATGTCCCTCTTTCTCCGTGCTAATGTTCTTGTACTAAAATCTATATTATCTGATACTAATATAGCCTGCTTTCTTATGGCCAATGTTTGCATGTGTATCTTTTTCCTTCTTTTAACTTTTAACTTATCTGTGCCTTTATATATGAAGTGCTTGTCTAATAAGCATCATATAGTTGGGTCTTACTTTTTTTATCCAGTCTGACAATCTCTATCTTTTAATTATTGTGTTTTGTCCATTTACATTCAATATAATTATCCATATGGTTTGAGTTAGGCTTCCATCTTGTCAGTTGTTTTCTATTTGTCCCATCTGTTCTTTGCACATTTTTCTCTTTTCCTCTCTGCTTTTAGATAAATTGCAGATTTTTTAGTATTCTATTTTATATTATCGCTTGGCTTATTAGCTATAGCTCTTTGTTTTGATTTTTAGTTGTTGTTCTAGGGTTTTCAGTATTTACCTTTAATTTATCAGTGTCTCCTTTTAAATAATATTATTTCTCTTTATGTAAAATACATGAACCTTACAGCAGTATATTTCTATTCTCTCCTCTAAGCTTTTGTGCTTTTACTGTAATATGTTTTACATTTACTTATAAATCCCTCAATGCACTGTCATTATTTTTGCTTTAACAGTCAATTATTTTTAATAACGCTTTTAAAACACAGGAAAACGTCTCTCATATTCATCCATATAGTTACCAGTTCTGGTGGTCGTCTCCTTATGAAGACTTGTATTTACATCTGTATCATTTTCTTTCAGCCTGAAAAACTTCCTTTGACACTGCTTGTAGTACAGTCTGTTGGCGATGCATTCTCTTAGCTTTCATTTTTAAATGTCTTTATTTCACTTTCATTTTTGAAGGACATTTTCACAAGAAATAGAAATCTTGGTTGACAGGTTTTTTTCCTTTCAGCCCAGTAAAGATGTCCTAGTTCTCCCAGCTTGCAGTGTCCCTGATGGCTAGTTGGCCATTTTCTTTTCTCCTTTCCCCTAAGACTGTCTGTCACTGGTTTTGGGCCATGTTGTGTGTTACACTTTCGTATGTGTTCTTTGTACCGATCCTGCTTTGAGTTCATTGAGGTCCTTGGGTTTGTGTGTTTATAGCTTTCAGCACCTTTATAACAATTTCAGCCATTATTTGTCTAAACATGTTTTCTTGTTCTTCCTTCCTGGACCTTGGAGAACACATATTGTTAGACTGTGTGATATTTGTCTCACAGCTCAGCGAGGCTCTGCGTTTTTTTTTCCAGCCATTTTCTCTCTGTGGTTCAGTTTGGAAAGTTTGTGTTGTCTTATCTTCAAGTTTGTTCATCTTCTCTTTCGGTAAAATTTTATTTAATTTATGATTTCATCTCTAGAATTTCCATTTGATTCACTCTTACAATTTCCATTTCTCTTTACATTGTGTGGATGATTTCCTTTAAGTTCTTAAACATATTTATAATAGCTGTCAAAAAAAGCCGTATTCGTTAATTCCATCATCTGTGTTTTTCTGGGTCTGTTTTAGTGACTGATTTTCCTTCTAGTAATAAGATTACATGTTCCTGCTTTGCTACCTGTCTAGACATTGGGGTATTGGGTGCTGGAGGTTATCAGGGTACATGGTGGAGTTCCTGGATTTTGCTCACCTTCCTTTTGAACATGTTGAGTTTTGTTCTGGCAGGGGTTGATTTACTTGCGAATCAGCCTGATGCTCTCCAGGCTTGTTCCAAGCCCTGTTAAGTTGGGGAGGGAGTAGCCCTTGCTCTAGTCCACCCCGTGAACTGGACACTGACCACTCGCAGTGTCCAGCCAGGTGGCTGGAATCCAAGCGTCTCCCTCTCTCCTCTCTAGTGCTTTGCCCTCAATATCTCCAGCCCCTCACACCCCGAGCCCCAAGATCTGTCTCCTCAGCTCAGCAGCACAGAGCCATCCCAGGGTGCCGCCCATTTGTTCTTTTATCTCAGGACTCACTGGTCTCTGCTGCCTGTCAGCCAATATATAAATACAGTTGTTTTTCACATTTTGTTCCATTTTCTAGCTGTTTATGGCAGGAGGACAAGTCTGGTACCAGCTAAATCACTGTGCTTGGAATTCTCAGCTGGAGAGAGACGCCTGCCTTGTTTTTTAACGCTTTATACTTCTATGTAAACCTGAAACCGCTCCTGACTTTGGAGTCGAGCAGAATCACTAGCCAGGTGCTCCCCCTCAGGTATGACAAGGAAAAGGCTATGAGACTGTAGGGCGTTTCCTTAAGAATCCAATAAGACGGAGCAGGCAAAGCAGCTGGCCGACCCTGGCACACAGCAGGTGCCTAATAGTCCATCATGGCTGTGTCCACCTCTCCGCTTTGGGGCCATCTGCGGGCTGAACTGAGCCTCCTGCTCGGCCGCCTGCCCCCTTGCTGTCCCCAGACCCGGGCTTTCCACTCGGCCCACACAGAAGTGCCTCTGTCCTCAGGCCCAAGTGCAGCCGCCATATCAGCCGAGGTCCACGGGAGTGCGGTCCAGCTGCCCACGGGCTGGGCAGGGCACCCCGCCGCAGCCTGTAGCCGGTCACTGGCCAGCTCCACGCCGAGGGCCTCAGAAGAAAGACAGGTTGCTCGGTCCCACCCTCTGCCCCCAGGGAGGGAGCGGAGTGGGTAGACTGCCCTGGCAGCCAGGACAGGGGCCCTCCAGCCTCGGCTCGCCCCCAGCCCTGGCCGTCCTGGAGGATGCTAGCCTCTGGGCACGGCCTCCTTGGATTGTGGCCCCAGTGGCTGAGCAAAAGTTTGGAGGACTTAAAACGAGATCTCTGGGTGCACAGGATCCGCCCCCCCCAGACCACAGCAAAGGGGTTCGTCTCCTGCACAGGGGGTTACCCAATAGCCGTCAGGTTGGGGACCCACATCCTCTCCCCTGCCCAGGACCCCACCCCCACCCCAGTTAGGGAGTGCCCACGGCAGGCGCTGGGGTCACGTCCCCCTGCTGAAAGTGAGCACTGGTGGCAGGCTCTGTCCCCAGCACCCTCCAGCCTCGCCTGGCTGGGCCTGAGAGTCCAGGACCCGACAGCAGCCTCCACCAAGGCCCTCGGGGACGCGACCAGGTGCAGGGCTACCAGGGCACTCACCCACAAACCACCACCAGCGCCGGCCCTCGGGGAGCTTGCATTCTAGTGGGAAAGGGAGAAAACACGGAAAATGAATGAGCGAAGCACGGGGCTCCAAACCAAGACAACCTGGGGGGGTGACCCGGAGGCTTTTCTTCATGGGGGGGTCAGGACAGCCACTTGAGAAGGTGACCTCGGCAAAGACCTGAAGGCCTCGGGGAGCAAGCCATGCAGAAATCGGGGCCGGGCATCCCAGCCAGTGAGCACTGCACGTGCAAAGGCCCTGTGGAGGGGTGGGCCTGGCGAGTTTGAGGAGCATCGAGGAGGCCAGCGTGGCAGGAGAAGGGGGGGGCATGGGTGGGATGCAATAGGGAGACCATGGGGAGCAGGGCACTCGCTCTGAGTGAGACGGAAATCCTTGCAGGGTTTTAAGCACCACAGTGACCTGACTTGACGTAGATTTCTAAGGGTCCCTCTGGCCATCGTATGGGGAATGGTCTGCGATCTTTGGGACAGGAAGTCCTGCTGACAGGCTGGGGAACAGGTGACATTGGATTGTCCTGGTGGAGGAAGTGGAGGTGGTGGGAGGGAGGGTTCTGGGTGGATTTTTTCCTTCTATTTATTAATAATGTTGCATATTAAGTAGTAAAATACTAAATATATTAAAACATTATTTTTAGAGTGGGTTTAGGTTTTCAGAAAATCCCACAGAAAGTACAGAGATGTCCCATAAACTCCCCCAGAGGCAGACTCCCTTATTATTAGCAGCTGGCATTGCCGTGTGACGTTCGTAGCAATTGAGGGACTGATACTGATACGCCGTCGGAATCTGAAGCCTGCGGCTTCCGTCCAGTTTGCTCTTTGTGCTCCACCCTGACAAACACGAATGCCTGTCATGCGCCTATGCGGTACCTACACAAGAGTCTTGCTGCCCTAAAATTGGCCTGTTCACCTCTTCATGCCCCTCACCCCACCCCCCGCCAAGTAACCCCTGATTCTGGAACTCGCTATTGTTTCTAGAGTTTGCCTTTGCTAGGAAGGCATGTGTTTGGAATCATACAGTATGAAGTCTTTTCAGATTTGCTCCTTTCGCTCAGCAAAATGCATTTTAGTTTCCTCCATGGGTTAAACTCTCCAGTAAAAAGGCAGAGGTTGACAGAATGGATAAAAACTATGACCTACCTATATGCTGTGTGCTAGAGACTCACCTTTAATTCAAAGACTTAAGTAGGTTGAACGTGAAAGAATGCCAAATATATATATACTATGCAAGTAGTAACCCAATGAGAGCTGGGTAGCTATGCTAATATCAGATAAAATGGATAGACTTTACGTCAAAAACTGTTAAGAGGGATAAAGATAGTCATTATACACCTGTTTTTCACTTTTTAAAATTCTTTTTTCTTTCTGCAACTCAGCCTGGCTCATTTCAGTTGTCTTCGAGTTCATTGATTCTTTCTTCTCCAGCTCATCTGCTGTTGAAACACTCCTAGGAAGTTTTCATTTTAGTTATTGTGGTCGCCAACTCCAGTAATTCTGTTTGACTCCTTTTGAAATTTTCTGTCTCTTCATTGAGATCTCACAATGTTCTTTCCTTTCCTGATAGCCTTTATTTCTTTCTCCGTATTTTCCTTCATCTCCTTGAACACACTGAAGATCATTTTTTAAGTCTTTGTCCAGTATGCCCACAGTCTGGTCTTCCTTATAGATGTTGTCTGGATTTTTATCCTCTTCCTTTGGATGGACCGTCATTTCCTTTTTCTTTGCTTATCTTGTAATCTTTGTTACACCTTGTACACTTTAAGATTTTAAAGTGTTAACTGGGGTTTATTCCCTAAACTGTCTGTTTCTTGAGGTTGTTTCTAAGAGTCAACAAAACTAAACAAACCGATGCAGAACTCACCTTCCACAGTCTTGGCAAACTGGCTTTGCATTGGCAGGTGTTCTCCTTCAGAGTTCAGCACTTGGGTGAAGGTCAGCCTGCAGCAAATGCCAAGTGCTGGGGCCTCTCTGTCTTTTCTGAGCCTCTCTGGTCCAGGGCTCGTGCTTGCCAGTGGCCTTTGAGGTGCCCCTGCTTACAGGAATTTGAATGCCCGTTCTACCAGGCAGGAAACAGGCCTCCTCCCTTCCTGGATGCTCCCACACAGGACTCAAAGCAGGTGAGCCTCTGCCTGAAGCCTTCTGCCTCAATGGTCCCTCACCCTGCCTTTGATGGCCCAAGCTGCTTTTGCCTGGAGGGCAAATTCTGGGATGGAGGGCGAGCTGCAGAGGAGTTTCCCAGGTCAGTCTTTCCCAGCCAAGGACCCACCAGGGAGCACAACCAGCTCCACACTGCGCGGGAGGGGCCATGGGGGCGGGGCCAGGTGCTCCTCCTGGGGCTCTCGAAGCTGAGCTTTCTTGCTTCAGCACTTGCCCAGACAGTGCAGCCCTTTAACTGTTCCCATGGTTTCAAGGAAGGACGCAAAGTCTCCTCCGCCACCTTCGCCCAAGGCAGCTGGGACAACGGCTGCCCCTGGAGCTGGGCTCCCCACAATCCAAAGTGACTGATCCAAGGTAGGGCCAAGGTCGCACACCCCCAGATTTGGGGAACTAGGTCTTTGTGACACCCCCCCCCCGGCACCAGCAAGTCTGAGGACCCCACTGCTGCTGCCACAGGCTGGGGTCGGCATGGTAACTGCCACGCGGAGGTCCACTCCGGTATTTACCGGGACTCACCAGCCTCTTTGCCGGCTCTCCCCTGGGTGCCAGGTGCTCAGACGCTGCCCGTTTCACAGCTGCCCGCTGGAGGGCCTGGATCCTAGAGCTCCTGCACCGCCGCCCCCTTCCCTGCGGGATTTGCTGATGGTTCTGCGGGTCTGTGAGGGAAGCGGACAATGCGAGGCTGCCCGAAGGCCCTCGGCTGGAGCAATCCAAAGGCGGGGGTGCGGGAGGGTGCGGCCCAGTGGGGCCAGCCAGGAGCTCACTTTGGGACGCATTAGAGTTCAAGATGCCAAGGAGACCCCCAGAGGGAGACGTGGGGCAGGCTGCAGCCACAGCAGGTCTACGCTGGAGAAACACCCGTGTGTTCAAAGGAAGGGGCTCTGGGCTCTGAACATTTGAACCGTCTATAAAACAGCAGGACGGGGCCCTGCGCCGAGGCTGGGGCCCCCACTCTCCGAGCAGGGCACACGAGGAGGGGTCTGGGGGAGAGCCGTGGCCTGAGCTCTCACAGGCAGAACCGGAGCGGGCCAGGTGTGCGCCACCTTGTCTGGCCAGCTCCACGCACTTGGGACCGAGAGCGTGCAGCTGGGGTCCTTGAGAGCTTTGGGGTCAAACACCATTTTTTGCCCCTCAGGGTCCTTGTTCGTGAATTGGGGGCCATGGAGGAGGGACCCTGCACTTGGGATTTCAGAGATGCTCAGCTCTGGTTCTGGGGGCTCAGGGGCCTGGAGGCCCAAGGTGGTGTAGGAGGCGCCATCCCAAAGGGCCCCAGCCTCAGACTGCCCAGACCCAGGCCCCTGGGCCCGCCCTCGTCAGAGGGGCGAGAGCCGCCGTGCTGGCCGGCGAGCCCGGGAAGGCTGTGCAGCCACCCCGGCTCCTCCTCTCCTCCCTGATCACTTTCGGGGTGTCAGCCTTCACCAGTGCTGGCCTTGTGCAGAACCATCTCCTGCGTCATCATCAAACCCCCTTCACAGCTGAGACCACGGCTCCAGGCCACGTAAGTAGTGAAGCGACGTGTCCCCAGCCACTCTGAGTGGCCTCACGACCTGACAAACTGGCTCAGCTGGAGCCGGCATGCAGGACCCCCATTTGGAGGCAGAGTGGACTGAGGATGGCTGGAGGGGCTGAAGTGGGCACTGGATGGCTCACGGCCCAGGGGCGTCGGGGGTGGGGGATTAGCCCTGCAGGACGGGCTGGGTGCTGACAGTGGGTTTACGGGAGAGCGCCAGGGAGTCAGGGGGCTGGCATCCCCCTAAGCCAGAGGCAAGCCTCCATCTCCCACCCCGACCTCGGTCTCCCCCTGGGTTTCAGACACCCTCGGGACTCAGACTCCACCCCTGGCCTCATTCGTTCCCCCTGGCCTCAGTCTCCCCACTGCCTGGGTGTTCCCAGAGGCCCCCAGCTCCCCAGCTGCTCCCTCCTGTGGGCTGGGCCTTGTGGGTGCAGTTCCCACAATGGCCTCGTGGGGGCAGAAGCCTCCCGCCTTTCCCAGGAGCTGCTCAGGAGCCAGTCCCCATCCCCAGGGGGCCCTAGGGTCCTGGCTGGAGCCCACAGCCTTTACCTCCCCCCACCCCACCCCACACAGTGGGCGCCCCCTGGGGCCGTCTCCGAGCCTCCCTGTCCTGCTGCTCCCGGCAGGCAGTGGGGACAGGGCGGGGGGCTCCCCGCCGCCTGACCAGATACTGCCAAGCGGGAGCCCGCGAGCCTGCAGTGCCACCCTCGCCCAGCAGAGGGCAGCCAGCTTGTGCAGCCGCCTGCTCTGGGAAGCTGCGCCGGGACCCAGGGAGGGTCTGTGTCCTGGGCTAGCAGGGGCCAGCGGTCAGCACGACCCAGGCCCTGCCCACAACACAGGCCCGGGGCAGCGAAGGGACCGTGGTACGCGGGAAGCCTGCTGATGCGCCGAGCACAGAGCAGGGATCCAAACGGAACCATCTTTGGCGGCAAGGGGCCTTTAGGAAATGGGGAGATGGGGTCAGAGGCGGGGCTGGCACACCTGGCTTCTCGGCAGAGTTCTGGGCCATCAAGTCTCGTTAGGGAGTCACCAGGCCTTCGCTGAGCACCTGCTGAATGCAGGGATCTGGGACTGTCACAGCAGGAAGAGGCTGTATTAGCAGAGGTTCGGTGTCCAGGAAGCAGGAGGTGAGTGTCGTTCCCTCCCCTCTTTCCTCATGGACACACCGGGCTCTGCTCTGATGACCACGTTTGAGACTGATTCTGGCAGAGAGATGAGGAACAATCCTGAATTTATGGCGTATTGAGAACGACAGGGAGCTGGTAACCAGGGACCAATCTGTTTTAAGAGGTGGTGAGCTCCCCATCCTGGAGGTAATCAAGCAGCAGAATGACATCAGCTCCCACACACTGAGGCTCGATCTGTGTGGGGTCAGGGTGTCTGTCATGGCCCCCTCCACCCTGCTATCTCCAGCAGCCAGAGAGGCCTTTCCACCGAGTGACTGCGTTGCACTTGCTTGAACCCCAAGCAGCTCCTCACTGCTCTTGGGATCAAGACCAGACTCCCCTCCACCCAGCCCACAGGCCCCCACCCGGGGCCCTGCCCCACTGGCCCTTCAGGCTGCCATCCAGGCCATGCTTCCTCCCACCCCAGGGCCGCTGCCCATGCTGTGTCCCCGCCTGGCACACCCGTCCTTTCCCTACGCTGACTCCTGCTATTCCTCCTGGTCTCTGGCTCCGTGGCCCTTCCTGGGGCAGCCGGTGCTAACAGCCCAAATGCCCCCCACATACCGTGACCCCCTCTTGCCCACCCAGCACTCTCTCCTTTGTGGTGCTTTCCTTGGCTGTAATGTACATTTGTCCCTCTCCCACCGAGGGTCGGCTCCATGGGGGCAGAGACCATATCCCAGCACACAGTAGGTGCTTAATAAATACCTATGTGCAAAAGGAGGAAGGCAGGTAGAAAGGAGGGGGAGGCTCACTGGAGCCGAGGGCGGGCCCTGGGGGGCAGAAGGGAGAGGAAACCTCATTCGGCTCTGGCCAGGTTCTGCTGCCATGGGGGGCTCAGAGCACTGGAGAGCAGCCCTGTGCACCCGGCTTCCCATTCGGTGCTGGCTGGAGGAGCAGGACGCAGGGCACATTGTCGTCACGTGATGGCAAAGACCCGGGGACCCAGTGGGTACCCAGGCAAGGGCTCCCAAGGGCGCCTGCGGGGCTGAGCAAGTGGCCCGGATTCCAGAGCGCAATAGGGCAGCCTGTGGCGCAGGGGGTGGGAGGACGTGGGGCGTGCCCTCCCCCCGCTGAGAAGGGGTGTCGAGCAGACTTCCCGGGGGGTCATGCCAAGGGTGGCAGCAGCCGGCAGTGTGGGCGAGGAGGGTGAGCGCGGCGGGGGCGGTGTGCGCTCGGTACAGGAGACCCCGGGAGCCATGGGCAGTTCCTGAGCCGCAGCGGCCCCGGGGTTGGCGTGGGTCATGTGGACTGAGTGACACGGACAGGTAGGTGGCAAGGAGGGCCCGGACTGGTGGGCTGTGGCAGGGTGGTCCAAGCTCGGTGGCAGCAGGTCCAGCCCAGGCCCCAGCCTCTCCCCCAGCACAGGGAGCCAACCGTAGAGCTAAAGCCCCCCGTGCCGGGCTGTGTCCCACCCCCACACCCCACACACGGACCCACGAGGGCAGGAGCAGCCGACAGGTGCAAGGAAGGGCAGGCTGAGAGATGCTTCCCTCTCTGCCTCAGTTTCCTCATCTGGGAATTAGGGATGATGGTAACTCGGGAACAAGGCCCAGGAGGCGAAAGTGCTTTGGGGGCCTCTGAGCTGCCCCGTGGCAGCCAAGCTGGAAAGAGCCCGGCTGTGCCAGGGGCTCTGCGCGGGTGGGGCCGATTCTGCAGCAGAGGCCGCTGTGCAAAGCCCAGGTTCACCCAGAGCACTGAGCCTGGAGAGCCTCCTTCCCAGAAGGCTTCCTGGAGGAGGCGGCAACGGAGCCCGTCGGGAAGGACAACAGGACTAGATCCGGGAGCGCAGCCGGTGGGGGTGGGCTTGGGTGGGCTTGGGAAGGGGAGCTGGGGGGGGGCGGGAGGGGGGCGCAAGGGGGAGGCGAGGCGGGCGCGGTGCGGTGGCAGCGTCGGGGACGCGGGCTGGCGCGCGGTGGGCGGCCCGGCCATCCCGGAGGCGCGCGGCGCGGGTCTCGGCGCCGCCTCTGGCCGGAATCGGGAGGAGCCGCGAGCCGGGTCGGCGCGTCCCGTGGGCGTGGCCGGCCCAGGTGAGTCGGTGACGCAGGCGGCCGGCCAGGTGCGGTGGCGCCGGCAGCAAGTGCCCGCTCGCCCCGCCGCGTCCCCGCCCGCACGGTCGAGGCCCTCGGACCCGGAGCCGCGCGGGGCCAGCGTCGTGCCCGCGGGGGCGTCCACCTGCCGCGCCGCCGCCGCCCCGCACCCGGGCGCACAGGAAGTGGGGGGGCGGGGACAGGGAGGGCCCGGGCGGGAGCCTGGAGGCTGGGCCGCCACCGCCGCCCGCAGCTGCGCCCTGGCCGGTAAGCAGGGGACGGGGGAGGGTCTCTGCTGCCCTCGGCTTTCCCTGCAGACCCGCCCCGGGCCCCACAGCGCTGTCCCCGCAGGGGCGCGGGCACCCACCTGGCCCCCCTTAGACGGCCGCACCCGAGGGACTCTTAGGATGGAAGGGGGCGGGAGAGTGGTTTTCCCAGCTCTGCCCCCAAACCCCACTGGCCTCCAGAGCTCAGAGCAGCCCAGGAAGGAAGACCCTCCCTCACAAACCCCGCCCCTGGGCCAGGTGCCACCTGCTCTCCAGCTAAGGGGGGAGGTGGGAGGGGAGGGGGCAACTCGCTTCACTGGGCCTGGGAGGTCCCTGTCGCTTCCCAGGAGAGTGCCGATGCCGCTCAGCTGCCCCAGCCTCAGTTTCTGCATATATAGAACCCAGCCTTGGGAGGATTCTGGTGATGGGGGAGGGTCTCAGCCCAGCACCTACGGGGGCCGAGGGAGGGGCCGCAGCCAGGAGCTGGTGGGTCAGATGCTTCCCTGTGTCTTTGGGGTGAACCACCTGGGCCTCCCCAGGCCAGGAAACTGGCATATGAGAGATGGAACTACAGTGAGTCATCTAACCTCGTGGGCCTCAGTTTCCTCTCCTGTAAAACGGGAGGCTTAGAAGAGCCTCTTTAGGGGGTGTCGAGTCGGCAGCTGCGTGCCCCTGGGACAAACACCAGAACTGGTCCCTGCCCTGTCGCAGCCCACAGTCCACAGATAAGCCGAGGAGCTCTGGCTCAGTTACGTCACCGCCCTGCCCAGGACAGAGTGTGCCTGGCAGGCAGAGGTTGTCCCCACGGGCCTGGCGAGAGGAAGCAGTGGGCACTGGGTGCCTCTGGAGGCTTCCTGGGGGCCTCTCCTCCCCTCCTGCCTGGACACCTGACGGGGAGCGGTCCCCAAGGGCTCTGGTTCCACTTTGTATCTATGTGAGGAAACTGAGGCTCGGAGGGGCAAAGGGGCGTGAAGCGGCTGACGCCTGGGGACGGCCTGACTTGCCGCCCCTGTGGGCGTGCTGACCGTGTCGTCTGTGGCTCAGCTGGGACAGCTTCTCTTAGGATGAGCTTGGGTCTTGCGGTTTTAGTTTCGGTTTCTGGGTGGGTCTGGGCCAGGGTCTCCTTGGCCAGCAGCACCGTGCTTGGCTGGCTACACGCCTGCGAGGCATCTGCCTTCCTGCCGACGGCCCAGAGTCCCCGCCGGCCCGGGTCGCATCCTCTTCGGGGACAGAAGTCCAGGTCAGGCGCGTCTGGCCCCTCTCCCGGCTCCATGCAGGCCACGTTCCCTCCACACCTGGTTTTCTCCGTGGTCAGCGAGGGAAAGCGGCCTCCTCCTGGAAGCTCTGTGAGGAGCACTCGGGGGAAAATGCTGGGGGCACCGACGGTGGGTGAGCAGGTGCCATGGGGGAAGCACACCTGCCCCGGCTACCTGGGAGAGTCAGGGCCCTGGTTTCCAGAGGACAGGCTCATGGACATCTGGATCCAGAGGTGGGAACCAGGCGGCGGCAGGGGCTGTGCGGGCAGGTGCTGGCAGCTCTGCAAGCCAGGAGGGTGGCTTTTTATCCGAGGACCGCGGCCTGGACACACTCCACAAGGAGGCAGGCAGGAGGCCTCTGCTCGGGTGGGAGGGTTGAGAGACGCCGCTAGCTCTTCCTGCACGAGGCCACGCAGGGCCAGGGGCTCTCCAGCCTGCACCCCTCACTTTGGAGGACGAGCCTCCAGCTGGCCAAGCCAGGGGTTCACCTGGGAACCCCTGCCACCTGTGGCCACCCACTGCGGGGTGCTGGGCAGTAGCCTGGCACCCCCCCTCTGGGTGCCAGCAGCTCGGGCCCACGGGCGACAACCAAATGTGTCTCCACTGCCTGGTGCCCCCAGTGGCAAACCACTGAGCCGAGCGCCTGGCTTTGCTGCCGGCGGGACCGTTTTCCGTGTGCCATGTGGCATGCTCCAGACCCTGCCCACGAGTCCCCGTTGGTGTATAATTCAAGTCCCCCTTCAAGGGCATCATCATGGGGGGCATTTGCCCGAGCAGAGATGGGGGTCCAGATGGAGCAGCACAGGCTGACCCCCACCATGGCGGGGGGGCGTCAGCGGGCCTGGGCGCCCGGCCCACCCTGATGTAGGGAGAGAGAAGCCTCCAAGGTGGCTCACCTCCAGCTGGGGGCAGGGACCACGCGGTGTCCCCGTCGATGGCTAGCAGGTCCAGTCCCAGGGCACTCGGGCTCCTGGTGGCCGTGGAGAGCAGTTCTGAGCAGCACCCATAGGCCCAGGTCAGGATTACGCCTCCCCTGGGGACTGAAGGGAGGCCGTGGGGCCCGCTGGAGGCATGGGGGAGGTAGAGGGAGCCGAGGACGGGGCTGCGGGAGGGGCCCGGGGCGCAGAGAGCCAGGGCCGGGCAAGCTGAGGGTCCCCGAGACCTCACCTGATCAGCCTGCTTCTGGCGCCGGGTCCCCTGTGCCCCTCCCCTGCCCCCTGCACGTGCACAGTCCTTGCACAGGTTGATCCCAGGTGTGGGAAACCAGGCCCTCGTGAGGCCTGGGCAGACGCAGTACCAAAATCAGAGGCGCGGATTTGGGTATTTGAGCCCGACTCCGTTTGTGGGACGTGAGCAGCAAATTGTCCCTGCCCTTGCAGACTTGTGAGGGAGACAGACAGCACACAGCTCTCACTACCGTGCACACCTTTGGAGGAGCTCAGGGGGCCTGGGCTGCCGTTGATGGGGGCAAACACCCGCGTTGGTGCTGCAAGGCACCTGTTGCCTGGACAGGCTGGCCACATTAGCAACGGGCAGCTGAAAGGCACGTCTGCTCTGGGTGCCTCCCCTGCACTGACCCCAGGACCTTCACCGCCAGGCATGTGCACTGCAGGGAAGGGCCTGGAAGAGACTGAAGATGACTGTCAGCACAGACACGGCGGGGAGGGGTCTCAGAGACAGCCCACCAGGGAAGAAGCATGTGCTTATGTGTGTGCACACATTTGTGCGTGTGTACCAGGCACACCGGCCTCCTACCAGCCTAATGCTTTCTCCTAAATAGAAGCAGGTGACTGGACATCAGGTGTCGGAGGATAGTCTCAGACCCAAGAGACAGGCCAGCAGAGGCTGGGACAGAAGAGGACGGGCATGGAGGAATCAGAGACACTGGCAAACAGAAATATAATCATCGGCCTTTGCAAAAGAGGTCACCTCCGTGAAACAAGAACAGGATACTACAAATAAAGAGTAGTGAGAAAGCAAGAGAGCTCTTGGTATAATCAAGAAAATGACAATAAACTGGCAGAAAAATTAGAAGATTAAATAGAGGGGGCTGGATGTGGCTCACGTGGTTGGGTGTCCATCTGCCATATGGAGGGACCTGGGTTCGATCCCTGGAACCTCCTGGTAAAATAAAAAATATATATATAGAAGGTGCATGGGGCTGCCAGGCTCATGTGTTGCCCCATGCAGCAAGATGATGACGTAACAGGAGAGAAACGCAGGGGAGAGTCAAGACGAGATGCTCTGAAAGCTCCGAAAGCCAGGAACCGAGGTGGCACAGGTGGCAGAACACCTCTCTCCTACATCGGAGGTCTCCAGGATCGAATCCTGGTGAAGACTGGAGGAGGAGGATGAGAAGAGATGGCAGGAAACAGACACAGAGAATTGCCCAGCGAATGGATACAAGACAGCAAATGGGGCAGGGGGAGTTTAAAATGGATAAAGTAAATAAATAAATCTTTGGAAAAAAAAAAAAATAGAGGAAACCTCCACAAAGGAAGACAAAGAGGTGAAAAACTAGGAGAAAAAAAAGACATGAAGTTAGGAGATAATTCCTGCAGTTGCCATCCTCATTGTGGGTATTCCGGAAAGAGAAAACAGAATAAAAGAAACTATCAAAAAACAAATAGACAAAATCTTACAGACCTAAAAGACACACACAACCAGCCTGAAAGGGCCCTTCGAGGACGTGGCTCAGCGAATGAATGAGCATCCATCCAAGTTGCGTGGGGAGAGGGGCCCCCAGGGGGCCCAGGTCAGCATCTGGGGGGAGAAGTTGGGATGGCATCGCCGTATTGTGCCAGCGACACCGGAAGCCAGGGGACAAGGGAACAGTGCCTTCACAATTCTGGAAGAAAATCATTTCCAACAGGAAGTCAGAACTCGGCCAAGCTGTCAGTCCAGGGGAAGGCAGAGAAGAGGCCACTTGCTCAGGAAGGTGTTCGTGATGTGCATCAGGACAGCGAGGCAGGAAAGCAGAGAGAGGAGATGTCCGGGCAGACCCCTGCCGCAGGCAGCAACGAGGGGTCACCCCGGGACCCGTCCAGGCTAGAGGGCGGGCAGGGGGTCTCTGTGGAAATCGTGGAGCTGATGTGTTGAACATGCGGAAAACACTATCAAAGCGCATGTGGCTGAGACGCTGGAACTCCTGGGAAAAAATTAACCGGAGAAAAGCAGAGCGAGAGGCAATTATTAACAAGTAGGAGGCACCGCCATGGTGTCCGGCCGTGCTGGGGTGCACAGAGGGGCTGGGGCTCGGGCAGGGCGAGGGTGCAGGTCGGGGAATGGCAGAGTGCGCGTTATTTAGAGATTGGGGGGCAGCTGGGGCCAGCATGGCGGCCCTGGGGCCGGGGCGGCGTGGAGGAGGGCGCCTTTCGCTGCAAGCCTTTTGATAATGCTGTTTAGCTTTCGAAACTGTGTCCACTGGGTTCTCTGATAAACGGAAAGTTAGAAGACGGAGAAAGAGCAGGGGGTCCTGCTGTGGCCACACCCCCCCCCGAGAGCTCCACCCCACCCCTTTCCAGGTGTGATGGCCCCTCCTGGGGCTGGAGGTCCTGGACTTGTGCGCCCCTCCGACAGCTCCCGCTCTCCCCTAGGTCCCGAGTCTGCTCCGGGCGGAACAGTTGTCCCAGGTCGGCGGCTGCCAGGGCCGTGGGTGCGGCCGCCTGGCTGGGGACAGTAGTCACACACCCCGGGCCACTCGTCCAGCAAGTTCCTGTCGGTGCACCCTCTGACTCCAGAGCAGACTTTGCCCTCCCGTGGGGAGAGGCTGCTGCCAGCCCGGAGGCGGGTTAGGAAGAGGCAGGGGCGGGCAGGGGCGGCCTGGGGCCTCAGGGGGGAGGCCGCGGGAGGCAGAGAGGCAGGACAGGGGAGGGGCCTGGGGCGCATTCACTCAGTGGGAGAGGGACGGGGACCGTGTGCCCCTCGCTGCCACCTGCCCTTTCTCACGGCGTAAAGTGCCGTTTAGCACGGAAGCAGCCTAAAGGCGGCAGCTCCCGCCCGCCGCCGGGTGCCTTTTGCTCACAGCGGGTACAAGCACCCACGTCTCACGGGGCTGGGCGCGACACACGCCAGCGCTGCAGGTGCTCCTTCGGGGTGATCGGCCCCACGGGACGCAGCTGGCGGGTCCCTGAGCCTGCCCACCCACGCCGCAGCCCCCGGCCCCTGGGGGAGGCTCCGGGCGGCTGCTCCCCCATGGGCTCGGAATGTCCCGTGGAATGCGCAGGCGAGGCGGCCCTCCCAGCAGGCGTGGGGGCAGCGGGCCAGGCTCTCTGCGACTCGGGTCAGCCGTGTGACGGAGCCTGGACCTCCCGCAGGGGCACCCATTCCCAGAGCCGGGCGGCGAGCAGTGAGGGGCTCTCAGGCCGGACCTGCCTGGAGGTTGGTGCCCATGTAGCCCGGCTGCCCTGGAGCGTGGCGAGGGCACGCAGGTGGCCCTGGTGGACCTGGCCGCGCTGTGGCCCAGTGACGCGCTCTCGGTCAGTGCGAGACAGCTCACGCCACAGGGACAGACAGCCCGGGAAGTGCTGCCCGTGGAGTCCACTGCCCACCTTCAGCATAGGTCTGGGGCGCTGCATGGCTCCAGCACAGCCTGTGCTCAGCCGGGCGGAGGCGCAGTGGGGGACCACGTCACACTGCCTTGGCTGGAGCCCACTGTAGGCCCGCGCCTGCCCAGAGGGTCGGGAAAGCGGCACCTGCGCCGAGCTGGAGGCCGACACTGGAGTGCGGGCATAGAGAGGACCAGGGGTCAGGAGGGGTGAGGGTGGGGACGTGGGCGCCCAGCAGGTGAGGCTCGGGCAGCCCACGGTGGCACCAGAAAGGGCCACGTGCACGCCACGGAGCAGCCACCACCCAGGCCGGGCGGGACGTGCCGGGGCCGTGGGCTCGGGCCCAAGCTCTGCAGAAGCCTCTGTCCCCTGCGGTGTCCACACACACGCTGACCCTGGCGTGGGCGCCGGCGAGCTTCTTGAGGCGGGAGTCCCTGGGCGCTTCCTGAGCCCAGAAGAGTGGGAGAATGAGAGCGAGGGGCCGGGTAGACGGCCAGGCCGGGGTGGCCGAGAGCGGGAGCCGGGCCCTGCAGGCCTGAGGGCGTGGCCCGGCGCGTGTCCACGGGGAGCTTCCTGGACCGCTGCTGCCTCGTGTCTTCGTTTATGAAATAAGGGTCACATCTTCCAGGCCTCCTGGGGCCACGGAGCTGCTCCTGCCCTCCCCCCAAGCAGGGTCAGCCTGCGGGGTCCCCAGGCCCACCACCTGCGCCCCCCCACACTGACACCCCACCCCAGCTCAGGACGTTGTCCTCGAAGGGCGGGCTGCCTGCCGGAGGAGGGGGCCAGACACTCGCAGCTCCCACCTGCCCAGGAGCTCGGAGGAGCAGTGGCCTGTCCCCTGCCCACCTACCCAAGCCCTCCCCGCCCCCCTTGGCGGCTGCGCTCGGCTCCTTGGCGCTGCCACGGGGAGGACCCTGGTGACTGGCTGTCGGAATGAATGGGAGGAGCCCCCGTGTGCTGCCCTCACCCTCGCCCTTTCCCGCCCCAGGACCCTGCTGCTGCCCAGCATGTCCCAGCGGCACTCGGACAGCTCCTTGGACGAGAAGCTTCTGGAATACCGCTTCCACGCGGAGCTGCGCCTCGACGCAGATGGGAATCCCGCATCTGGCCTGCCGATGGTCCGGGGCTCCCCGTGGCCCAGGGATGATGCCGCCGTCCAGCGCAGGGCAGCGCCCCCGCGGGCCCAGGAGCCACGGCCAGTCATCCTGAGCACGCAGAGCCCGGCTGCCCTCAAGCTGGGCACGCAGCAGCTGATTCCCCACAGCCTGGCCGCGGCCAGCAGGACCAAGGCGCCCGCCCGCCACCAGAGCTTCGGGGCAGCCGTGCTCAGCAAGGAGGCCGCCCGGCGGGAGCCCCAGCTCCACGTGGCCCCCAGCTTCTCCCTGGATGACATGGACGTAGATGTGGGCTCTGGGGGGCTGCTGAGGCGGAACCTGCGCAACCAGTCCTACCGGGCGGCCATGAAGGGCACAGGGATACCGGACGACGGGGGCCGCCCGGCACGGCCCAGTCCCGGGCTGCAGACCTTGGCCGAGGAGCCTGGCTCTCCGCCTGCACGGTGCCTGGCCAAAAACAAGGTAGGGGCCTCGGGGTGCTCGTGGGCAGGGCAGGCCTGGCCGTCGCCAACGCTGGGGCCCCCTGGGGAAGGCAGCCGGCGGCGTGACAGGTTATGGACAGACTCACGGCCACTGCGGGCCTGGGCGCAAGTTGCCCAGAGGCCTGGGTCGGAGGTCACGCGGCCGGGCCTCAGGGCAGCACTCCTGGGCCTTAGGTGGCCCGAGCCGCCTGCTCTCAGGCTGCGGATGCCCCTCGCCCTCTACGCGGCCGACCCCTGGGCCTGGTGGTGGGCCCTGGCTCAGGCAGCAGGGAGAGGGAATTGGGAGGCAGCTGGTGGGCGTCAAGCGTGCCGACTCACTGGGGGGTCTCCGGCAGCTGTGGGGAGCCTGGAGTGTTCTCAGGAAAGGGGAGAGCTCTCCTCGCCTTGGGCTCCTCCTTGGGCTTGTCCCCAGGGGGGCCGTGGCTCGGGATTTCCTCGGTAAAGGGCCAGGGAGGCCGTGCTGCCCTGGGGGCTGGGGCAAGCTCCAGGCCATCCTGAGCCGCGGCCCCACCTCAGAAACCTCGAGGGAACGAACGTGGCCGCAGGTGCCGAGGGCCGTGCCTGGGGTAACGGGCAGGCTCACTCAGGGGTCTGCCCATCCCCTCCACCCACGGGCAAGGCCCTGACTGGCAGCTGCAGCCTCGGCCTCTGAGAAACATCCCCCAGGGGTCAGCGCCCAGCGTGCAGGGCTGGGGCCGCTCTAGGCCACGGGTGGCCTGGCCGTGAGGGGGCACTGGCGTTGGCCCTGGCCTGGGTGCCCGCCCAAGCTACCCAGCTCCCAGATGCTGCACTGGGAGATCTGCCACACGTCCCTGCACCCCGGGGGCTGGGGGGCCCACACTCTGCACCCCCAGGACAGGCCGCAGGTCCGAGCCCTCGGCCAACGCTTGCTGAGCCCTGGGGACATGCCAGGCGCTGGGGCCAGGTGGGCCCAGAGGGCACCGTCCCCGTGCAGGCCAGTGTGGGGGTGTCGAGGGCCGAGCGTGAGCAGCTCTGGGAGCACCACGGAGGCGGCTGCGCCCGGGCCTCAGAGTTCAAGCAGAGGCTCAAAGCAGAGGGGTGGGTGCCAGGTGGAGAAGGAAGTCGGGGAGGGGAGGGACATCCGAGGAGCTGCGAGGCGGCTGCTGGGGGACCTCACAGGGCCCAGGGCGTGGGGCCAGGTGCGGCTGGGAGTGCCGCCTGCCCCAGAGCAGCAGGGGAGGTTGCAGGCCCCAACTCGTTTCCATCAACCAGCCCCAGCTTTCCCCGGAGCAGCACACCTGGGAGGCCGGGAAAGCTGTGGCTCAGCCAGGACGGCCGGCCCTGAGTGGGGCTGCCACTGGGGGCCTCCCCGAGTGTCCTGCTCGCCCCACACTCACCCCCGCCATCCCAGCCCTCCTCCAGCAGCTGTAGCCCATGCAGGAAGCTGGAAATAACCAGCACCCCTGCCCCAGGTCCCCGGCCTCCATGGGGCCCCTCTGCGGCCCCCCTCCCACCCCCTCCCAGCCACACCTGTCCTGCCTTGGGCTTCCCCCCAGGCCCCCTCGTAGCCTGCAGGCCCCACACCCCTCTCGCCTGGGCACCGCCTCCAGTCCAGGTCCACCCTGCCTCCTCCCCCAGGCAGCTCTCCTGGGCCAGCACAGACCCAGTCACCTGCCCCTGCCCTCTCTGAGCCCACGTCCCACCTCTGCCGGCCCCCGGCCCCAAGCCCGTCGTGGAGCCCATGTATCTCAAGGCTTCCCACCTGCTCCCGCCAAGCTACGTTGCCTCGGGGTCCCGGGGGGTTGTCCTAGGTCCGCGCCTCCCCCCCTTACTGACCAGTGGTGTTTCCATCTCTCGTTTGCTGCAGAGGACGCTGGGGCGGAAACGCGTGCACAAGGGCTCCTTCAAGGATGGTGAGTGTGGCCGCAGGGGCTCAAGCCCCATGTCTCTGGCTGCACCCCAACTCGGGCCGCCCTGACCACGTAGCTCTACGAGGTCTAGAAAGCCCCCTGTGGACCCCCTTCCACGCAGTCCCAGGGGCAGGGGCCGGGCAGAGCCCCGCCTTCCGCCTGGGGCCACCTGCTGGCCCCCAAGTGCACTGGCGAGACCAAGCGAGGGCCCCGGAGAGGCGGGGAGGAGAAGGCTGGGCCTGCGGAGGGGTGGGTGCCGGCGGGACCCCCATGGGGGAGGCTGAGGCAGGGGTGCCCGCCCAGCCCAGCTGGACCACCCGCCGGGCTCCAAGGAGGGGTCCTGCTGGAGAAGGCCAGCCTGCGCCAGAGGCCTTCGTCAGCACCTGGGAGCCCTCCCTCACATCCCAGGGAGCAGGGTCCCCCAGGAGACTGGCAGAGAGGGAGGGGCTCAGCGGCGCCCTGTGCCACGGAGCCGCTGCTGCCAGGCTGGGGTTCCCGGAGTGGGGAAACAGCGTTTCCAGGATGCAGGGCTCGTGGGGTCTACCCAGAGCCCCCCCTCCCCAGGCTGGCTTTTCAGGGGACTATACCTGTTCACCTGGTCTGGAAGTGCCACATTCCACACTGAGCCGCACCCCCAGCCAGTGGGGACCCGCGGGCCAGGGGCAGCCTGCTCTGGGGTGCCCCCCAGGCCCGCAGGTGACGCCCCCTGCCCGCAGACCCCCAGCTGTACCAGGAGATCTGCGAGCGGGGCCTCAGCACCGGCCACGAGTCTGACGACGACATGCTTGGAGACCCCGGCAGCCCCCGGGGGGCCCGGACGGCAGACACCATCGTGGTAAAGAGCTACCGGCCCGCTCAGGTCACCTGGAGCCAGCTCCCAGAGGTAGGGCTGGGATGGGGCACCCCGGAGGGCCCCCATGACTCAGTCGCTCCCAGACCCATGGGCAGTCAGCCCCGTGCAGCCTGGCCGAGTCCGCCCGGTGAGGGTGGGGGGCCTTTCCAGAAGCACCTCAGCCAGCTGGCACAGGGGGGCCTCCCCTTCCTGGTACCTGCAGAGCTGGGGCAGGGTCTGCAGTGAGGCTGTGCCCCAGGGGGTGAGGGCACCCAGGGGCGAGCCCAGGCCTCACCTCTCCAGGCCAGAATGGCCTGCAGGGGCTGTGGGGGCAGAAGCTGCCCTGCACCCAGGAAAGGGCCCGGAGGCCCTGCCTGGGGGGGGGCAGCACAGGGAGGGGCTTCGACACAAGCACTGGGCAGCCGAGCCACTTTCTACATCTGAAGTCAGGGTGCCGGCCTGCCCTGGGGGGCCGTGGGGCCTCAGAAGAGACGCAGGGATGGAGGCCTGGGTGCGGTGGGGAGGGGCCGGCAAGCGGCAAGAGCAGGCGGGTGGGGGCTTTGGCAGCCAGCAGGGGGAGAGGCCTGAGAGGCAGCCCCAGGCTAGAGCTGGTGGGCTGTCTTCCCTGGTCTGCAGGGCTTCCGACCCCCACCCGCTCATGCTTGGGGTAGCTGGGCCGGGTCCCAGGCTGGGGGAGCAGGGCCTGAGGGTGGGCCCTGCAGAGGGGCTTCCCCTCGGCTTGGCGGGCTGGCCTGTCCCGAGGCAGCTCAGTAGGCAAGTGGCGTGTCCCGGCCTGCGGAGGCACATTCCGGGGAGGCAGCCTGCACAGCGTGGATCCCGGGGGTGCTGCCATGGCTTGCGGGCCGTGTCACCCCACACCTGCTTGGATGGGGTGCCAGCTCCTGGCCCAGCCCTCCGCACAGTTCCTCATAGCACCCTGGGTCAGCTCTTGTGTCCCTGCATCCCTCAAGGCAGGCAGGGGGACCAGCTTTTCCCTGCCGATGCCCCAAAGCCCTTCAAAGGCCACGTGGACGGCTCCCACGGATAGCAGGGACGTGGGCTGCTCTGCGGGCTTGGGGAGGGGGCAAGAGGCAGGAGTTGGGCCCCAGCCTCCGTGTGCCATCCGCAGGTGGTGGAGTCTGGCCTCCTGGACAAGCTGCCCACCGAGGAGCGCAAGAGGCAGGAGGTAAGAGGAGCAGTGGGGGCCACACTGCAAGTCGGGGGGTGGCGGAGATGGTGGCCACGGGGACGTCAGGCTCTCACGGGCTGCCCCCGTGCAGCCAGTGACGATGGAGATGGTGGCTGGTGACGGTGGGGTCTTCTCATCTCTCGCACCCTCCCCGCCACCCCTAGGGTGGGGCCACACCCCCTCTCCTCAGACACACAGCCAGTAGGTGGCCACGCGAGAGCGTGGCCCGGGCTCGGCCGCATCCGTCCACTGGCCACCCGCCGCCGCGGCAGACGCGGCCGCAGCCCCTGCGCTCTCACCGCCAGGCCCTCTTCGAGATCCTGACCTCGGAGTTCTCCTACCAGCACAGCCTGGGGGTGCTGGTGGCCGAGTTCCTGCAGTCGCCCGCGCTGCGTGCCACCATGACGCAGACGGAACACCACCACCTCTTCTCCAACATCCTGGATGTGCAGGGCGCCAGCCGGCGGTGAGGCCACCCGCCCCTCCTGCCCGCTTCTCCGGCCTCGCCCTGGCCCCATCAGGTGGTGCTCCAGAGCCCTGAAGGGCGCGCTCTGCTGGTGGGAGGGGGACCCCACCCCGGGATCCTACCCCCTTTCACGAGACGTGGCACGCCACAGCGGGCGCGGCCCCCCCGCGCGCTCTGGGGCCGGGGGTGCCGAGGCCTTGCCCAGGGTGAGCGGGCCAGCTGGAGCTCGCCGGTGCAGTTGCCTCTTGTTGCAGCGCGAGTCGGGTTCTGCCGCTGGTATTGGGTGTCCAAGTCCCGGGGACTCCGGCTCGTCTTGCAGGCCCCGGGGAGGGTACGGGGCAGCAGGCCCAGGGGAGGGGGCAGCAGGCCCAGGGGGAGGGGGGCAGGGAGGGGGCAGCAGGCCCATAGGGAAGGGAGCTGGGGCAGTAGGCCCATGGGGTAGGGGGACAGAGAATGGGCACCAGGCCTAGGGGGAGGGAGGGGGCAGCTGGCCCAGGGGTGGGGGTTGGGGAGGGAGCAGCAGGCCCAGGGGACAGGGTGGGGAGGGGGCAGCCGGCCAGGGTGGGGCAGGCAGGTGGGTGTCCACACCTGTGGTGGCCGCGGCCCAGGTGAGCACCTGTGGGGGCCCAGCCCCGCTGCTCCCTGCGCCCCTCGCGCCCAGCTCGTGGTGGAGGGGGGGAGTGGTCGCCGCTAGCTGTCAGTATTGGCCCGCTGCCGCCAAGCCCCACCCGGGAATTTGCTTCCCGTGGGGCCCTCCCTGGGAAATTTCCAGGCCACGGGGCGTGGGGGTCCCGTCCCTAGAGGCGGGGACTTTGACTTCAGCTGCAGGCCGCGGGGAGCTGTCAACCCCTGCACTTGGTGGGGAGGGCCCGGGGCGGCTGCTGCCCCCTGCCTAGCCTTGGCCGCGTGCCCTCTGACCTCAGCGAGGCCTCACGGTGACCGCTGCCGTCCTTGGGCCAGGCGGCTCCAGCAGCCTCCCCACAGAGATCCCAGCCGGTCCTGGTCACACCCCCTCCCCTGGCAGTCGGCTCTTTGGGTCAGACTGGCTCTCCCGACTCTCAGGCCCCGGGAACCCGCGTATCGCCCGTCCCCGGGACCTCAGCTTCCCCTCAGCAGGACCCTGGGCAGTGTGTGTCCCCGGGGCTGTGTGCGGGGCCCTGGTTCTGCCGTGCATCCCGGGAAAGCGGGCCACGCCTGCCGGGAGAGGTGTCAGCGTCCTGTGGGAAGGGCCCTCATGCTTCGCCCGGGTGCTGCCTCGTCTCCCGCCCCTGGTGGCTCCTGGCGGCCCCTGGCCGCGGCTGCAGCTCCGCCCTCCGCCCCTCCACTCCCGCGGCCCCCTCCGTCCTAAGGACCCGCTCATGCTGGGTCAGGCCCACCCTACGGCGTGGCCTCGTCGCGACTCACCACTTCCGCAGCTACCCCAATTCCAGACAGGGCCTTGTTCCGGGGACCGCGGTGAGGACTTGAGTGCGTCTTTCTGGGGGCGCTGCTTGGCCCGGATATCCAGACGTGCCCATTGCTCCCGGCAGCCCGGGTTAGGTCCTCCGGGGGTGCGTCTGCCTTGGGGAGCCCAGCTCGGCAATGCCGGGACGGCTGCGTGTGCGTGAGTGGGGGACGCCGAGACGCGGCCCCACCCACGCCTCCCGCAGGTTCTTCGAGGCCCTGGAGCAGCGGTACAAGGAGCAGGTGTGCGTGGAGGACATCAGCGACATCCTGGAGGCGCACGCCGCCGGCCCCTTCCTCCCCTACGTCGCCTACTGCTCCAACGAGGTCTACCAGCAGCGCACGCTGCAGAGGCTGACGTGAGTGGCTGCGCGGGGCCGGCGCCCGGGCGCCCGCATCGGCTCCCGGCCCCGCCTGAGGCCCCGCGTCCCCGGCAGGAGCAGCAGCGCCGCCTTCCGCGAGGCCCTGCGGGAGATCGAGAAGCAGCCCGCGTGCGGCAACCTGCCCCTCATCTCCTTCCTGATCCTGCCCATGCAGAGGGTGACGCGGCTGCCGCTGCTGGTGGACGTGAGTGCGCGGCCCCCGCCCGGCCCCGCTCGCGACCGTGGCCTTCAGCCTGCCCGCGGTCGTCGTCCCCGAGATCGCGGCGGCAGTGACGTTTTCCCGTCACCGTCGTAACAGTCACTAAGCGCTGTGTGTGCCAGGCGCTGTCCTGGCCCCCAGGCTCGCTCGCGGCGGCGGGACCCACTCCCCGCCCTGGGGGTCCCCTGGGAGGCCAGGCCGCCATGTCACGGTGGAAGAAAGCCTCCGGGTGGGGGGCGCCCTTGGACCCCTGGGAAGTGTGGCGATGGGGGCTGCTCAGAGGACCCCAGCTATTCCCAGGCTGGGCAGAAAGGGCCAGGGACGGGAAGGGTGGTCACCCGGGGCGGGGGGTGCAAGCTCCAAGACCCCCGGGCCCAGCCTGACCCAGCCAGAGCCGCAGGCTGCCGTTCGGGAGCGGTGAGCCCCCGGGGTCTTGGCAGGAGGCCTCTGGGCCACCACGTGAGCCCCCAGGCTCATCCAGGGGAGGGTCCATCCCCAGGTGCTCTGAGGTGTGGGTTGGGGGCCCCACCCCACGGGCCTCTGGGTCGGGGGGAGCTGAGGGCAGCGGGGAGCTCGCGCCTGGGCCTTCCCCGCAGACGCTCTGCCTCAAGTCCCAGGGCCACCCCAAGAGGTCCAAGGCCGCCAGCCGCGCCCTGAAGGCCATCAGCAAGGTGAGGGGCCTGGCGGGGCAGGGCTGTCGGGCGACGCCCCCATGCTGGTCATGGTCACGATGGGGAAACTGAGGTCCTGAGCGTGTGTCGCAGCTGGTGAGGCAGTGCAACGATGGGGCCCGCAAGATGGAGCGCATGGAGCAGCTGTACACACTGCACACGCAGCTGGACTTCGGCAAGGTCAAGGTGAGCGGCGGCCACACCTGTCCCCGCGGCCCATGCCCACTCCCCAGCCCGAGGTCAGAGGCCACAGCCCTGGCACGAGAGGCCTGGGGGGGCATCCGCCTTGCCCGGGGCAGCTTCCTCAAGCAGCTCTGCCCGCATGGCCTCTCCAGGCCTCGCCTCCCCTTCGGGGGTCCCGGGTGGGCGGTCTCTGTGCCCATGTCCGGGGCTGCAGGGGGAGGGCAGGTCCTGGGCCTGGGGGGCAGAGGGGCCAGCTCGGGGCCAGCTCAGGTTCAGGGTTCCCCAGGGGGCCGGGCTAGTCCTTGGATCCTGGGGCTTGAGGATGAAACATCCCCCCACAGGGGTCTGGGCGACCCTAGACCCCCCGAGGAGGCTCAGACCGTCTGTCCCCACCGACCCTGCCCAGGCCACGTGCTTCCGAGGGGACAGACCCCGACAGCGGCCAGACCCCAGTCACTGGGCGGGTAGAGGGTGCAGAGGGGTCAGAGCCACGGGAGGTGCTGGGCAGGGACGTAGGGGCCGGAGGGCCCGGCCAGCCCCTCGCCCTCCCGCTGCCTCCTGCCCAGCCCGCCCTCCAGCTCCGGGGGGGGGGAGCTCCGCTCACAAGTCCCAGGTCAGGCGAGGCCGGGGCTCCAGCGTGAAGCAGAACTGCGCTGTCTCGCTGCGACGGGAGGTGCTGGGGGGCCGCGGGGGCTTCGCTGGCCTGCAGCGCCTCTTCGCCCCCAGCTCTGGGCCTGGCCGGGGGCAGCACAGGGGCCGGTGGGCGGCGCTGGCCGGCTGCATGGGCCTTGGTCGCAGCTCCTCACTGTCCAGGGCCAGCGGCCAGGTCGCCCGACTCTCCTAGGACACGTCCTGCCGGGCCGCACAGCCTGGAGGACCCCCAGAGGACACCTGTCCACCCCCCCAGCCCTCCTGCAACCCCCCAAGGGGCTTTTTCACATCTCCACCTCCGTCCTCCCACCAATCCTACCGCTGACCCCCCCAGCGCCCTGCTCACCTCTCCGTCCCCCAATCCTTACCCGACCCCCCCCAGCGCCCTGCTCACCTCTCTGACCCCCATCCTTCCCTGACCCCCATAGCCCCTGCTCACCTCTCTGCCCCCCCATCACTCCCCGAGCCCCCAGGGCCCTGCTCACCTCTCTGACCCCCATCCCTCCCTGACCCCCCAGCCCCTGCTCACCTCTCTGCCCCCCCATCACTCCCCGAGCCCCCAGGGCCCTGCTCACCTCTCTGACCCCCATCCCTCCCCGA